>JANIVZ010000004.1:0-41361 GCA_030578175.1 Dujonia santamariae
GGAATTGATGAAGATGGAGGACTAGACGAAGACGGAGGATTGGACGAAGATGTAGGAGTGGATGAAGATGTAGGAATTGATGAAGATGTAGGAATTGATGAAGATGTAGGAATTGATGAAGATGTAGGAATTGATGAAGATGGAATAATTGATGAAGATGGAGGAATTGATGAAGATGGAGGACTAGACGAAGACGGAGGATTGGAAGATGATGTTGGAATTGATGAAGATGGAGGACTAGACGAAGACGGAGGATTGGACGAAGATGTAGGAGTGGATGAAGATGGAGGAATTGATGAAGATGGAGGACTAGACGAAGACGGAGGATTGGACGAAGATGTAGGAGTGGATGAAGATGTCGGAATTGATGAAGATGTAGGAATTGATGAAGATGGAGGAATTGATGAAGATGGAATAATTGATGATGATGGAGGACTGGACGATGTCGGTGGAGGTGGCACGGCTGGACAATTGCCACATGGTTGAATACTCCCTGCTGGAATTGGTCCATTGTACTTGATACCTCCATTTATAACAGATCCAGATGTACCGAAGGAATATGTCACAACACTAAAGGAGCTTACTACATATCCTGTACCAATAACGTACTTGATTGAAGAGACGGCATTTCCGATAGTTAACGTATTACCCGAGTAGCTCCAAGTAAGAATTGCAACACTCCACCCGATTACATTCCCATTACCAAATCCCGCAACAGTAAATTGTGGAACCACTGAAAGTCTCAGGTCTGTTCTAAGAGACGAACCACTTGACGAAAGGTAAAAGGTTTGAGAATTTGCTAAGTAAAGTGCGTTTATCCAAATGCTAGAACCAGGTCCGATTACAATACAACCAGTACCATCCATATTATTAGAAAATGTCCATTGTTGATTTAATAAACAAATTAATCCATTATTAACTAAATTATTTGGAGAACCAAGGGTTGTCGTAGATAAAGGTGTAGTTTGCGAATACAAATAAAGTTGTCCATCGTTGACAAAGGACGTTGTTGCACTAATACTATACAGATTTCCACTACTTCCAATTGTGTTTAAAAACATTTGACCAATGTTATGAAAAAATGGGGTCAGGGCAGTGAAACTTGGACTAACAGCATTATTTATGGAATTAAGAACAACAAGACCAGAATTAACCACTTGATTAGCTGGGGCTACGGGTCCAAAGTTAACCAGTAAACCAGTCATACTGGTCATGTCGATATATAATTCACCATTGATGAATGTATTTCTAAGAAGTCCAACATTTTCATTTACAATATGCCACCAAACACCAGCGTTAACAGTGACATCTTGGGAATAAAGATCTGTCAAAGTACCTGTTGTCAATGTATTACTGGATATGATCAAGCCCAGAACGAGCGATGAGAACGCGAAAAAGTTGGTTGCCAATAAAGTTTGTAAACGCATTTTTGCAACTATTTTCTATAGTTAAAAAAAGGATAATTATGAAAGATTGTTGAGGGTTTAAGTATCATTTATCTCATCCTCTAGCACACTTGAGCACACAATTTTGACATAATAGACTATCAGGCCGTATTGTTAGGTATAAAATAATCAGGATAATGTTTGAGGCGATACATTGCATGTAAAATTAAAAGAGTTAAGGTCAAATAAGATTTATTGTCTCGTAAGAAGAGCTTAATCAAAGAAAAAGAAATAATATCGTTTCACGTAAATTCAAATGTGGCTCGGTACGAGAATAATCTGCATAATGACACAAAAGTTGTAACTCTTAAATTAATTCAAAAGATGAAAGGGCTTGACTTTCATAACGTTCTATTCGAATTCTATCATCGATAACTTTCCCGAACAAGAAAAACAAATACACTCAAGGAGAATATCAAAAGTATCAGGATGGACCCTTTTACCAAAATTTAAAACTTGATAATAAAGGAAGCCATCTCAATCTCAGTAAAAGACTATTTTACGGGAGTAGCAAGTTTAAAATTGCATCCTAAAATTTTGGTACACTCTCCGTTTTTCAACGACGCACGCTCGCTCCCGTATTTAATATTACAGATTTGGACGGACTTCGCTAAACCTATTTAAGATATGAGCATAGGTTAATTAGTATTAATAATTTTTAACAGCACGAAACAAAACGTTCTATGTAGTAGGAATATCTTTAGAGATGTTCTTTTGTATAATACAACTTCGATGAACCATTTGGTGGTAAAAAACGCAGGTGTAACGCAGGATTTATGCGACTTTTGAAATTCTGTTAAACACGTTGGGTATAGTAAACAATAATAATTCCAAGGAATTTTAATAATATAAAGTTATCAACTCAAACTCTAATTTAGTTTATTCAGGCGGCGAATCCTTCATTATTTTTTGATAGCCTCACTGAGGCTGAGCGTTTAAGTATAACTTTAACACTAGCTATTCGGGGGTAGCAAACAAAGGACTTTCTACGGAGGAAGTGGGAAGTATAAAGGTTATTTTTTTTGCATACGTAAATATTCGTATAGGAAGAGCCTTACAAAAGCGTAAAAGCGAAAAGAAAATCCATCTGAGAGGCGGAGAATAAAGTCGAAGTCAAAATTAAATTTTTTTCTTTTGGAGGAATAAAAATATGGTAGGTAAAATTAAAATAGTATAAACAAACACGAAAGAATTGATGTCAAAGTCGTTGGGTATAAGTTCGCAGCACTGTTTTGAGGTGTACCGACTTTAGGCAAAGTGGATACTTTTGGCAAAGTACCTGAAATGGAAACCGTGGAAATAATAGATGATGTAACAGAACAGTCGGTCTTGTTTGAGATGAAGTTCTGCTAGGCAATGGAAAGAGTGTTGTATACACAATACTGCTTTCGGTAACAGTCAATTTTCCGGTGGAAACTCGAATTGCGGTGCATTGATCATCTTAACAAGAAGTAAGAGTAGCATCTGTAGATTCTTTCTCAATTGTAGAGGTGCCAGTTAATGGAAAGAATTTTGTATAAGTGGAATCAACTTTAGTTATACTTGTCAAACCGGTTATAACTGGAACTTTAGTGCATACACGATCAGAACTAGAAGTGATTGTGACCACCGTAGTTTCAATTTCGGTATTTGTGGAGATATTAGTCAATCGACAGAATGTGGTAAAAGTGATATCAACATCAGTAATAATCACCAAACCGGAAGTTATTTTGCTTGCTGTACAGGTGTGGTTGTAGCAAGATGTGATTGTAAGAAATGTAGTTTTAATATCCGTTTCTGTTGAAGTATGTGGAATCAGAGTTGAAGTGACTGACCTTGAAGATAATGGGTAAACTGAAGTAATAATCTGTGTAGATGACGCGCGCGAAGAAGAAATCGTTGGTGGTGTAGTAGTTGAAGAAACCACAGTGGCAGATGGTTCTCCAAGGTTACGATTGGTATAACATCTCCATTAGGACCTACCATTTTGAATTTTAGATGAGCATCCAATTCAGCATTTACATAAACGACTCTAATTGGGTAGTAGAAGCCAGCTTGAAGATTAACACTTCCTTGGGCAGCACCATATGGACCATGGGCAAATATATATCTGAATGTTTCCCTCCTTTTTAACAAATTTCCACAATCAAAAGCATTTCCATCTCCAATAAAAATTGCGGCACCATCATCGGCACCAGAAAGTTCAAAGTTATAGATACCCAGTATATTAGGATAGAAATACCAGTTAGTTCCAATGTAAATGTGTGTGACGGTTACTTCGTATCCATATCTTGGAGCAACAACAGGAATTGTTGGGTATGTGTTAGAGTCAATCCAATCAAAGTCAATTAATTCAACATTTGGAACTGTTTGCAACAATTTCTTTTCCTGATATCCATTATCGTAGTATGAAATATCTTCCAGAGTCCCTTCATCACCCAAAGCGAACGGATAGAAATTTGCAATCCAACCCCTTCCACCAAGTTCTGTGACATTTGGACAAGCAATTGCAGTTTGTGGTAATGAGGTAGATGGTAAGGTATTCAAAACAGAAGAAGATGTCAGTTGTTGACTAGATGTAGCACTAACTGAAGTAGCTGAACCTGTTGGATAACTTGAAGTAGTAATTGAGCTAGCACTATTTAAAGATGTAGTAATGAAACGTGAAGAAGAAGTACCACTTGAGTTCCACCATCACTACTGAAAGTTACTAATGAAAAGGTTAAAATTGAACTACTTAAATCAACCACAGATGACGATAATGGAATCCTTGAGATAGTAGAGCTTGTTGAATCAGTTTGGGAGGAAGTGTTTTTACTGGTTGAGAGCAGAATCCAGGACAGGACAGCAGATGAATCGAGCCAGATGAAGTAGATAAAGCAACTTTAGATGAAAGACGAGATTCAGTTGATGAACCACTATTAGATGATACGCTGGATCTAGATTGAAGTGATGATGAATCTGCGAGCAGCTAGAAATGAGTTTTGACCAACAGTATTTTGGCCAATCATACTCATCGTCATCACTACATCCATAATTGCAAGTATAAAACTTACTAAGCGACCAACCAAAACAGCAATCTTCTAAAATAGCCAAAAAAAAAGCAAACTCAATCAGGAAATTTGGCAAACACCATTTGTCACCATGGTCCACACAATCAATAATCTTTTCATGAGACCAATCCCAAACACTTGAAATATCTTTGATATCAGTTTCTGAATTTTAAATGAAACTGCTGCTACCAGCTACATCGAAACTCAAAGATCCCAAAGCGCTCAACGACAATGATAATGAACTTTCAGCAAAATAACCAAATGAGATCTTGTGAGAGCTTCCACCAAGATAAGTGATATCATGAATGCTGAAATCTATTAAACTTTTGACACCGGTTTGGATTTGGAGTACATTGAGGAGTTGGGATAACAATTTCGCAATTGGCTGGTAATAAATGACACTTCTCATTAATAATATTTTCTTTGAACGTATCAAAACGAGACTCAATTGTTGCTGTAGGATTATCAATCAATAATCCTTAAGCTAATGCAGTACAATCAAATTTACTGCGAGTAAAACGAAATTGGTTCGCATTATAATTTTTTGCAGCCTTTAGAAATGATACAAACTCAGAAATAAATACAAATTTTTTGGAAAGAATCTGGGGCCAATAAATATGTTGACCACCGTCTCAAGTTGTACCACAAAGGACGTATTAATTATAAAAATTAGGAAATAGGAATTAATTTGGTGGATCAACAATCAGAAAGATATTGCTCGTGCCTAAGTGAGACAGGGCATTGCGTGCACATTCTTGGCCCATCGATGTAAAATTAAAAAAAAAAATAAAAGTTAAATTACTAGCACAAAAATATGGGATAGGTAACCCGTTAGACCATTTTGCACATTTTGTGTTAAAACAGTATTATAGCGCTTGCGTTCTTTTAGCGTATTGTTCGTTCTGATATTGTATGTTAATCTTCGAAGCTGCATTCGGTGAGCAAAAAATTTAAGGTTACATTTAGAAAATAATAAACAGTTTTGCAGCACTACTGATCTACACTGTCAGTTCGATGGAAGTCGTAAAACATATATAGATCATCCTATTGAATTTTATATTAAATATTGTCATTGATTTCAATACTATTCACCTTGTATTTTTAGCTATAATGTCTCATTATCAATAGAACCTTATTCAATACGCGACTTAGCGATGTAGAGTGATAAACTTTGTTGTTTCTGCTCGTCAATGTAAAATTTTTCAAAAGAATAGCAGCGACTTTGTTGGATAATTGTAAGTCGATAAATCTATAAATAGTAAATCGTAAAGAAACATACAACTTTTGCATAGTGCCATTTTACGTGTATTATATTCCAATATACATCACATAATCTGATTTCTTTCTCAGTATATCCATTTTAGAAAAAAATGCAGGTGTAACGCAGGTAACGCAGGTTCCGAGGTACCTAAAGCTATAAAGTTTTCATCCACTTTTCGCATGACTTTATTTTTAATATAAAATGAGATTCGAGGTAATTTTCCTTCACTTTGGCACTTTAGGTGAGTTTTTACCTTTATTGAGACGCGATTGTTCTAATTACGTAAGAAGTTAGCTCTTGTGCTCTTGAAACGAGAGCATTTAACAACAAAAGATTTTTTGTACCTCAATTGGAAAGATGAAAGAGTTACATCGAAAATATGACTTGATAATTCGAATATTTTCGGTACAGTCAGGAAATCAAGTACAAAATAGGTAAGTACTCTACGACGACTCCTGAAAATTTCACTCTCGCCACATTTCATGAAAAGAAATAAACCAAGTGCTGGAATACCTCCCTTGGTTTACTTTTTGATTTAAACTATTCATAATTAAGGAAAACAATTGAACCCGAAAATGTAGTAATATCCAAACCAACGAGGTCGATGTTTAAATTGTAAAAAATAATCGCAGTCTTTAAGTATAGACTTTGTATTGAATTGTTTAACCGTAAAGTACATTTCTTATAGCCTTGGTTGCGTCAATCTCTCTATTTTTTGTTGTGATGCTCCATTCATCACCATAACAGACATTTAAATCAGTTTTAACTTCATTCATTTCTAACCTCATTGCATACCCTTCAGCATCACTTCTGATACATCTTAACACCCGCCCACGTCCATTATAAATGAGTAACTAATATTTTTGTAAGCCATTTATAAAATTAAAATAAAATTATATTCAATATATATAGTTTCTCCCCATTACAATTCTATGAATAGAATACTTAGTAGCAGATTCAATTCCAAATTTTCTTTTATGGTAGTCAAAAGATTTTTTTACAAAGCCATCTACTTACTCTCCAATGAGGCTTGTCATCGAAACCGCAAACGTCACTTTGGGTCTTATATTTTTTATATGTTGATCTAAATTGTGGCCGACTGGTAGGTCTAACTGCTTCGATACAAGATGAAGTTGTATTTTCTACTCCAGCATGTGGAACTTCTTGAATTTCTTCCAGAATCTGATCCAATTCTTGTGTAGATAAAGATTGTGGAAAGGAATTCAGATTATTCTTTGCGGGAGGTCAAGCAGCTAGAGAGTTAGGGGAAATGCTTGATTAGTATCTGGAGGCGAATACTTTTTGACAGTTTGAATAAAAGCCTGAATCAAATGATCAGTCTGGTGTCTTGTATGCTCTTTCCGTTTCTTATAGAAGAATCAGATATTGCTTAGAAAAAGCAGCACGTTGACGTTTAGTTTTTGAAACTTCTGGCGATTTAAATTTACAACTTTTATTTTAGATTTAAATTCTTCAATTTCTAAAAAAGGTAATTCTGAGAGAGGCAATTGCGCTATATCTCTTGGTGTATATACTCAAGTATTTTATTTAAGGGAGGATAAAGGGGGTTTTTATATCTTATCGAAATGTATGACTTTTCCCCATGAAATCTGAAACATGCTGCAAAAAAAAAAGGTATAAGTAGGGAGTGAAATCTATGCTAAAATTGGATGTGAACTATTTTTTATAGAGCGCTTAGAGTAGATACAGATTAATTGATATATAAATTAATATTTTTCTAGATCAACAACAAGAGAAGGAATGGATTCTCAAAAAATGAATTGAGATAATTTCCAAATAACAACTTACTGAAATACTCAGATATAATGAATATATATACATATTACAAAATAATCTCTAGACAAAGGATTCATAAAATGGCTCGTTGATATCAAAATATACATTCATTGCATCCTGAAGCTCTTTCAGATCAATTACCTCATTATAATCTGAAGATGTTAACCCAAAATAATTTTGAAGATTGGCGTTATTTGTATATTTCAATGGAAAAGAAGTGTTCCAAAACTGATCTGAATCTGCAGCAAAATACGAATCTGTAGATATAGAACCATTAGTAGAATTTGTAACCGCTTCCAATCTTTCATCTGATATATTATTAGTGACCTCACTCACATCTGACACAGATTTCCAAAGACTACCTATTCCCTTGTTTCTATACTTATTTAGGGCATTATCTAACCAATCTTTCAATTCGATAATGGACTTGGTAGAAAATGGAATTAAATGCAACCTCTTCTCTCTTTCAGTTTGTACGGTGGCATCATTGTTGTTATAGTACTCCTTTTTAGAAATCTCATTCAAAACAAATCCATGAGCCTTAGCAAGTTTCCAAGCAAACCAATATCTGTCACTAATTTGAGAGATTCCAACAATACTTAATTTCCCACATGAACTTAATAACCTCCCAAATCTCAGAAGTTCAAGATAAAATGGTGTCGTTTCTTGACCTTTTAATTTATGCAATGTAAAATTTACTCGAAGTATAGTTCCAAATATCATTCCATTAGATCTATGAACTAATTGCTCGAGCCATGGATTTATCATAAGTTCACCAGCAAAATTTTCGTTTAAAATAGATAAGCTATCATGCCTTTTCCCACCAAGTAAATCGAAGTAATGTGGAATGAATTCTTCAGTTATTATTGCTAATACCTTTTTAAGATAAAAATACATATAATCAACGTTGTTCTCGCGTTCATAGTGTAAAAACAAATCATAGTAGAGAAATTGTTGAAATAATCGAAGTGAAACAAACAATCTCATGTTTAAAGATCCTCTAAATCCCTTTTCGTCATATTCAGAGAGTGAACCAAATTCTCTTTGGAGTAAAAGTTCCATTTTACTCAAGTATTGCACTGTTTCTGAAAGTTTAACATTTTCATTAATATTCAACATATTGTCAACAAATCTTTTCGTTTCTGATAATACTGTATCTTTGAAGTCGTTATACTTTAATAATTCATTCTCTAGTCCCGGTTGTCCCAATACATTCGAACATCCTTCGGTGTAAAACGGTGTCTTTGTATCGAAATAACTTGTTTGTACATTGGGCGGGTTACCAAATGAAATTGTCAGTTTTAAGTCAAGAAATCGAATCTCGTACCAAATCTTTCTTCTGAGATGGTCCATCTTAATGGTTGTAGAAAGTTCCTTGTATTTGGTGGGTTCTCGATTCAATGCTACACTATTTGCCATTTGCACTAATGAACCAGTTAATACTTGGAACTGGTTCTTATCGGGGCCATCAGCATCCTCAGGAGCCAAATTCAAGTAAATACAAAGCAAAAGACAACACTGTACCACATTTAACTCTATTCCTAAATCAAAATGGTAACTGTTTAAGCACTTTCTCGCCATGTCTATATAATCAGTACCAATAACAAATAGTAATGGGTTGTTCAAATCGTCAGCATTATTGGGAATGCATGATAAATAAGCCAATCTTAATACGATATATAACTGTCCCAAAATAGCATTATCACCTTTCAATCGTTTCCCTCGACCTCCATTCCCCATATTAGTCATTATTCTTTCAACAGATGTAGTAAAAGTTTCTTCATCCAAATATGGAATATATCGATATATGTACCCGAAGAAGATTCTTATGTAATTCCAAACAACATCATCTGGAGGTAAAAACAATTCATCGTCGTTCACAGGTGTCGTAGATAATCCGGGCACTGAATTACCCATCTTCCCTGGAATTACGCTAGAAGCCCCTGAAACCTCACTGCTTCCAGTCACACCGGCAGGGGTTATTTTATAACCCTTTGCCCGCAACTCCAGGTAATGCCTAATTTTCATTAAAATTCTTTTAGAAGCTGGGAGATCGCGAAATGTATCAGACTCTTGGAGTATAGCTACATTAGTCTCTACTTTCATCCCTCTATCATTTTCACTGCTGCCACCAGCAATCTTCTCTCGCAAAAGAATCTCCCGACGCTCAGTTAAACTATACCAAAGGTCCAGCAAGCTCGGATCTCTTCTAAGCAAACCATGAAATGTAAGTGGCAGGAAATCAATCGTTCTTCCATCAAATTTTCCATACCTTACAATTGCGATACTGGAGTACAAATTCCATACTTCCGTAGAAGATTGTATTGGATTAACGCCTATAACTGAGCTAAGGTTTTGGAAATCCCTGTTTATAAGTTTTATATCAAGAGTGGCCGAACTATTCCCAACGTCTTTCTTAGTTAGCAAAGACTCTAGGTTAACAAGTTTGCGTTTAAGCTCAATCAACTCGGCTTGAACTTCACTATTGCCACTATTGCCACTATTCTCTTCTACTGCCCCAGACTGTTTCATCCATTTTGGATCGTCATAATTACAGAGATGGGTAGTGTTATATTTAATACAGGACGTACATGGTTCCTTTCTGTCGCACTTAACCTTTCTACTCTTACAAACTGAGCAAACTAAAGTAATCCTGAACCTTTTCTTAGCACGAGCTTGCAATTCTTCAGTGAACATCAATTTCTGTTCTTGGTTATTTTGCTTCCTTTCGTATCTCTAGTTTAAGATAATGATGTCAAGTCGGTTAAAATTCGGATATATGACCTGCATCTAGTATTAAAAAAATAATCATTGTCCCATATAATAAATATGTATGTGACACTTCCTAGCAACACTGATATGAATTCCGGGGTATTCACAAGCCCGCGACGGAATGATAGGATACTATACGTGATTTATTATTTTCTGCTAGGTAATAATTATATAACTCATAAAATACACTGTGCGTAAGTAATCTTTTAAGTGCTAAATCCGTTTCCACCAGCCGCATGCACGTAATCAAAAGTCAACCGTTCCTGATGATGCTACCACATAAAACATTCCGGAGTAATGTGTTAGAGACGAAGAGGTAAGCTACATTTTGTTATGTTATTGTACTTATGGCTGGTTTGTATTATACGATGTTCTATCAACTTTGAATTAAAAAAGGAGGTTAGTGAGTTAAACGAAAAATTCTCTTTTCATCTCTTACATACTTCAGATAAGGGATTCTATAGTTGTGTCATCATTAATGTTAAGACCGGCGAGTGAAATAGAAATCATCATAGATAAAAGAGAGAGAATGAGAGGGGGAGCATTGTAAGTACATACAGTCATTAATTCCACTTTGAATGCGAAAAATAGAGTAGTTCATTCCCAGTGAATAATGGCTCAATATATATATATATGTATAGACAAACGTAAAAGAGTTGGTTTAGTTTAGTTTAGTTAGGTTTCTAACTTCGTTCTTCACTGTAAGTGGCAAAAATGACTCATGTGGATAATAGCTTGCTGCCTAGTATATGACACATCTGCCTGGTGTGACATCTAACTAATCTTAGCTCATGTATCCTGTTTCCTGATTGTAGTTCCTGGTTCCTGGTTCCTGGTTCCTGGTTTCCTAGCTAATTCTCTCGATAAATTCAGGATAGTTAGAACGCGCAACAGTATGGTCAATGATTCTCTCCAACAAACTGAACGACTGCGCAGTGGGTAGTCAAACAGAAAGGTTCTACTATTTCTAACTGCTTGATTACTATATAATAACACCCAAGAAATTCATTCCAGTGTGGCGCTCTTGCGGGGTGATATAAACACCAGGGCACAATCGTAAGTAAATGAGTCACAAAGATTAACTGATTAGCAGGTGGCAATTATTGAAAGAGGTCTATCCAGCGTTAGTCGCAACATAAAGTAGACAGCTATATTATTGGAACTAATGTAAATAAATCTTGAAAGCAAATGTCTTACTTGGTAAAGTCCAAGGGAAGCATCTTTCAGTAAGGTGAAAGTAGAAAGCACCCTCTTGGAGTCCACTCTTCTAGCATACTTACCTGAAAAGAACATTTTTATTGAGATTGTCTCACACTTAGACCGTAACTTCCAGTAAAACGGGACTTAAAATGTACAAACTTCTGAAAGGGAACAATGCTTTAATGCAATTGTCCACCCCGGATAGTTGCCCTAGCTCTATGGTACCGCGAAGAAGTAATATTGACATTTCGCAAGACGCTCCGCTGGCGCCTATCCGGCGAGGACAATTGCATTGAGCCTGTCTCCCTTCGGTCGAACTTCTAGCCCAGTTCCCCGAAGGAGAACGAAGCTTGATGCAATTGACCTCCCCGAAAAGGGACCCTAGCGGAGCCGTATATCTTACCCATGGAATAAATCAACCTTGCTCCCAAGACGCTCCGCAGACGCCTTTCCAACGTGCACAATTACATTGAGTTTGTCTATTTTCGATAGTTCCTCTCCAACTTTACTAGGAGTTTTACTTTCCAAAAGAATTCCTCTTCCTATCGGATAAGGACGCTATCGGAGCGGGTTCCATGTGAAGTTATATTTTTTACATTGCGAAAGACCACTGATTCTTCGACTATCCGAGATCCGGTGACACGATTCAAAATGGTAATCAGAGTGTAAAGTGAATTGAATGAAACACGTAAATAAAATAATCTCTCTCTACATAAAATGAAAATTCAGAAATGAAGAAATCATGAAAAGAAGAAGAAGAAGAAGAAGAAGAAGAAGAAGAAGAAAATTTTAATGATAATGATTTCGGTAAGGGTCCTATAGACAATAATAAAATGGCTGCAATTTTTAGTAGTCGTAAAAAGGGCGCACGACTACTGGCGGCAGCTGACTGAATTTTTCTCTTTTTTTCGCACAAGAGTTACCTGCATGTTGCTCTCAACCAATGAAAACCATCGAAATTTGAATTTGTAAAGGAAAGACCGCACTGTATATATACCCCGGGATAGTTGGTGGGAGGGAAAGACAGAAGGGGAAAAAACAAAGGAAAAGTAAAACTTACAAAAAGGCCATCACTTTCTTTCATACTCGTAACAATCCAACCAATCGAAGATGTTTAGAAATTTATTACGTGCTAATGCATTTGCTCCAGTCAGAGTTGTATCTGCCAGAACCTTAGCTACTGAAGCTGCCCCAGCACAAAGATTGAAGAAGTTTCAAATCTACAGATGGAATCCGGACACTCCAGAAGTTGAACCAAAGATGCAATCTTATGAAGTTGATTTAAATAAGTGTGGTCCTATGGTCTTGGATGCCATCTTAAAGATCAAGAACGAGCAAGATTCTACTTTGACTTTCAGAAGATCATGTAGAGAAGGTATCTGTGGTTCTTGTGCCATGAACATTGGTGGTACCAACACATTAGCCTGTTTATGTAGAATAGACACTGACGTTGCTAAGGAAACCAAGATCTACCCATTGCCACACATGTTCATTGTCAGAGACTTGGTTCCTGATTTGACCCATTTCTACAAGCAATACAAGTCAATTCAACCATACTTACAGAGGGAATCCCACCCAGCCGATGGTCGTGAAAACTTGCAAAGTATTGAAGACAGAGCCAAGTTAGACGGTCTTTACGAATGTATCTTATGTGCCTGTTGTTCTACCTCTTGTCCATCTTACTGGTGGAACCAACAAGAATACTTGGGTCCAGCTGTCTTGATGCAAGCATACAGATGGTTAATTGACTCTAGAGATGAAGCCGGTAAGTTGAGAAGAGAAATGCTTCAAAACAGTATGTCCTTGTACAGATGTCACACCATTATGAACTGTTCCAGAACTTGTCCAAAGGGTTTAAACCCAGGTTTAGCCATTGCTGAAATCAAGAAGCAATTAGCTTTTGATTAAGTAACCTCCCCTCCCTTCCTTCACAGAAAACAATTAAAAAAAATTTAAAAATTATATCAACAATCAATCAATAAATCAATCAATTCCTCGCCTGTTACAGGCAAAGAATTCCATTTCATTTTGAATAAGCGTATGTACTTATTCTACATAGCAATAACAGTATCATAGAGAAGAGTATTTATATAGTTACATATATGTATGTACTAATCTACAATAAATTAGGAAAAACAACGAACCAAAAAAACAAAAATTATTAAATGAAGTAATATAGACTTAAATTTCTAGTAATATTATATCCGAGAAATCCGATTTGATACATATCAATTAAGAAGGACCTTTTTTTATGAAGTTTTAAGCTGTGGTGAAGTCATATTGATGAAATGGTAACTTGGTTTTAAATCAAGTAATAACAAACTTATAGCAAGACGCTCCGCTGGCGCCTATCCGGCGAGGACAATGGCATTGAGCCTGTCTCCCTTCGGTCGTATTTCTAGCCCTACTGGAATGCTTCCAAGAAGCCGAAGGGAATAAAGCTCGATACAACCGTCCTCCCCGGAAAGCAGCCGTAATGGAGAGGAAATGATTGAAGAAAGAAAATCAATTCAGATGATAAGACGATAGACCCTAGTGCTGCTTCTTACAAAATAGGGTCAATTAAATTTAATCTTGATCTATTGTAATTGAAATGATTAGTCTCCTCAATATGTTGTCAGAAGCGTAAATACAGACAACTACTATGTTATTGACTGATTAAAATCATCTTTGGCTATCACTTTGTATGGATAATTGAATTAAACCCACTCAATGGAAGTGTTCTCACGCAACGTTAATATCCCTGCTTGAATTGACCATCTATATTGAAAATTATAGTAGACCTCTTGCCAATGGTATAAACTTACCGTACAAGATTTCTCTCTAATCAAACATTCATCGTAATTCATTAGCATCAAGAGACGGGTGCAAACTATGCTGACACGTGATTAAAATTCTTAATATGAAATATCAATATATATATATAAATATAAATTATAGTATCCTTCATTTAAGATGCGCTATAGTAGTGGAAATCCCCTCTTTTAATTGATTGAGTGAGATCTCCTACTTTCTCTGCATTGGCTCCAACTTCAGCGATATGTATTATTATAATATAATTAAGCTATCCGGGCATTTCGTACAATTCTTAATATAAAACTGCAGGTAAGGGATGAAAGCACAAGAAGAGCATGGTTGCCCCGTAAACTTAAGTCCGTTTTTTTTCTGGAAATATCCCCCATTCTCGTAAGAGTTTGTTTCGGTTCGCTTGCATTAATTTGGTGGTGTTAATTACTCAGTGACTGCTATCGAGTCTCCGAGCCATTTAACAAATCTATACTCCGCAAAATGTTTGTATGCAGTCGGATTGACCCCACAAAAAATGGCATATCATCTCTTCCCCACGAGATAGAGCCTGTCTATCAGCGTTAATGTCATTCCTTTGTTCTTTAGTTAACTTTTTCTTCTGCGGGGTGAAAAATTTGGGTGGAAATGTTTGGGTTCTATGGTGGTTCCACCCTTTCATTGTTTCAAATTAGAGCCAAGTGTATTTCCTGTCTGCAGGTATTTAGGTTATACTTTAATTTAATTCTAATTGAACGGAGAAGTGAATAGGGGGTGGGAATGCTTGTTGTTCTAACTATAAATACTCACTTGGTTCCCTGGAAGTTTCTCTTTTTGGTGTCGGGCTTTTGTATTCAAACGGCAATAATCGTTTTTTGCAACCATTTTAATCTCATATTTTCTCATCTCTAATGACTAAGGGAAAAATCTTACTCGTGCTTTACAAAGGTGGCAGTCATGCCCAACAAGAACCAAAGTTGAAAGGTTGCTTGGAGAATGAATTGGGTATTCGTAAATTTGTCGAAGATAACGGCTACGAATTAGTTACCACTGACAACAAGGACCCAATTGGTTCCTCCGAAGTTGATAAACAATTGAAAGATGTTGAAATTATTATCACGACTCCATTCTTCCCTGCCTACATTACTAGAGAAAGAATCGAGAAAGCTCCTAAATTGAAGCTCTGTATTACTGCTGGTGTTGGGTCAGATCACATTGACTTGAATGCTGCAAACGAGAGAGGCATTGCCGTTCTTGAAGTCACTGGATCCAATGTGGTTTCTGTTGCTGAGCACGTAGTTATGACCATGTTAATTTTAGTTCGTAATTTCACCGCTGCCCACGATCAAGCGATTAACGGAGGATGGGACATTGCAGGGATTGCAAAGGATTCCTACGATCTAGAAGGTAAAGTTGTATCCACTATTGGCTGTGGTAGAATCGGTTACAGAGTGTTGGAAAGATTAATTGCTTTCAACCCAAAGAAACTCTTATATTACGATTACCAGCCATTGCCTCAAGATGCCATTGATAGGTTAAATCAAGTTTCAAAGATTTTCAACGGAGTTGACAATATTGTTGAAAGAGTTGAAAAACTTGAAGACTTGGTATCCCAATCTGATGTCGTTAACGTATCATGTCCATTGCACGAAAGTTCAAAGGGTATGATTAACAAGGAGTTGTTATCTCACTTCAAGACCGGTGCTTGGTTAGTTAACACTGCTAGAGGTGCCATTTGTAATGCCCAAGATGTTGCAGATGCAGTTGAAACTGGTAAATTAAGAGGTTACGGTGGTGACGTTTGGTACCCACAACCAGCACCAGCGGATCACCCATGGAGATCTTTTAAGAATAAGTACGGATACGGTAATGCTATGACTCCTCACGTTTCCGGTACCTCTTTAGATGCTCAAGAAAGATATTCGGCTGGTACCAAGAATATTTTAGAAGAGTACTTTAGTGGTAAGAAAAATTACAGAGCTGAAGATGTTATCTGTATTGATGGTGACTATGCAACCAAGGCATACGGTGAGAGAAAGAAGTAATCACCATATATGTATTCATATATTTTGTTATATTGTCCCAATAAATATGCTCAATACAATGGCTGCAAAATTTAGAAGAAATAAATATTCCTCATAATTCTACTTCCTTTATAGTAATTCCTATCCACTAAAGACCCAGGTGCCCTTGTATAGCAGTATCATTCTTCCAATATGGTTTTAAATACCTTTATGGTTCTCCACTCTTAAAGCTTCTTTATCAAATTTTCCTGTATAGATTACTCATCCCATATACATCTTCAATCGGGATGTGAATCGAAGGCAGTAGTTCTTCTTCAAGAAGGCCCCCTATATATATGAAGAGTTTGCTGTTGTCAATATTCTCGAAGCTATCGAATAATTATGTTTCAAGACTTACGAAGAACCTAGAAGATAGAAACGCTTCTGACTTTAATCTAGATAATCTTATAGTGGAGAGCATTCTGGAGCCAATTGCACCAGTTGAGTCTATGTACTTCTCCAAAACCCCAAACGGTGATCTTTTAATGAATAGCAGGGATAGTTTGAAGTATTATCAACTTCCAATTGGCAATGGAATCGGCAAGAGTCGTTCAGGAAGGGGTAAATCGCCAAAAGCTGACACGGCTAAGGTGATTGGAGTAGACCTCACAGAAGGCTACAGCTCATACAAGAGACCAACCAATGAAGAGGTTTACAGTTTGGACGACTTATTCACGGTAATAGATAGGCAAGGTGAAGAGATTGAAATGGGGAGTATTGTTTCCTTGCGTAGAAACCTACTTTTATTGATGCTTATCCCGTTGAATGTTTCTCAAGAATACTCTTTCAATTTGATACCGTGGGGTGGATACTTCATCGTTGACTTTGATTCCGATGATGACTTGTCGGATGCAGTAGATAATTTGACCCTATCTGAAGCAAATATATCTAATAATAGTTTACACGATATGCTTTGCTTCACTGGATTGAAATTTGAACAAGTTGTCACCAAGAGTGAAGATATTGTATCAAGTTTCCATACTGTCACCAGGCATGCTGTGAAAAACACCCTGATTCAAATAATCGCTGAAATAGATGCATCTACCAAGGTTACAGTCCCTGGGCTACTGTCCTACGTGGAACTAAAGACGCATTCTTCAACTTCCCTCGTGGACTACAAACTCACAAAGAAACTCATGTCAACCTGGTGCCAAACCAAGCTAGTTGGCGGAAACCACATAGCCGTAGGCTTCCGTAAAAAAGTCTCAAGTAGCTACACCCTTTCTGCGGTTAAATCTTACAACACAAACGAAATACCAAACCTAATACACACGCTGGGCTATCCTATTCACGTTGACATCGAGGGTAAAAATATATTGATAACCTGTCAGATGATGTTACGATGGTACCAAGTTATAATAAATTGGATCAAATCTGAAATCCCGAACAACGAAAAGAATGTTATAAAGTTAAGATATTCCAACAAAGAGCTTACCTTGAGGCAAGTGGACGAAATGACCAGTAAGAAAATAATAGAACAAAGAGTCCCGAAGTGGTTCAGAGAAAAGCATCCATATTCTGACAGATCGTCCTAAATATAACTCCAACAGAAAGTGAGCGTGCATCCATGTTTATGGCAAATGGCTACACCTTTGTTCATTACTTATAACCGTACAGAAACTATATCTTCTTCTATGGTTTCCTCCTACAAGTAACTAACGTTAATATGATTTATTATATATACAGGGCATTGACTCGTTTCAATGCATTTCTATGCTACTCTACTCTATCTACACGGCGATACTTTCTTGAAGGACCAACTTTCTAGAATGGGCGTCAAAAAGTTGACTTAATTCTTTATAACCTAACTTGGTTGGGTCTGCCTTTAAAACATGCTTGTCCTTGAAGGTAACTTCAATAGTTGGTACGTCAGCAGCTGGAGAAGTTGGAGTTAAGATCTTGTGGTTAACTTGACACTGACCCTTTAACGATGGTGGAATTCTGGCAAGAAATAATCTTGCTGGTCTAGCAGAAGGTGAGAATGGGTCAAACTTGACGGTAACCTTAGTGAAGTATTTAGTAATCATGGTCGACGTAAGCCTATAGTCTACCTGATCAAAGTTTGTAGTATTAAAATTTTTCATATCTATACATGAGCTTTTGAACCGCGCACGAATTTTTCAATATGGAAAAAGGTTGCATAAACATAGCATATTCCCTACAAGTAGCAGAGACAAACAACCAGAAAAACAGCCTAAAAAGGCACATTACTTACCCAGTCTGGAAGTAGGTATGGTTATGGTTCAGGGGCTGTGTTACTGTTACTATCAATTTTGAATTGATTTTTTTGGCTACCAGAAAGGTAGATTTCTAATAATACTTGTTAAGAGAACTAATTAACTCAATCACCGATAGGGCACCTATCCATAGTGGGGATGGCCACCTTTTCCCTTATATTTTTTATTGTTTGTCGGATAATCATAGTATGGCTGGTAACCTAGACCGAAGGGAGGGAGCCAAGCTCGATGCAATTGTTTCTCGTCATGTAGGCGCTGGTGGAGCGTCTTGCGATAGAAAGGGTTCACTCTCTACCTCGTCGAACACCCCTCCTCCATTAGATTCGCTCACAGAAGGTTGTTTAATCTGAGGAATCATCTCATCTAATCGGGAGATATTCCAAATTGCTAGAAGAACCAGAAGCTGGATTATGCTGAATAAAATCTGCTGAAAGGGTAATTCTGATCTATTTTTTTTTATATTGTATGCACTACAGGTTGGGGGTCCACTCTATATATGACTCAAAGCTTATCTCCGAATACTTTACCATAAAAGTATATATAAGTCACCATTCTGCACTATATATTAATATTTTCTTGATCTCAGGTATTTGACTGTTCTATAAATGTCTGGAGATAACCGGCCAATTGAATTGGGAGTTTTCTCTGATCCTGTGTCCAGCTTGCTGCTGGCTACCATAGAGAGACAAGTTCCTCTATCTACACCTCAGTCAGCTGGGGAAGTAGCAGTAAGTGCTGGTAATGACGATGAAGATTACCCTGATGGTGGTAAGAAGGCTTATAGCGTACTTTTGGGATCATTTTTGGGTCTTATTTCTAATTTAGGTGTTATCAATTCTATCGGGGCTGTTCAGGCTTATGTTTCGCAGCATCAATTAAAGACAGTTAAGACTTCAACAGTTGCATGGATTTTCTCCATTTACTTGGCTCTTGCTTATGCAATTGGGTTGTTTATTGGTCCTGTATTTGACCGTAAAGGTGCTAGGGGTTTGCTTATTGCATCAACTATCTTAATAACATTAGGTTTCTTGACAGCTGCAGTCAGTACCAACGTCTGGCAGTTGATCTTAAGTTTATCTATATGTGTAGGTATTGGTAACGCATTGGCCATGACCCCATTGATAGGGGTTATAAACCATTGGTTCTTTATTAAAAGGGGTATTGCAACAGGAATTTCGACTAGTGGGGGTTCAGTGGGTGGGTTGGTTATACCGTTGATGTTGAGATACTTATACGCTAAATACGACTTTCCATGGGCAATGAGGATATTAGCATTATTCTGTCTCAGTTGCATGGCATGTGCTATTTTGCTTGTAGAGGAGAGAGTCAAAAAGACTAAAGAAGAAACTGAAGTTAGTGAAAATGAGGTGTTAGATGAAGGTCAACCAAAACTAAATTATTCCGAGTCTTTGGTCCATTTTGCAAAATCAATTTCTAGATCTGTGGTTTCGACAATTACAAACTTATCTTTCAAGTCCCTAAAGGAACTTAAGTACACTTTTCTTATTTGTGGCGCCTTCTGTGGAGAATTGGGACTTATCTTAATTGTTACATATCTTGCAACCTACGCCATTGCACAGGGCTATACCGAATCTACTTCTTACTTGCTTCTTTCAGTTTGGAATGCAACTGGTATTTTGGGCAGGTGGCTCCCAGGTTATCTCTCTGATAAGTTAGGTAAATTCAATATGAATATCCTAATGATACTTGGGTTGGACATTTGCATTTTTTGCCTTTGGTTGCCGTTTGGTTCGTCTTTGAAAATATTGTACGCTTTCTCCGCTCTTGGAGGTTTCTTCCTGGGTCTGATTTTATCAATGCTTCCGGCTTGCTTGGGACAAATTAGTCCAGTTAAAGAATTCGGTGAAAGATACGGTTTGGTGCTGTTTTTCTTGTCGTTTGGTAATCTTATTGGTGTTCCAATTGGTGCAGCAATTATTGGAGATCAATCCCAACACAATTACGACATGTTCGTACTCTTATGTGGAATATTGATCAGTTTAGGACTCTTTTTTTGGTTTGTCAGTAGGTATTATATTGTCGGACTTAGATTTAATGTAATGGTATAAATATAATTCTGAGCTCTTAAAACGGAGCAAAGATAGATATGTTTCATATATAGTGAAGAAACTAAGTTGTACATACCTTCAGGCATAATCTTACTATTAATAATGAAGCAATCGCTACAGTTATGATATAATAAAATATATATTTATATGTATCTCCTCTATAATGGAGCTGATACTCAACGTACTAACATTTACTCACTTGCACAGAGAAATCCAACATCCAATCTGGTCAAACGTAGAGTAAGGCGCTCGGCATACACCTATCTTGTGAGTATACTCAGAGCTTATCTTCTTTCGAAATGCCGGAACCTGTAGAGTTATTTGTAATCATCCATTCTTAGACTAGATCATAGCTAGGCTGTATAAATATAAACTATTCCGTATAATGTAGCCAATAAAATATGGTTAAAGAACGATAAAATCATCTTGACTAAATAAAATATCCTGGATCTAACTCTCCTCTTCTAGAATTTATCTCGTATACCGCTTCCAGTCGATCTGAAATCTATATTAGATTTAATTTATGTGGCTGCAATTTCTTCTTGGTTGATTGTTCTTCCCATAGTCTTCTTAGTCATAAAATCATTATATTTAGAGGTTTTCCTCTTTTCCAAATATCCCCAAAAGAAGTAACCAACCGGTATGTAACTACATAATACAAATTTCAAGAAAGTCTCGTACCAAAATCCTTCTTCAACGAATATTAAACTAAGGAATATCAAGCAAAACTCGGCGATGAAAGCAACTGGGAAGGTCAAGTAAAAATGGTGGAACTTCAACCAAAAGAGGAAATGGGGTGTAGCACGCGTCTTCACTCTAAATGCATAGTAAGCTGAGTTTATGATGTTTGCTACGCACCAGGAACCGATAAGAAAGGAATATGTGGTGTGTTTTGCAACTTTAGGGTGTGGGAAGATAACCCCATAGCATAGCCAAATCATTCTCACGGCGTTGAATAATGGCCAGAATCTACCAGAAACTGGTTTCTCGACAGAAAATATAGAGCCCTGGTTGACTAAGACTCCTAATGCCGGGAAAACAGACACAACATGGAAGAAGTCAGAGATCCCACCGGGGACAAACTTTCTACCAACTAATGGAAGTAAGATCAATAACCTGATAAAGCAACAAAACCATAGCGTAAACGAAGCACAGTTATAGAAAAAGTTAATCTTCCCAAAGGTGCTTAGTGGGTACATGTTGGAGAAATTCAATTCAAAATGAGAATACGTAAGTAGTGATAAGACCACAACAAATATAGCATATCTTCATCCTGATTCTCCTCCATATACTACTTTGCCTGGCTATGCCTTCTCTCGAAATGAAAAATCCTGCACCTAAAACATACAGCGCATCACTATTAAACCCATCACCATCGATTTGGCAACTTCACAAACACACATTCTTTTTACACCAGCACTTTCATTTCTTCTGATTCGTCTTCTCACCGCTAGATGAAACTCCAACTTTGGTTCTTCTTTTTCTTTGCGGCCATTTGCACTGCAGCATGGCTGCCGGAAGATTACGAAATTTTTTCTCTTAATGACAAGGTCAAGCAAGATCTTGGTGAGCTGTTCGATTTTTACACTTGGTTGGGTCTTACTAGCAAGGCTACTACCCTGGAGATCAACAAGGCCTACAGAAAGGTATCTCGTCAATTGCACCCAGATAAGGTATCTGGGAAAAACAAGAAGCATGCCGAGGAAAGATTCCAGAGACTCTCCCTCGTGGGTAACATTTTGAAAGACCAAAGTTTAAGAAAGAGATACGACTACTTCTTGGCAAAGGGATTCCCTAAGTGGAAGGGAAGTGGTTACTTTTACTCTAAGTTTCGTCCTGGTTTAGTCTTTACTTTGGTTTTGCTTTTTGCTATCGTCACCGTCTTCCACTATGCTGCTATTGCAATCAACAGAAGACAAGACTTCAAGAGAGTTAAACTGTTGAAAGAACAATTGAAAAAACAAGCCTGGGGGGGTTCTATCTTACCTCCAACTGATGGCTCGGACAGGAAAATTTTGAACGAACAAACAGGTAAGCTGTTCATTATCGCTGCAGACGGTAACGTTTACTTGGAAGATTCAGACGAATTACACATTCTAGATGAGAATGTTGTCAACTTGACTCCACATTTTAAGGAATCCTTATTGTACAAGTTCCCATGCTCTCTTTGGAATCTCACTGGTGGTAAGCTTACTGGAAAGGTCATTGATACTACTTATGTACCACCTTCTACTTCATCTAACTCTAATTCTCCTACTCCGCAAGCCCAAAAGCAAAAGAAAAAGCCTCAAAGAGGTGACAAAATAGAATTACCAAATGGTAAGGTCATCTATGGTAGAAAGAGGAAGTGAACTTTCTTTCCTTTTATTTATTTTATATAATACATATCTATTTACTTTTAGGCAATATATAGATTTCTGTGTATCTACTCGTCTCACCTTTCTCTTCATTCATATTTTCATGTCTATTTATTTATCGTAATACATCTATTCAACTTACTCTTAGTACCCTACGTATCTATATTGAGCAAAGTAAGAACCATGATGAAATATCCCATTGAAATAGTACTTGGATAGGTTCATTCGTCAATTAGTTTATTCATTCATATGGCCCGGAAGCTTCCCTATCTATTTTTTATTATGTTTCGGTACTCTTCGTAATTCATTACTTTCCTCCACTCCAGGAGAATAGTCTTCTTCCTCTGACGAACTTGAGCCTGACATACTTTCCAAGAATTGGTTCTCAATGTAATCATGTTCGCCTTCAGTGTTAGTAGGACTGAACGCAGACACACTAGGCATATGAGTTTCCATTAACATCATTTCATCATCATCGTCGCCGCCTTTTGCTACTTCTTCTTCCTCCTCTTCTCCCTCATCTTCTTCAGACAGATTAGTCTTGTCATTGATGAAACTTTCGTGGTTATCTTTGTCTCCTAAGATAATAATTTTATTGTCGCCACCTTCGTAAGATTCAAGGTCAAGATAACCCGATGAATCAAATCCAAATCCATCGTCATCTTCCTCGTCTTCACCATTATGTCTTCTACCCTTTCTCATCTCCACTTCACTCTCTTCATCTAAATCTGCCCCTAATACAGAGTTGTATACTTCTCTCGTCTTCAATAACACTTCATTGACAAGCCACTCCCAATTCTCCAGGGTAACGGCCATCACAATGACGGGAGATATCAAATCTGGCTTGTACAATGAGGTAAACTTGACAATTTCTTCACTGATAAGTACAAGATGTCCCATGTACCCAGGACGTGGTTCAACAACTGATTTATAAGCATTATAAATCAAACCTGTTAAATTGCATTTATCTTCCTTGAAAAGTTCAACGATTAAGTACGAGTTATATGAATTTAATTTCCCATTAAAAATTTGCTGAATCAAATCAAACACCACATTATGAAAAAAATTATGCCATGGATATTCCGTAAACTTCTTAACAATTTGTTGGAGAATTCCCAGGTCAACAAGTTCAATCTTGAACTTATCCCCAATACATGGATTTTCTCGGATTTGAATATCTCTTTCCTTACTCACAAAGGGATTTTCAGCAGAGATAACTGGCTCTTCGTCATCCGAATCTTCATCTTCATGTGAAAGTTTAGAAAGTTCAGAACTAGCAATGTCATCAATATCATTGTCATCCATATCACCATATCCAAATCCTTCTCCGTCAGCTTCATCGCTCTCATTAGGGGTACTTCTTGGAATCTTTCGACTACCAATACTAATATTATCTAATGAAACATCATCTAATCCATGCGTAACGTCCAAAAGATCACCTTCCTGATGTGTATCAAGCGCAGTCAAAATCAGATCGTTTAATGCCCTCTTGATTCTCCTGTTTTGCTGAGATCTAACGTATTCCCTAATTTTAACAACCTTCTTGATCTTCTTACTGTTTAAAAGTATCATATTAGAACAATGTAGTAGCTCTGCAATTAACTCAGATATCTTAAAATTTGTAAATCCAAGTTCCTTAGATCCCTCCGGTACTTTTTCCATCAAGGTGGAAAGATTTGGGAGATTTTCAGAAAATATTTCAAGCATCTCTCCAAGGTAAATAGGATCCCTTGAACCAGGTGGATTTTGTTCAAAATCCTTAAGCCATTGAAACATTACATAGGAGTTAACTTCGGAGCCTGCTCCGCCTTCACCACCTTGTTGCCCGCCACCTTCTGTGAGCATAGATGAGTATGTCCCACAATTAGAATCGTAATCACTATTATTTTTCCTAATGAGCTCAATTATAATCCCAACACAGTTATTAATGCCATGCTTATTAGTCCCAGCTCCTGCTGGTGGGTTGTATAGAATAATCTCGTTTACCATTATGTCAACGATTTTTTTGCTTACTAACTCTCTCGTTAACTGGTTGGGTCCAATATTCGTGTCCAAGTTGATGGCCAAAGCAGCGTTTGAACTTATAGTTACCAATGCCTTTATGAAATCAGTAGCAGCCGTCTGTTTGAAAAAAAGCTGAGGGTTTAAGATACCACTGGCGGGAACTTCTATACTGTCGGCTGGAAATTGTGACTTTTGGGGTTTCAAGATCTCTATTAGCTTTGGAATTAATTCTTGCAGCAGGAGAGTATCCAAAATACCAGTTGGTGAGTCCAGTTTATCTGTTTGTATAATTCGAAGAAAGAAATCCATTAACATTGGAATCTCTATTTTGTCCAAGAAAGTGTCCACTAAGTTATGTTGTCTTCTAATGAAATTTAAAAGCTCAATACTATTAGCATCCATTAATTGGTCCAATATGTGAGTCAAGTAAGTCACAGATGGAGATGCTTCCAGGAGGTGCGGGAGAGATAATATCAGCCAAAGTTTACTGATTATGACAGGAGTTTCAATTATTCTATTAGAGATTATCCACAAATCAATTGACAACACATCGGAAGAAACTTGAATAAATCTACGAAGCTTTTCCTCTGCAGTTTCATCATCATCGTCATCGTCGTCGTCATCATCATCATGGACTCCATTTTTGTTCTTCAGTTCATGTTCATGTTCGTATTCGTTTTCATCTTCATCCTTATCTTCGAGGTTACCTTCAGCAAAAACGTCATCCGAATTGTTTCCTCCATCAGTATCACTTGTCATACTATCACTCAAACCGTTCATGGTGGTGGAGGTATCTTCTTTGGATTCAGTTAACTCCCTTATCTTTCTTTCCTCCTCCTTCTCCAACTCATGGAAAAATGATACACTATCGACAATATAATCAAGGAATCCATTTAAAATATGAGGCTGAATTAAAATTTCCAATAACTTAGCTCCTCTAGCATCCTTGCTGAGATTATTGCCCGTTTCGCTATACGAAGATACAGATGCTGAATCGCCCATGCTGTTCATAGGAGTCAAATTATTATTGTTATTACTGTCTTCTTCTAAGTGAACCGCCAAGGGCAGTTCCTTCTGTTGCAGTTGTTGCTGCTGCTGCTGAAGGTGCTGCTGGAAGGGGAAATTGCTGGCATTCTTGCCATAATTCCCCTTGATATTATGAAGCTCATTAACTAACTCCAGCAGAAGCTCCAGATCTTGAACTAAGTCTTCAACTGAAACCGACGAAGCATCCAGCACGGAATCTAAAAACTTTTGTAACTTGCTGTTACTGCTTAAAGAGTTTGAAAATGGCCAGAAAGACATATCAATTCCTCTGTTATCCTCTTGCACGTAACTATCCAATTACCTTTCCCTTTACTTCCCGTTTATTGATGGAATCCTTTTGATGCGTGTGTATTTTGGGCCATGATCATTCCTGCAGAAAGTAATTAATTACCGTCGACCAGAAGCAACCAAACTGCAGGGCAACTACATCTCTTCCTACAACTATTAAAGGGAAAAACGTCATAAAATTTAAATATTTTATTTCAAAATTGTACAAAGATGTATTCAGACTGTTCTTGATTTCTTATTTTGTCTCTGGGCCTCTTCCTTTGCTGCTTTTATCCTCTTCTGTCCCTGTTTATTGGGCATTTCAATATTTGTAGTACATGCAGGAAAGTGTAATAACTGCCCTGTTTCAAGGTAGGTATAATTAGGTTATGAAAGATGGAATTCATTGAATTTCAAATTGAAAGCATATATATTTATATATCTTATGACCATGTAGAGAGAGTAGGTGGTTTAATCAGTGTTTTATAAAATGGCTGCAAATAAAATACCCCACATACTCAATTCGCAGTTGATAAAATGTGACTACAAAAATCTCTTAATTCTGTGTATCTATTACCCTATCCTTATATCCCGTTATAATATATGCGCTAGCCATGTATATACTTTTACATCTATTTATTCGTCATCTGTTGTTGGTATATTCTCTAGTACAGATATTGCCCTTAAGCATTCTTTCCTGTATGTTTCAATCATCTCCGTGCAAACCTGTTCTATTAATTTCCTACTGTTCACAGCATTTGATCTAATCCATTGTTGTAAAGTCATCTCTTCTTCCTCCTCTGGCATATTTGAAATGAAAGAAGTCAATTCACCATCGTAGTCATCATTTAAGTCGTATTCAGATGTAGTTAACGAATGAAGATAATCTGAAGTTGTTTCCATATTGTTTAAATTATCAAGAAGTCTTGCAAACGATGCCTTCTTCCAGTATAACTTCAGAGTCGATGCTATTATAGATCCAGACGATGAATAGGAAGAAATATTATTCCGCGTCGTCATATCTTTCACCCCAAAATTCTTTTGTGGAGTACTTGATTCAATTAGGTCATAAGCTTCTATTGATTCCGACAATTTCTTTCTCTTTATTGAATCCTGACTTGTTTCAAAGTCATGTTTCCTACCTTTTGATTCAACTGAAATTTCCATAATGGTTGAGTTTTGAGCAAGTGGTGAAGTTTCGGGATAATGAGCTGGAGAAGTTGCTAATTTTGATGAATCTTCAATTTCTGGGTGTTTAGTTGTAGCGATCGACCTCTTAGATGGAGTTTCCATATGTTTCGAAGAAAAATGATTACTTGAATTTGAAGATGTATTAATAATAGGGACAGATTGGATTGGAATCACCTTTTGAGTTTCGAACTTTTGATCTGCTTCGCTGGTGATGATGTCTTTTTCTGTGAACTCTTTTGCTACTAAGTGTTTGTTTTCAACTTTTTCGTCATCTGTCACTATTTCATTGGTTTTTCTGCTATTGTTAATTTCAGCAGCTGCTGCTTCAACGTCGTTAACATCACCTCTTGGAACTTCGACTATTGCATTTGCTTCTTCTTTAGTAATATTGTTCTCATTGTCAAGTTCCTCTTCAGTTTTCTCATCCAATTCCAAATCCTCAGCTCCCTCAACCTCAACTTCAAAATTTGCACCTTGAACTTCTCTACCAGTATTCTTTCCTTCGGTATGTTCCACATTTTCAATCTTCTCTTCCAATTCAATTTCATTTACTTCCTCTGAATCAACGTTTGCATGGCTCCCTTCTTCTATCACTCCATCTTCTATCACTTCCTCTTCTATCACTTTCAGTTTGGCTTCTTTTTCTTCTTCTGCTACCACTTCTTCCTCTTCTTCTTCATTTTCTTCTCCAAATTCTTCTTCTTCTTCTTCTTCTTCTTCTTCTTCTTCTTCGTGTTCTTCTTCTTCTTCTTTTCGATTTTCTTCTTTTTCATCAAATTCTCCTTCTACTACCTTATCTTCCACTATCAGCTCCTCTTTTATTACTTTCTGTTCTTCAATTGCTTCTTCATCGTCTTCTATTTCTTCTTCTTGTAAATTTTTCTCTTCTTCCTTTCCTTTTCCAATTTCACTTTCTTCCATTCTCTCACCTCTTCTTTCTTCCTTTATAACTTCCTCCTCCTCCTCCTCCTCAACCTTGACCTTAATACTCTTTTCTTCTCTTTCTTCTGATTCTTCCTTCCTGGAATTTTCTAAGTCATCGAGAATATTAGCCTCGGTTCCATCATTAGCATCAACAAATATATCTGAATCTTCATCATCAATCTCGTTTACCCTCTTTGCTCGTGATCTCAATCTTGTTCTAAGAGGCTTACGGATATCTTTTTCCTTACTTGGTTGATTATCTTTCCTCGAATTAATTAATACATTCGTAAACTCTACTTCTCCTTCTCCCTCTTCCTCATCAAAGACAGAAGTTGTATCGAACAATCCAATTGGCTCAATCTTTCTCTTATCTCTTTTCTTTGGAATCTTTTTCACGGGAGAAATAGGAACCGGGCTTGGGAGTCTAGTTAGACTTGTAGGTTTTAAAATTGTTGTTAGTGATTCTAAAAATTTATCCTTTTTCTCCTTAGATGAAGGTTTACTTTTCCCTTCAGTTTTCTTTATTTTTGGCTGTATTTTTACATTTTTTTCCAAAAATTCTATATTTTCCTCTTCATAATCTCCTAAATTATGATTAGAAAGGTCATGAAAAGATGGAGCAACTGGTGGTGGAGTATCTTTATCTCCACTGATTTTTATTTTTTTCGATTTCTTTGGTGATGCTAATATTTGCTGAAACCTATCATCGTCGAATGAGATGTTATTATGAAGCATTGGAGTTTTGGCTTTCGTTTTTGTGGCTTTCTTGGATATTGGTTCTTCAGATAAATCTAACCTTTTTGCTGATTTTTCCACCGTCTGATCTTCACCTGGAAGAGTATCCCAAAAGCTATTAGATACTTGTTTAGCTTTAGAACTGGAACGTCTAGAACTTTTTGAACTTCTAGTGATTCTGACTTCTTCTTCATCATCATCCTCACTTTCATCTTCTTCCACAAAATCCTCCTCGGAGTCATCACCATCTTTCACATATGGTTCATCTTCTTCCAGATAAGAAAATTCGTCTTCCATATCAGTATCAGAAGGATCAGAAGGATCTTGAGAGTCAATTTGGCTAAAATTAGCTCTTTCTCCTTTTTCCTCATTATCTTTATTTAATTCTACCTCCTTTGGATCAACGTCCATCAGATCTTCCTCTATTAGATCTTCTTCTTCTTGTTCCTTTGGTTGATCATCTGCTAACTTCTTCTGATCTTCTTTAATTATTTCTTCCTCTGATTCAACTATTACTTCCACCTTTTCTGTCTTTTCCTCTTCTTCTGTTTCGTCCACTTCTACTATATCAGCATTTTCTTTTTCTATTTCCTTCTCGTCTTCATCTTCTTCTTCTAGTTCTGAATCTAGAATACTATCAAGAATTCTGCTCTTACCCCTTTTTCTCTTGGTAATCTGAATATTTTCAATCAGGATTTCAGATGATATATCAGATTTCTTCTTTTCCTTTTTTTTTCCTTTCTTCTCCTCTGGTTTTGATATCTGTTCGATCTTTGTTGTTGGCTCCGGTTTCGGTTTGATTTTCTCTTTCTTTGGTCTTGTAATCTTCTCCAGCGATGTATATCTCTTCAAAAAATAACACTCTGGTGAATTGGCCTTGTGCTCCTCTATAGGTATATCATCAGAGCTCCAAGTATCTAAGGAGCTGTTGCAATAAACACATTGAACTCTATCATTTCCAAATCTTATGGGACAATAGTAAAAACCAGCCTTGGCCAATGCTAAACTATTCGCAGTACTCTTATTACCTTTCTGTCCGTCAAACTTCCAACTCAGACCAAAAGTCTTCCTCCTCATGTCAACACACTCTTTGCTGTTGACATCTTTAAATTCACTTTGATCCCAAAACTCTTCCAGCGACAAATCACTAGTTAAATGCTGAATCTGCTGTGATATTATCCGTGACAAGGAACAATTCGGACTACCTTCCAAGTGATGTGCAGCAATATTCTCAACACCTCCAACATTCGTTTCCTTCTTCTTGCAATTAAAACAAGTTATCTGATCAACATTAATCTTGGTCGGAGTAAAGTAAAATCCATGATCTGCAAGTACTTCTGGTGATGGCTTGTCATGTGTCCAATACCTCTTTTGTTTGGACTTTCCTTGAAATGCTCCATTTTCAAACGTTTCTAATCGATTTTCTCGAAACTGCATAACCTCTGGCATCTTAGGTGGCATCTTCAATTCGAATGGTTTACTCTCTACTTCATAAACTGTCTTTTAATTGATATTTTCCAATCATACATAAACAAGAAATTTTCTAACATATTAAACGCGTATCGCCGCGAACCACAACAACTTCATTACATGCATAGATAAATCTAGCTAAAATTAACCTTCACTCCATGGGTCCTAACGTAGTTGTATCCAATTGGTAGGATTCATCTTGGTCCGGTATTGTCTACCTGGCGATACTTAATTAACTCAACAAAGTATGGCAGTACTTACTAAGGAAAAGACGTAATCTCCGAGATTGTTAGGGAAATACTATCTAAAAAAAGAAGCTTTTTACATTTCATACTTCTCATTTCTTTCCCTAAACCTACACTTATAAACACCAATCAACAAAACTGTGTTTTATTCTATTTACCTATAAGGTTATTAAATTTCTTTTTCATCGATTTGCACTATTTTAGTTTTACTTCTTCTTCGACTTCGACTTCGACTTCTACTTCAACTTCAACTGTCTTTAATCGAGACTTGCTCGTTATTTTCTTAATAATTGTGTCCAACTAATAATTGAACAGTTCTTAAAGCTTGGTACTTTAATTCATATTCACCTTCATTCTTTTCCAAGATACTTAAAATTAATAACTTATACTTCCCTTCATTATCTTCATTTATGAAAGTAATTAAGTCGGATCCCAAATTTTGAATCAAAAATTGTAAATCGTTTAATAAGATTACCTTTGTTAAAGCCTTGCTGTTATTAGTATCACCAAGGACTTCAAAAATTCTCTTGACTAATTTGAACCCGGAATCCTTAAATTTACCAGAGTTTTCTAACCAAAATTCAGTAGACTTATGAGTTGGGGATGACCAACTAATTAAGTTTGGATTATCTAATTCAGTTAAATATTCATCGAATGAGGTTAACTTGTTTTGAACAACTTCAGTTAATTCATCATTCAAGTAAATTAAATCATTAGATAATTCTTCATCACTCGTAGATGACGCAAACTTTCTTTCTTGAAGAACCTTTATAATAGTTAACCCATCATGGAATAATATCAACTTGATAGTCTTGAATTTTTCACCATTGCTAACGCTACTGCTGATAAAATTCTTTAAAATTGAAATAGCTAATCTAACAATCTTCAACTTGATAGAATCTTTAGAAATAGTTAATAAACTACCAATTAATTCAGGATAACGGTGAATGATTTGCTTATTAATCGACAGATTAAAAGATAAAATCCAAGTAGTCAATAAAACATTGTAAAGTAATTGTAATCCTGACAGGTTTGGTAACTTACTTGCACTCAAGATTAACTTATTAATTGGCTTGAAATTACTAATTAAGTTGTTTTCCAGGTAAATTTCTTTAAATTGTTTAACGATTACCAATTCTTGTAATAATTGGACTGCTAAGAATTGGTATTGAGTGTCCTTAAAGTTTCCAAGGAATTCTTCACCGCTAAGTAAGTCTAAAACAGTAATAACTGTTTCCTTGTTGACTTTTAACCCTTTTTTACCAGCAGAGCGTAATAAAATAGTCAAGTTGTATAAGGCTAAGCTTTTGATATCTAAAGAGTTACTTTCCAAGTGCTTTAAAAATGGATCATATGGTAAAGCATCATCCAATTTAGATAAATCTAAAAGACTATCAGTAAATTCTTGATTTGGTAATTCCAAAAGAAAGTCATTAATCAATACTAAAACATTCTTTAATACTTCATCTCTTGAATTGACTGAAAGTTTGTTCAACAAACTTAAGATAGTATTAGTATACAAACTTAATTGAGATAAAATCGTAGAATTCTTATTTTCGGCTGATTGCTTTTCTAAAATTTTAATATGATTAGCATCATCTTCAGAAATAACATTGGCCCTGGCAAGTCCTTCCCATGGAATAATTTTTTCCCTAATTTCCTTCTTACGATCACTAAAGTAAGTGCTATCGATAGCAAACGGCTAGATAATTGTTAGTAAATGAAATTGACAATCAGAGTATGAAAAACATGGGAAATAGAATAGGCCAACAACCTGTCTTTCCACCGGCACCAGCAAGTAAATTTGCATTTCCTCTCACTCTTACTACCATAACCGACCGATGCAATTGCCCTCGCTGGGTAGGGGGCCCTGGGAGAATGGTACCCTGCTAGAGCGTGCATGCGACCGAGCAGTAAGCCCAATGCAGTTTTTCAACCCAATACAATCACCTCCTTCCCGCTATATGACTGGCCGCTTTTAGAGTATTGCAATAACCAAGTCCACAGAAGTAATTATTGAAAAGCTTGGCCGTAGTGGAAGAAAGTCGGGCAACTGCGTTTCCACGCAACGAAAGTTTTAAAATTCGTGCTTTCTATGTATACAAGTATTCGGTTTATGGGGAATATATCTCTCTATCACAAACACAATCGCAATCGGGTGATCCTGCCCATGTCGGTAAGTCGACTTAACGCCAATGACAAGTGGTAGCTCGTTATCATTTATCGCGAACACATATCTATCGTTGGCCATCAATAACTCTCAAGCAAGCTCAAGTTATTGGGAATAATTCGGCGCTGTTCCCTCGCTTACTCAATACCACAATGTTTAACTATAGTCTCTTGTTGTATACATACACTATCAACGGTCATGGTTCTTTGATTTGATGGTTAGTGGGGATCCTTTATTACTACCTATCTCGGGCTCGGGCTAATTTTTGTTAGTCAATTTCAAATTTCTGGTTAATCTCCATTCTCCCTTTCAAGGTATCTTTGGAAAGTGCACGACTTATTGGATTACGATAAAGTGGTTGCACCATGGCGGGAATCATGTAGAGATATAATTCGAGATAGATTAAGTAGAATATAAGGTACCAATCACTAATTCAACTCAGAGCTTCTACTGAATATACAATGATTGGTGTATACTAGTGAGGGGCATCTTTTTCTGATTCCCTTATTATCATCCCTGGAGTGTCTATTTTTGTTTATTGGGTGGTCTTCTAATTCCTGTATAGTAAGCCCATCAAAAAGGCTGCAAAATTCTTCACCAACTGAATCAAAAAGCAGTAGTGGTTGCAACAGTAGTAGAGTCTTTAATTGTTAATCTTATATTTAATCTAGGTGTTACCGCTCCGCTAGGGCCCTCTATCTGGGGGGAGGAAGATTACATCGAGCCCTTCTCTCTTCAGTCGTGTTAAATAAAAGGCACACACAGAACAATTCTTGTATAATTGTCAGGCTGATTACTTTCTTTTGAAATCGTTGGATTTGCATTTCCCCATAACAACTACATAGATATCAAGAAGTATTAAATTTTGCTTATGAGAAGTTAGGACGACTTACTCTTTTAACTTCATTGTAACACTGCTGGTACTCAAAGTAGTACATTTTGATTTGAACTGCTACTTTAGTTGAAGACCAAACAAATATTTGTTTGCAATGATTAATTTCCTGAAATTCAAGAAACTATCCAGCAATATGGTATAGCTTCAATCTAATAGGGAGAGTAAAATCTTTGTTCATAGATGAACCCATGTCAGTATGTATAAAATTGGCTGCGAAAAGAACCAGTCTACCCAAAACTCAAAAAAAAATTGTTTGGAGAAAAGAAAACAACTACTAAATACTTTGGTTTACTTGTAAATATGCCTTGGTAACGTCTGTGTTTAATAGACTTAAGGATTAGATGCAAAAAATAAAAAAAGAAATTCTGCTGGTCCCAGGAATCGAACCTGGGTTTGTTGTGCCACAAACAACTGTACTAACCACTATACGAGACCAGCTTCTTGTACGACAAAATTTCTTTCGGGTTCAATAATAATATAAATTTTGGTGTACAGATGTTCTGTCCAGTTTATTGCGTTAGTATTAATTATTAACTGAACACATGGGATTTTTTTGTTTTTTTTTACCTGTTATTATCTTTCTATATATATACTTGTTCTAGTTCACCCTTCTATTGTACTACTTGAATTATTCAGTAGATTTGCAATCTTTTGGTTATCCCAATTTTCAGTAGAAATATATTATACCTTAACGAGGAGTACTTACGGTTCAACTACGGTATATACTATCTACCACCTCCAACAATAACAACTCACCATATAAAAATAAAGCTCATATAAAATGCAGAGATATCATACATAAAGAATATAGTAATATTTTGTTGATTTGTTCAAATTTGTAAATCCAAAAAATAGTTATAATATACCATATATACACACATCCTTACACCATAATTTCGATAATTAAAAAGTTCAATCAAATCCAGATGTTGTACTGTCGTAAAACTCTTATTATACTATTGACATAGCGGTACATTCTAGACACCCCCTATAACTATTTGCCGAATGAAATGCATATATTTTTTTAAACCTTAAAATTATGGAACTCCTCTTATCTCTCATTCCCCATAATTCATGAGACGGGCAAGAAAATAAAAGAAAAGAGAAGAAAAGAAGAGAAAAAGAACAATCTAACTAAAAGCCATCAAAAGAATGAAATAGGGGGTTAAGTCAAAGAACAAATCAGAAAACTCGCTAAACACTAAACATATCTCGCTTGTAATTCGGCTCACAATTTAAGAAAAAATCAAAAAAATCACTACAATTAAAACTTTATTAAAAATCAAACTTTTTGTTATCCTGTTATTATATTATATATTACACATTTATAAGGCTTCTCTAGCGTATTCCTTGGACATATCAGCATCTGGAATAGCACCACAAATGGTTTCAACCATAATACCGGTAACCAAGTATGGATCAATGTTAGAAGCTGGTCTTCTATCTTCAAAGTAACCATATCCTTCCTTAGCAACAGATCTTGGGATTCTAACAGAAGCACCTCTGTTGGCAACACCAGAAGAAAATGATTCAATAGAAGCAGTTTCGTGACGACCGGTTAATCTTTGTTCGTTATCAGCACCGTATAATAACATGTGTTCCTTGTGTCTCTTGGCTAACTTTTCTAAAGCAGCATCGATAACCTTCATACCACCTGGGACTCTCATAGACTTGGTGGAAACATTGGTATGACAACCAGCACCATTCCAATCACCCTTCAATGGCTTAGGATGGAAGGAAATCTTAACACCAAATTCTTCAGCAACTCTTTGTAATAAATATCTGGCAATCCATAATTCATCACCCATGTTGATACCAGTACATGGACCAACTTGGAATTCCCATTGGGATGGCATAACTTCAGCGTTAATACCGGAAATTTCAACACCAGCGTATAAACAAGCTCTGTAGTGAGCTTCGATAACATCTCTGGCGTAAACCTTACCAGTACCGACACCACAGTAGTATGGACCTTGTGGAGCTGGGAAACCACCCTGTGGCCAAGCGTATGGTTGGTCAAATTGATCAAACAAGGTGTATTCTTGTTCTAAACCAAACCAAATGACTTCATCTTCATGAGCCTTCATTAACTTGGCACATTCGTGTCTGTGGTTAAACTTGTTTGGAGTACCATCGTTGTTCCAACATTCAGTTAAAACAATAATGTTGTCACCCTTTCTGAATGGATCTGGGTAAAAGGCAACTGGTCTAATGTAAACATCAGAATCGTGACCTGGAGCTTGACCAGTAGAAGAACCATCAAAGTTCCATTCTGGTAAGTCTTCAACAGAAGATGGCTTCTTGTTTAAAGTTCTACACTTAGATCTGGTGTTACCTTCAGAATCAATCCAAACGTATTCGGCCAAGATCTTACCATGTTGTGGTAAGTCTAAGTATTTTTGCAAAATTGCTGTTTGTTCAGTTATCTGGACCATGACGATTATGTTTTTTTTGTTTTTAAATTTGTTTATAAGGTGAATCAATCACTTTAAAGTAAGAAATAAATTAATTAATTATCAAACTAAAGAAGAAAAGAAGAAGAGAAAGAAAGAAAAAAAAAAGAAGAAAGAAGAAGAGAAATGAAAACTAATTTTATAATTACCGGGAGTTTCTATCTCTTATATATCAATTTTTTGTAATTTAAACATGTTAAATTAATTATTTCGGGTCGATATTCTCACCTCTCATATCAAAAGTCGCCTTTACCTATCCCGCCTGTTAAGAGGGATTATTCCCGCACTCCACCGACGATAAAGCCCTCAACGCTACCCAATCCCATGGTTTACGCCTAATAAGAAGGGTGAGGCTGTAGCAATGAGCGAAAAAAAAAAATAATGGAATTAGACTTCCTTTTCATCTTCCCGGTTGAAAGGGTGAGCCCCGGTACACTAAACCCGTCATGGGTTCAAAATCAGTGAAAAATTTTGGTATTCTTGTTTAATTCAATCAGAGTCAAATTATATCCTTAGTATTGCTCTTTGGCCATACTAAAAATATGTCCTAACCTGTTTCATAATTCACTATGTAAAAAATTTTAATTTTAGGTATGTCCCCCCACTCCCTCATTTGTTAACGAATTGCAACTTGCCTTTTTCATGCTTATCAATGGCTAAAATTTTAAAGAGGGTTGGGTTGTCAGATGTTTCGACACGCCCTGCATACAAACTTTATTTTTGGCGACACTTGTCGTTTCTTTTTTTCTTTATCTTCCAATCAGCACTCTTCCCGTTTGACCTAAAATATTCATTCCTGATATAGGAGTAGGGGGTGTTGAAAATCACTCCCAAATGGGAAATGAGAACCCAAGGCTGGGTGACATTATTCCGTTCGTCCTTAAGATTAATGTGTCCAATAATATTACTACCATGTATAATCTCACTCATATGTTGCAATGCGCTAAGGTGATGTCTTTAACCCGCCTGTCGTATTTCTCTCTTTTTCTTTCTCTGAATTGCCGAATCTTTTCTAATTCTCTATCTTTCTCTATCTTTCTGTTTCTCCTAATTTCTTTCTACTTTCTACTAAGTACTATTCAGTTGTCACTCCGCAGTTGCCAATGTGATGCTAATGTGAGACATGTTACATTTTCTTATCTAACTTCTTATCATACGACATGTACCCGCGTTAATCTTACGACATTGACGACACACTCACAATTGTTCTGTTAATTTTAAATTGCAACCAATATCTTCTTCCAATTTCGTTTAGATTTTTTTTTTTCTTCTTTTTCTTTCAATTTTTATTATTGCAACCGTTATAATTGCTAATTGTACTTCATTAACTTCTACTAACCATTGTTTTACAGTATCATGTGATACTTAAATGCTAACTTTTCACTTTATTGCACACACACCCGAGATATATGCAGGTTTATAGATCAACCTTTTTTTTTTTATTTCTTTATTATTGATTCAGCCACTCACTCCTATTCTAATTGCGTTGACAGGTTTCATGGACATTTAGGATTAGAGATAACGAGATAATGGATGTAGAAGAGATCAATTAAATTGGCCTATCCCCGCCTCCACGCTCAGGTTCATTAAATATTTTGTAATTTTTATCCAATTGAACCGTGACACACTGCAAATGATTCATTGTAGATCAAATCCAACAAGCACGACTCCTATCAGTACGAGTTGTATCAGAAGAGGGCAACCTAAGGGAAACATAAACGATTCAATACTTAGATGTTGAATTTCTTTTGGTAAGCTCTTCAACGTCCCTAACTAGCGGAACAACTACGGTGAGCCTTCCATTTGTACTAGTGTGTTGAATACTACCTAACGATACAAATACTCAAGAGGAAGCACAGCTGAAAATAAAATCTGGATACTACTTTTAATATATAATGAACTTCGCAGATGAAGTCCATTCATGATGTTTTGGAAGACCCAACCCCTGCCGCTACCCACTATTACCGAATCATGTTTACTTGCAAGGACAATTTCCTAGAGGTATACACTTTTAGTCAATCTAGCAGAAACCAAGCGACACAAACTGAAAGAAATGAACAATTACCGAAGTTTATTCAGGGTATTCACTTACAGACAATATTCATAGACCATATTGACACCTGTAATAGCTGGCCATTACTTAGTGATTGAACAACAGACATAATAATAAGGTATTCATTGAATATTTGAAAAATAATATGTTTGATTTAAAGACGCTCCGCTGGCGCCTATCCGGCGAAGACAACTGCATTGAGCTCTTCTCCCTTCGGTCGTGATTCTAGCCCTACCGGGAGTTACTAGTACTCCTCGAAGAAGAGCACAGCTCGATGCAATCGCCCTTTGCCATGCAAATAGCTCCCCTCTGAACTATTTCCTTTTACTAGTGAGCCCAGTGAATGGAGAAATGTACAATTTAATTGACATCTCAGGATAGCACATTTCAGCGGTGCCGGTGCCGTCTCCATCGAATTTATTCCCATTCCCTTATTTGAAGTCTGTCTCTAAAAAGTGCTTGGTAAGACAACCGAAGGGAGCAAAGCTCAATGCAATTGCCCTCCCCGGGCAGGGGCGTTAGCGGAGCGGTACCACTTGTGGACTTGTACACTCATAAACCTCAAATACACTTTACAACTTCTAGTCAGTGTCAACACACAACAAAAAATACTCGAAACTTGAAACTTTTTTGGATGATTTGTACTCACCGTCAGAAAAGCTAAAAAGAAGCATTGAATGGGAGAAAAGAATTGATAGAGTTGGGTATGCTGAGTAGATGCCCTCGCAAAGCAGTTCCTGTCCAAATATAAAAAAATAAAAATCAATAATCACGTACATCTATTGTTTTCTATCACGATAAGGACTCTCGAAAAAATATTAGCTCACATAACTCATTGATGTACGTGTTGAAATCACCTCACATATCTCATTGATGTACTTGCTGAAATCACCTCACATATCTCATTGAGGTACTTGCTGACTGTGGGTACTACTGGATAAAAATCAATGATTGATATGACTGGATGTACACGTTTTGGAGATATTCAAATATTTAATCACTTAATTTTCTTTTTTTTTTTTCTGTTTGGCTTATTCGAGATATTTGGTGTTACTTTATTCAATATTTTCCATCCACTATCGATGAAGGAGGGCCGGTGGACCCCTCCGTGGGATCCATGATCGCCAAAAATTACGATTCTTTTGTAAATGTGTAACTTTGTTATTCTTTGTGATTGCCTCGTTCTCTTATTTTTCCCAATTTTAAACAAGTTGATTGTGATTCTTTGTTTCAAGTTATTCTCAACACCTATAATATGCAATTACATACCTCGGTTTTATTGCTTTATTTGTTGATAATAATCTACATTCGAACGCGGATGTAAATTGCTGCCCTTTTGAGCCACCATAGTTGACGGGTGCAAATAACGTAAGATGTCACAACAAGCCTCAAAAGTAGTTTTGAGTGAGCCTCAACTTTCTAGTACAATTCCGGTAAATTTCAACAATCAATTTCATGAGCTACAACACCACAGTCAAACCAGCCTGAAATTGGGTTGAATTGGTTTCTGTATTCAGACAGAGGTAGTTGCTGCCTACAATAGGAATAACAATGTATCATTGTACCACGAATTTAAGCTACAATAAGTTAAACAACAATTTAAACAAACCTAACAAATTTCGGTTCCATGCATTGTGCGTCACCTCGCGCATTTTGGTACCTTTTGTTGCTGCAAGCTCTAAATTGATCACCGGATTTGTAGAACAAATAAATGAATGAGTGAAATTCAATTTATTTTGGATGAATTGAATTCATGCTAATTACGTGACAATAACTATTGTCACACATACACTGATAAGGATTAGTAATTGTTTTCTTTATCTACTACCAAGAGCCAAGCTTTTAACGAACTCTCAACTAGAACACTCTGGTATTGTACAGATTACTTTTCATCAAACCTGTCAAATTAAGGTGAAAAAATAAAGGTTCTGAGTTCAACCTCGGCAATATCGATCGGGACCTTACGAATTGGGCAAAACGTGCAAAACAGCCACAAATTAATGAGCTAAGGCGACTATATGCTTTGGTTTCTACTGCATGTCAGTTTTCCATTCTTTCTGGAACAAACGTGTTCGTGTTCAGACCGGTTATTGTTCATTCCATTGCGACACTTCTACTTTCTATTGTTCGGCAACATTCGCGATCACCTTTTCATGCAGCACTTTCCAAATTGGGATTGCTGCAATTTTTTGTTGCAAATACAACCTTGCTATTTCATACAATTCAGTAATGTGCAATTTCGGTCTTTAAGTTATTGTTCGAGATGAGACATTTTATTTATTTATTTTTTATGTATTCCATATTAGCCAGGAAATGTAAATAATATGTGGTGCACTCTATGAATTCTTTTTTTTTTTATTTTTTTTTTATTTTTTTTATTTTTTTATTATCATTTTGGCTGCTAAAAAAATATTTCCGGACTAGCTATCTTCTTCCCGTAGTGATATATAAATACCTTCACAAAGCCCCCCTCCTGTCTTTGTTTTAAATTGTAAAATCAGAATTCAACTATTCTTATACACCCTAAAATGATTTTCCAAAAACAAGTAGCAATTTCTATTGCTTTAGCCTCTATTTCTATGTTTTCAGCAGTTAATGCTTTAATTATTCCAACTAATAATGAATTATCTTCAGAATTAGGTGCAAGAGAAGAAATCATTCAAATTGATTCTTCAATTTATGATAAAAGAGATCTTGAAAATGCAGTTGAAGTTGCTGAACGTGGTGACTTAATTTCAGCCAAAGCTGGTGTAGATCTTATTGCTAATATTGCCGGTCTTCTCGGTGTTGATGTCAGTGCTTTAGCTGATGTTAATGTATTGAAGAGAGAATTACTCGGTGCTCATGTTGACGCTAATGTCTTAGCTGAAGTTGCTGGTCTCCTTGGTGT
>JANIVZ010000005.1:0-76141 GCA_030578175.1 Dujonia santamariae
TATTGGATTGACCTGGACCACCCGTGACAGTTGTGGATGTGATATTGGTACCAGTCCATCCGCTGGTGACGGTGACAGTTGGCGTTGGAACATCAACAACAACGATTTCGTTACCGCTCACTGTAGTCAAGTATGATGATGTTGTGGATCCAGTGTAAGTCTCAGTAATAGATGAATCAGGAGTTTCGACGATAACGGTATTGGATTGACCTGGACCACCCGTGACAGTTGTGGATGTGATATTGGTACCAGTCCATCCGCTGGTGACGGTGACAGTTGGCGTTGGAACATCAACAACAACGATTTCGTTACCGCTCACTGTAGTCAAGTATGATGATGTTGTGGATCCAGTGTAAGTCTCAGTAATAGATGAATCAGGAGTTTCGACGATAACGGTATTGGATTGACCTGGACCACCCGTGACAGTTGTGGATGTGATATTGGTACCAGTCCATCCGCTGGTGATGGTAGCAGTTGGTGTTGGGACCAAAATTTCTGTAATACCATTGAGTGTAGTTGTAGTTAAGGTATACGAGTCGGACCATGTATTTGTTTCAATTAATGTTACCGGAGCTGGACAGGGACTATTTGGCAGGTCCACAAAGTTGTAAACATTGGTAAAATCTGTGATTACAGTTTTGTCAGGTTTAGTAACGGCAAAGTTCAATCCCAATTGGCCACCTACATTACAATAATTTATAATTATTGGATAGTAACCTTTTTGAAGAGTTATCGTTTGAATTGTACTCCCCAAAGTATTTGATGATGCTGCCCAGGTCGCAAATAAAGACCATGCAGTTGTAGAAGGAGTAGACTCTGAATTGCAGCACGCAAATGCCTCTCCTGCACCAAATTTGAGCATAAGACTATCGTCTACCTCAGTTAAATCAAAAATATAATCACCAGCTATGTCGGCATAGAAATACCCTTTTAATTGCATAACAAATTGGTTAACCATCGTTTCGTACCCATTATAGAGTGGATATGGTTTAGTGTCTTCATTAGGAACACCAGGAGTAGCATAAAAGAAATTTAAATTAGTAACACCTGTTTGACTGCCAGTAACCTTTTCTTGCGTCAAGAAACCACCACCCATATAGGTTGCATCACTAATAGAATATCCTGAATAAGTGTAATAGACGATATTAAAACCATGTTGGGAAGCACCTGTTGGTAAACATCCTTGAAGTGTAGTAGCAGCTTTGCAAACGGCGACAAGTGTTAGCCACGAAAAAAATGCGTAATATTTCATTCTTGGGATACTAATATAAATTTGAAAGAAAAAAGCGAACCATCGAAAAAGGGTGTGCTTTTATACTTCTAAAAACTTTTCTCCAATATAACAGACTTTCCTAACTTTGCTGCTAAACATTTTTTTGATACTTAGTTTTTTAACGGTAGATTAAGTGGTATGTAAGTTCCACATGCACCTGCATTTAATTCACAGCTTCTATTTCCAGTGGTTATGCAATGCGCACACTTTTGCCGCGAGGCATTTACGAGCCTCACAATAAGACAACAGAAGAAAACTCTAAATAACACTAACTTCATTGTAATTCTAAAGGAATATTTTTCTGACACTATTTCATGCAAGATGTAATGTAGGCTCAGTTGAAGCGGACAAGCATGCAAGTTATTCTCGTATGATTTTTTTCCAAAAAGAAGTGCTCCGCAAATTTGATAGAGATATACCTTGAAGGAAAATTGAAGATTGTGTTTTAACTAACTGTATCGCTATACTAATAACTGTATATGAATGGATAGCTTAATTTAAAAATTTGCTAACATAGCGAGAATATCAGAAGAAATAAAACAATTCTAAAAATACTTGAATAGAATGTTACATGTACCTTCCTGCGAGATTCCTGCTGTTTGTTAATTTTACACACTCGCCAGGCGAATATGCTCCTTGCGGCTCTCTAAATATCGCAATGTGTAGCTTGCAGATACATCTTTCCCGAAAAAACATATCGAGCCATCCCAGGCCATGCAATTTTTTACATGTATGGAGTTAAGCGTAAAACGCTCAAGCCTTTGTGTCTATTATTTTCTCTAAAAAATATATTATTATTTTTTTTGGCAGCCGTGTAAAAGTTCATCATATAAACGCACTTCGTTAATAAAATTAGTACTTCTAGACATTTTTTTTTGTATTGCTAATATAATTGCAAACAAATATAATAAATTTAAAGATAAATAAACTTAAATAATGAATTGCGACATCATTTTTTCAAATAAATATTAAATTTTTTGTTACATACATTATATTCATATGAATTCATACAACGATTTTAAGCAACAATTGCTGCAGAGTTTCTCTCCCGAGCTTTACGGAAACCAAATAATCATCATGGAACACACTGATATATTTTTTAGAAACGTCTATGGAAATGAAGACAATCATCAATTAAGCTGCAAAGCAAAATTAGCCAGCAGCATAAGTGGTGATGATGAGTATAACGAAGAAGAGATTCAATACCTGCTTGATCGAGTTTCAGGTGCAAATAGCCAAATCATGAAACTTTCTTACGTAAACAATTATTCTGAGAATGTGCATATGGAATCAATAGAAAAATCTACCACCCACCTACAGCCTGAGTTACCACCATCATATATACCCAAAATAATGAAGAAACCACAATCAGATGAAACACAAATACAATTAAGTTCACCTAGCAGTGAAAATTCAACAAATGAACTATCAAATAGTTTTGCTCCAACATCCCTCAACGAGAACATAGAATGCGATAATGGAGAATGCTCTCAAATTTCCACCAATATTCTTTCGCAGAATGAAAATACGAATGAGCCATCTTTTTGCCCAGTGATAGATTGTGAACATAAAGTAACTAAATTTAACGATAGAACTTGTTTACTAAAGCACTGCTTTCAGACCCACATACATCTAGGGAAATTAGAAAGATTACTAAGTTCACAAGAAACTGCGCTACTTAATAAAATTATACCACGATGCCGATTTTGCGACCGTTACTTTAGTAGGAAAGATTCTTTGCGAAGGCATTTACGTCAAAAACACAATTTTAGTGATTTTAATCTCTAAAATACAACATCGATTTTTGTCCAGCTTTTTGCTGTAGCCAGAGGAACTTCTAAGTCTCTTGCGCTTGAAGACTTCGGAAACCTTTTCTTATAGTAGTACGATGTTTATTGTATGGAAATCAATACTTTTTTGAGAAGAAGTTCTTATATATTATTGTTATATATAGCCAATAGACAAATATAGATACATTTTTCACACATATTTCAGATTTGAAAAGAGTACAAGTTTTTTCTTTGTAATATATTCTCCAATTTGCTAAATTACATTTCCCTAAAATAATTACCATACAGCATTTTATTGTTAAAAGAAAAGGTACAAAATGCAATCTGCATTTAAAGCAAAGTAAGAATATAAACCTTGCAAAAAGGAAAATTAATTTTCTTTGTGAAAATCCAAATAAGAACTAGAATTGGAAACTTGTTATGGTTACATGGCTGACTATGTACCTTAATTTGTTCTCTAATTTACTAGTCAAAGGCCAAAGTAATAAATTTAATTGAAAAAATAAAAACATCAACGTGGCTCCAATAGCTCCTAACTATTTTTTAGTATACTTTTTAACACACTAATTGATCTTTGATTATGTCTTCGTTAAGAGTGCTGCAGCAAAATGCAAGTTAAATTTGTACATTCATTGGATGACAATAATTGAGAGCTAATAATAAGTCAGTATTTGTCTCGTTTCTTTCCCCCTTTCAACAAAACAACACATTAACCTTTTTAAATTTCACCTTCTTTACAAATGTATTAAAAAATAAATGTAGAGATTTATCTTAAGAAAATATTTCTGAAAGATTAAAATATTGATAAAAATACAAATAGAATAAAAAAAAAAAGAAGTTTGGGTAATATGTGAAAATAAGAACGTATTGAATAATGGTAAATTATTTGCTATGAATCTATATGGGAGTAGAAAGTTTTCGTATTGTTTATTAATTTAGTACTGTATAAATAGGCTTCCAAAATTATTTATGTTGACGCCTTTTTGCTAAAGATTTCAGCCAATTATTCATGCACAACTTCGATATATATTTTACCGATTTTCACAATACTGAAGTAACAGAAGTACTTCATTCTGCACATAATTTGGTAGATACGAGCAACTAATAGATAGGGACAGTGGGAATCTCGTTAATCCATGCATGCGCGTCACTAATTAGACGACGAGGCATTTGGCTACCTTAAGAGAGTCATAGTTACTCCCGCCCAACCCGCGCTTGGTTGAATTTCTTCACATTGAGATTCGGAGCACTGGGCAGAAATCACATTGCGTCAACATCACTTTCTGACCATCAAAATGCTATGTTTTTAAAAAGTCAGATTTCCCTTGTCCGTACCAGTTCTAAGTTGATCGTTAAGCGTGCCCCGGACAGCCGAAGCTTACCAAAACCGTCTAGACTTTCAATGGAACAATAAATTTTTTGAGAATATTTTTCTATACATATTCGAAGCACCTCTTTCATCTCTTCTTCAAGCTGAAAGCATTGAATATTATCCACAAGTAGATTATTTTGTCGTATTGTCTTGTTTGTTCTTGATGTAAAATCAGTACACTTGTGTATATAATAAGATTACTGCAGATGCTCGTCAACAAAGCAAAAAATAATTTGAAAGTCTCAACCCGTTTTCCACCGAAATATGCATTAAAAAATTCAAAAAATATATTGGAAGCTTCGAACACCAAAAGTAATTGAATTCTATACCTAATGCCGAAGATTGAGGTTGATAAGAAAAATTTTCTGCGGCGATTTAATTAAGTAGAAGAGAGGCTCAGATGTGAAAGATAATAACAAATAGCATGCATAATAGAGTAGAGATTACATATTGTTGAGAAAAAATGAAAAAAAAAAATTATCCATTTTTTTGACTAATGTAGTTCCATAACTTCAAAATCACGTACAATATCATTGATTCCTAAATCAATTAAGCACTGCGGTGGTTTAAGTTAACGGGGAGTAATAATGACAAAAGCGAAGATTTTCAATAATGCCTTCTTAAGCGCAAAATGTTTAGATGAGAGTTTCTTAATAATAATAAAATTTATATTGAAAAGTTATTTGAATATGTAATATTTACATATTTAAATTCTTTTACAACCCATACTTTCATATACACCAAATGAAATTAAAGAAAGTTCCCGCTTGAAGTATACCAAGGAATCAAAGATAAATAGAAAAAAATTGTGTTGTTAAAAATCACTTACTGGAGATTAATATTGTGTGTTCCTATATAAACTTTAGAGTTTATAATGATATAAGCCAATGTTACCTATTGGCCAATAGCTACCAGTAAATAATATTATATATAAAATCCTGAGACAGTTAGATAACTAGATTATTGCAGCAAAATATTTTTTTGGAATATACTTCATGGTTATTGATCGTAACAATCATATGGAAGATGTTATATGTTACAACAATTTAAATCTGCTATTATCAACATCGAAAGTCCCTAGAATAACGTGAAAATACTACCGGACCCAGCAAAATTTCAAATATTCTGACTCACCTAATATCGGGTTGGAATCTGAATCTGAAAGTTCAATTTCAACTATGGCATCATCTCCTCACATAGTCAATAGCAGTAATAATGAATATTATCCAACTTTCAAGCATTTTCCATATGCAAAAAAAGAAAGTCCATATTGAAATACCGCTTTCTTGTACGGTGGAATGCTGTAGCCACGATTCAACTAAATTTGAGACTAGAGCACCATAACTGATACGCTTTCAGTCTCATATACATTTAGGAAGATTAGAAAGACTACTATGTTAAATGAGACAGTACTATTTAACAAAATTTTACCACGATGCGAATCTTGCGACCGTTATTTTAGTAGGAAGGATTCTTTGCAAAAACATTATCGCCAACAACACAATATTTGGCCTTGTTTTCAGTCAAAATCATTTCCAAACCCACAAATTTATTATCTTAGAAATTTTAAAATTAGATATTGTCCAATATAACAAATAATATAACAAATAAATATAGTTTTCAATTTTTACCATCTCGGGATACAATTACCTTTAACCTTACTAATTATTGAAATTTGATCACTTGCATTAGCTTGAAACTATAAAATGATACTTTTTTAAAAATTAAAATAATCAATAAATATCAATTATCTTCATTTTAATTATCATATTATTTAGGATTCTCTTAGTCTAACTCTTTTGAAAGTAATAGCCCGCTGGCAGGAAGGATTTCGCCTGTTTACATTTCTGGGGTTGAAATCTAAGAAACCATTTGGTAAACTACTTTTGGGTGATTGAACTTGATTCTAAAAAGCGTAAAAACTCTAGAAAAACACCTCTAGGAAACACCTCTACAAATTTACTTAGTAAGATAACTCTTAAGAAACATATCCAACCTCCCACAAATATTTCCATTCTAGGTAATCAGACTGTGCAATGTGCAACATTCCATTCAAATAAGGTACATTGCACACCCGTCCCTTTTTTTTTTAACAATTATTATACTTTATTTCTTTTTCTATAATATAATCACTATTATGTTTTGGTTAAGGTACATGAATTAAATTAGTAAGCACTCAAATTTTTTTTTTTTAATATCTGATTCATTCATTTACAAATCGTCTTGTCTTTTACATATTGGTAACTTATAAATTCCCCATTGGAAAACAGTTGTCCTCAAATTCAGCCAATTATATGTCATCGAAATGTTGCCAACTATGGAAAAGGCTAACTGGAAATTTTCAGGGTCGAACAAAGCTGAATTAAGTTCAAAGATCTGTGGGTCAATGTAAAAGAGGCGTTCATTGTTAAATCATCTTTTTGGTCGCAGGGCGTTAAAGAACGCTTTACTAAGTTTTAGTAATGCTTCGCGTGTTACCCACCACAAACAAAAGTGCTCAACCGCCTCATGCCTGTATTGGCACCTGCCAAAGTATATAACTCTGTGTCTTTCCCTGATAAAATTTCAAACTAACAATAACACATTAGCAAAATACAACATGGCTCCAAAAATTGCAATTATTATCTACACCACCTATGGTCACATTGGTATCTTGGCTGAAACTGTCAAGAAGGGTATTGAATCCGCTGGCGGTGAAGCTACCATCTTCCAAGTTCCAGAGACTTTATCACCAGAAATTTTGAAAAAGATTCATGCCCCAGAAAAGCCAGACTACCCAATTGCCAACAACGATACTCTTATTGAATACGATGCCTTCTTATTCGGTATCCCAACTTGTTTCGGTAACTTTCCTGCCCAGTTCAAGGCTTTCTGGGATGCCACCAGTGGTCTCTGGGTCAAGGGTACCCTTTACGGTAAGCCAGCTGGTGTATTTGTCTGCACTGGTACTCCAGGTGGTGGTCAAGAAGAAACTGTTGTTAACTCCTTATCGGTCTTGGTTCACCACGGTATGATTTTCATTCCATTAGGTTATGGTCCAGCTTTCCCATTATTAACCAGTTTTGATGAAGTTCATGGTGGTTCTCCATATGGGGCTGGTACTTTTGCCGGTGCAGATGGTTCTAGACAACCTAACAAAACAGAATTGGCCATTGCCGAAATTCAAGGTAAGACATTTTACGAAACTGTTTCCAAGTTTAAATAAGCAATCTATACTTAATAAGAACAAAAGAGGTATTTATTAATATCATTCTTGTACACTCCTCTCTTATACGATACGGGCTGAAATCTAGGATTACAAACGCTGTTCCTTCATGAAGTCAACCAGAGCTACTGGTATGCAGAACGCTTTGTACCCGTGCTTGTAAAATTACACCCCTAAAGGGAGACATTATTTAATCCAAGTAGGAAAGACAAAATAATATTTTTTTAATGTAGCTACGAGAATGAAGAAATGAAAGGCTGCTCTTTTCTTTTTCCGTTTGTCAACTTTGGTACGGCTGAAAATTTTCAGAGAAATTCCACCGAAATAAAGTATTTGTTTTTACCCGAAGGACAATAAATATTTTTGAAGTGTTAAACTTATGTGCTTGGCATCTTGATAATGGCGATGTTTATAATCGTAACATTTGGTGAATCTAAGATACTCGCATAATTATTTCCTGTAGTTCTTTCTTTTGCAAAACTCCTAGTTCCGCTTCACCAAAGAAGGAAATTGAAATATAATATTGGTATAGATCGAAAAATCGCACGGATCACACTGAAGCAATTTCATCCAATCCTTGAGCGCATACTTTGCTTACATTCTACATAATTGAAGATTAATATTTGTTATTGAAAGATTTAGTTACTGGGAAGCAGGAACAGGTAATTTTGTTTATCCTAACAACAAATGGCAGTAAAGAAGTCTTGACTTTGAGATTAGAGAATCTTGATAATACTAGGGCCTAAATACTACAGAGGTATCATTAAGAGCCCTCCTTTATTTTCACCATATAAGGGATAAATGTCTGTTCTTCGTTAATTTAGCACTCTTTTGCAATTAATCTGTTTTTCATAACTAAGAGAGGTACAAACTGTAATATATTCTCTATTCAAGTCCTAACCAGTATTCTGATTTTGGTATATTGAACTCTGCTGTAAGTGGTACATTGTCAGATGAATTTCCAACCAAAACGTTATACATCCCACTTTCAGAAGCCCATTTACATTTGTAACTATCCCAGAAAGAAGTCGCTTCTCGAATAGATACTATGAGTTGAACTATTTTAGATTCACCAGGATTCAAGTATACTTTGGAAAATTGCTTTAACTCTTTAGCTGGTCTAATAATACTTGGAGATTGTTGTTGAATGTATAATTGAATAGTTTCAGACCCTCCAATCTCACCTGAATTAGAAACTTTAACTGATGAAATTATTTTACCATCGCATACATTGATTTCTAAGTTTGATATTTCATACGATGAATAAGATAACCCAAAGCCAAATGGATACAATACATCTTTGCCAACTTTCTCATAATATCTATACCCAACGAAAACATCTTCCCCATATAATACTCTACCGTTAGTAGAACCAAAATTCAAAAAAGATGGATTGTCATGATTATTTCTGGGGAAAGTTAGAGAAAGTTTACCTGAAGGGTTAATATCCCCAAATAAAACATCAGAAATAGTGTTTCCTAGTTCATTACCACCATACCATGCATGAATCAAAGCAGGAACCTTATCAATCCATGGCATAGAAACAGGAGATCCTGATTGATTCACAACTATAACATTAGGATTGGCCTTAGCGACTGCTTCAATCAATTCATTAGTATAACCAGGAATGTCCATATCGGGTCTATCAAATCCTTCGGATTCCCATTGTTTTGAAAGACCTACGCATAAGACAACTTTGTCAGCAGATTTTGCAACTTCTACAGCTTTCTTAATCTCTAACTCAGGTGTTGATTTAGCAGCAAATCCAAAATAAACTCCACCGTTTTCAGATACATTACCTAATGTATAAGTTGGCCCAGAACCAAACTCAACTCTAATGGTATACGTTTCACCTTTTACAAATTCAATAGTATTTGTTTCCTCTCTTGTACCGTGACCAAGGAAGAAAGCATCACCCTTGGTTTGAGTTGTCTTATTGTCAACAATCAATTCATCATTAACAAATATTTGAACCGTCCCTAGGGTAGAGCAGCCAAACTCAAAAGTACCCGTAGTTTCTGCAACGTATTCACCAATAAAATCAACGTAAAATAAAGCTTCTTCACCTATTTCATGATGATTAAAATCTGTCATACAATTTCTTGAAGATTTTAAATGTCTTGTTTCAAACTTTTTACGATCGCCTTTTGTTCCAGGTGGTAATTTATAGAAATTGGCAATAATACCAGGTTTGCCTTCATTGCTTGTCATCAACAAACCTACATCGGGGAGAGATGTATCTAATGTTGCCCCTAAAGAATATTCAAGGGTCACTGAATTTCCCCCTTCTTTTAGTTTTTGTGAGATACCTTCGTAAGGTGTAATAATATATGATGCTGTTAAAGCAGCGGAACCACCTCCAGACTCTTGCGGAGTTTTAGCATTTGGTCCAATAACTGCAATACACTCTTGTTTTGGTACGGCTTTCTTCGAAAGTGGAAGTATATTCCCTTCATTCTTAAGCAAAACAATTGATTCACCGCCAATTCTTCTTAATAAATCAGAAGCTTCAGGAGATTTATTTGGTTTCTCAACCGCATCGATGGGAATACCGATTTCAATACAATGATTTAAAAATTCAAGAAAATATCTAACATTTTCATTTATAACATCAATATGAATCTCATTGGAATACACTTTATGAGAAGTTGGAATATCTAATCTAAATCTTGATGGACCAGGCATTTCTAAATTTAAACCAGCGTCGAGTGATTCCTTTATGGAATACGTTCCATGCCAATCTGACATGGTCAATCCATCATATCCCCACTCGTTACGAAGAATTTCTTGAAGTAGGTGTTTAGACTGAGATACATGTTCACCGTTAACCTTATTGTAAGCAGTCATCAAAGATTTGGGGTTAGAATCTCGAAGGGCAATTTGAAATGGCTTTAAATAAATCTCTCTTAAAGCTCTTTCAGTGACAATTGTGTCTACTGCCTTCCTCTGATCTTCTTGGTCATTGCAAACGTAATGCTTAATGCATGCCAATACTTTGGTGCTTTGAATTCCTTTGATTATTGAAGATGCAGCATGTCCTGAAAGTACTGGGTCTTCTGAAAAACTTTCAAAGGCTCTACCTCCCAATGGAGAACGGGCAATGTTACAAGTTGGACCTAAAATACAATGTGCACCTTTTAGAATGGATTCCTTACCCATGAGCTTACCAGCTTCTTCTAGCAATTCCTTGTTGAAGGTGGACGCAAGAGCGGTACCACAGGGAAAACAATTGGAGGGAACACCATCGAAAAAGGTTGCACCCCTAATACCGTTTGGTCCATCACTTACTTTTACAGATGGAACTCCCAACCTGTCAACTTTCCTTGTATTCCAAAAATCAACTCCAGCTAAAAGAGATATTTTCTCTTCGACGGTTAGCTCTTCAAGTAAAGTCTTGATATCCAATGGAGCAGTCATCTTGTTGGAGAGAACAGAAAGAAAGTATCATTGAATGTATCAAATCGTACCGTTTAAATACTCGAGAGGAGGGATCTGTTAGTGGATCTCGTAAATCTGGTGTTAGGGAGGTGGGGGCAGTGGGGGGAAGGTGGGGGACCCAACATAAACATAACCAATTGATAGTTATTTTTAAAGCAGTACCTACATCTAGTAAGAAAATTTCGAGGGGTAAGGTGATGGTTATGAACATGTAAATAATATGACGAGGGAAATGGGGTATTGTGGAGCCATGATATACCAAACGCATAAAAGTATGAGGAGATGCAATACGCGATAGAAGGGACCATTGAAGTTACGAGAGAACCTAATAAAAGTATTCGAGGACATTATTGACAACTTGAGAAAGCGTTCTTGATTTGATGGCATTCACTCACGTAGCTTCGTGTAAGATAAATTGGGATAAAATGAAATAACATATATTTTGGTTAATAATGGGATTTTTCAAAAATATTAATCGTTGCTGAATTTTGAATAATCTCACTTTTTATTAAATATTACAGAGAGAGAGAGAGAGAGAGAAAGAGTAGCCCTTAATATATATCATGGTTCATTGAGTCAACCGTTGTCAATGTCTATGATATGTATTATGCATTACATCAAATGGGTGCAGCAAAAATTGCTGCAAGTGCACCACATGCAAGCTTAAAGTTAAATCTACAAATGTTAAACATTAAGATTCAGCAAAATTACAGCGCGATTAGTTAATTTATTCTATTATTCTCAATATACAGCTACAGCTTAAAGAATGTTGTTGAAGAAGTTTGCAATATAGATTCTGGTAAGAGTTTGTGCAAAAACAACACCCAAACCAAGTAATCCAGATGGACTAGCAGCATTAGAAAGTGCAAATGTCTTGGAACATCCCTTGTATGTCTTACCATTTAATACAGATTGTAACCAAACAAAAGCTTGACCGGCACCCGCAAAACTTTCAGTAATATGGCCGTTAAGCAAATCTTGTCTGTAAGTGACAGAAACACCAGCTTTACAAAGGTTGTTGTAAAAAGTATCTGCTTCACTTGGAGGAATAACTTCATCTAACTTACTGTTGTAGAAGAATAAGGGAGCAGTTGGAACTAAAGTGGAATTGACCATACTGTTGTCAGTGGTAACTTGCTTAACAACAGGGTTGGATAATGCGTTACTACCATCTTTGAAGAAATAGCTCCATGCAGCATTTGATAAAGCAGGATCGTTCGAGGTACAATTTGCTAATGGAGAAGTGAATACTTGTAATTTATCCGGGTAAACATTTGAATCAATATAGTTTAATAATTCTGGGTATTCAGTACTTAAACCATTAATTGCAGTAATAATTAATGAAGAAAATGCTGTTCCCATCTTTTGCTTAGCAACATCATTGATATCTGCTACAATACCTCCGAGAGCATAACCAACATTGTTGGCGACAAGCTCTGGAGCATAAGTCTTAGTTAATAAAGCAGCCCAACCGGTTGGAATAGACCCACCGGAATAACCCCAATAGGCAACCTTAGCAGTATTTTGGATACCAGTGAAGCTACCTGAGGATAATACAGCTCTAACAGAGTTTAAGGCAGCCTTACCAGCTAAAATTCCAGCACCAAAGGCAGAATTTGGACCCTCGTAATCCGGAACAACAACGTACCAACCCTGGTTAATAGCAGCTTGTATGAAAGTTTCTTCTGCTTGAAGGGATGCTGATGAATTAGATCCAGCTTGCATAGTAAATGAAGGTGCACAGTTAATATTTGCTGCATCTTCGGCAATGTGATAGGATAACAATGTATTTCTGTTACCAAAAGTTGGAACAAAAAGCGTTGTTACAATTGCCATTGGATTACCATGAGAATCCTCGGAACGGACTTGAAATTGATAGATTGACTTAACCAATTGTGGGACAATCAGAATATAAAATGGGTTGGAAATTTGTCTCTTTTGAATGATTTCCCCTACAGCATAAGTTGACAAATTGGCTGGTTCTTGGTAGAAAGTGTCCTTGCTAGGAAGAACTATGGCTCTCTTTCCAAATGGAATGGCAGAGACCACAGAGAAGAAGAGGAATATTAAAGCAAAAAGCTTCATTGAGAAAATATGGCCAATAATGTCAGGAATATAAGAAAATATCGGAAATAGCAGATATACACCAAGGTTTATATATATAATTTTCTCTTGAGGTGCTCTTGGCTAGAGGCAACATAACAACATGCATCGGGTTCACTGAAAAATGCAGCATTTTATTTTCTTCGAAAAGCCTCACGAGCCTCAGGGGAAGTATTCTATTCTTTGAACTAGCATATAAGTTTAGCCATATACATACTGTATTTTTAGCTGACTACATCAACAATTATAGAGTCTTTATTCCGATGGACTGATAATTTCAAGAAGAAGTATACTTCCATCTCTACGACTCAAACTTTCATTCTTTCATATTTGTTGTTATTTATAAAGGTTTGGTGGCTGTTTACAAATCTTATTCGCCTTATGCAAACTCCCGCCAAAAGTTGGTCAATGAGGATATTTATACAGCAAGTACGAAGGGTATATTCCCGAGATGGACGGAAGAACAAAAAAAGTGAAGGTGTGATTTTCATGCTTGTACAGTTGCAGAAGGAGATATCTTGCTAAAGTGTATGACACAGGATGAGAGGTTGATGTGTATAAAGTGTCCAAAAAGGAAACAGATTCAGCCATAGTTTTCAGAGAGATAATATTTATGCATAATTGTTATTTTTCATCTATAAAACTTATAATTAATTGAATACAAGGCTTTCAATTATATAGCCTTTACGTGAAGTGGTCAACCTGGTAGAATAAATGAATCGAGTAAATTGAATACATTTGCAGCTGCTTAATATTTTAACCGTGGGTCTGCAGAAGGTCACCTAACGCTGCTGTAGTTCAATACCACAGAGGGGTTTTCGAAACACCCTCTTGCGCACACGACATAAGCGAGACACAAGAAAATGATCCGGGAGAAACTTACTCTCTCGATACAATAAGAGTGGAGTGCCACGGCGTTCTTACTAAGTGTGCCTTCTGAACTAAGAATACATATTCTTTGAAACCTTCATCGAGGGCCATATAAGATTTCTCGGGGGTTTCCGTTCCGAGGCAACTTGATGCAAGGCAGTGCCATTTTAATAGAAAAAAAATCGCCCAGATAAATCGTGACATTCCATTCATCCTGTAGTTGACTGCGAGACAAGTCCCATGGGATCCGTTTCGTACACTAACTGTATTAATCCGCATTAACCCCGATTTCGAAATCGGATTATTTTCTGCTGATTCTCTGAAAGTTGCACATTTTCAACCCAATTAAGCATATCAAAACAATCAAGAGGGGTTGTTTAAAGTTAAAAATATTTATTATATGCCATTAAAATGAAAGGGTTTCTTAGGCTCTAATATTTGGCCATTTAAAACAGTTTTTAATTACTTCCATAGGTTGTACTCTGAGATGTAAATAATTTGATCTCTTGATATTAGATTCCTCACCTTCTTCACCATGTTCAATCATAATATCTCGACTGATAATATATCCTCTTAAAAGTGCCATTGAAGCAGCAGCTGCAAAAAATGAAACCCCTGCAAAAATTGCCGTGTTTCTGTATTGTTCAAGCCCCGACCCTGAAGTTAACGAGTTCCCAATCATGTTTGAGAATAATGATGAAAGAGCTAAGAACATCCACAGCATGCAAAATGCAACGTTTAATTTAGAAAGTCCTACCAATCTTGCAGTGATTGGTGCAGTAGTGGGGAAAACAGTTCCAGAGAACATACCTTCCAATATCGCAAACATTAAAATTGTAGCATAATTCCTACATGGGATCCACATACCTAATACAAAGATAGCTGCCAACAAGTAAGAAGATGCAGCAATTGTAAGTGGGCCCAAGAAATCAGACAAGAACCCTGCCAATGGTCTACCAATACAAAACCCGACTTGTAGCATCGCACCGGCAATAGAACCCTGTTGAGCTGTATATCCCAAGGACACAGTAAAGTCAGCCAAACTGTACATAACTACAACATACCCAAACATAGTCATAGCCAAGTAAAATGACAACAACCAGAAGCCGGTGTTATGAACACATTCCTTGTCGTAAGTAGTAAATTCTACCTTATGGTGTTTTGATTTAGTTCTGATGAAGACGCACGCGATCAAAACTAAAGCACAACTTATAATAGCTTGAGTTCTTAATGCCCACTCTACGCTTTTAACCTCTATAATTTTCTGTAAAGCCAAGTTAAAGACAATACCACCAGCTCCACTACCAGTGGTAACTATCAGATTTGCCAAAACTCTCTTTTTCTCGAACCACTGCGGAATAATAGTCATGGCACTTAAACTAATAATAGCCAATCCAAACGACTGAAGTAAACCCTGAGTTAAATATAATTGCCACAACTCAGTAGCAAAGCTGGCTAGAATACCAGCACAGAACTGGCAAACGTTCCCGACCAATATGGTTGGTCTTGTTCCAATTTTCCCTTGGAGGTAGTTAATCGCTGGGAAGAAGAAACAACCAACACCAAACGATATACCACCAATAGTGGCGTAGTCAAACGGTCTCGCACCGGGGAAACGATCTGTCTCAACATAGTAGGTGAAATATATACCATAAGCCGAGTTCAAACCCCAGGTTGAAAATGTTAGAAGGAAAGATGCAAATACCACAACCCAGCCGTATCCTCCATCGACATCAGATAAGATGTCCCTCTTAGACTTAACTTCATCGTCTACGACATCTTTCTCATCGTCGTCGTCAACATTAGGCATACTGCTAACCAACGTAGACGGAGACCGAGCATTTCTAATGGAAGTAGCCATGATTGTCGAGTCCTTAATGCCAGGAAGAGTCAGAACATTTTCTTCCAATATTTTAATGGCAGTGCGAGAGGAGTCATACGGCTATATTTGGCTTTTTCCGTACTACCATAAAAAATAACGGAATTCTCATAGACAATACCTAGTAGTAGTAGAAGTAGAAGAGACTAGCCAAGATACTCAGCTTACACTGCTTCGCTCCGGGGAGGACAGCTGCATCGAACTTATCGTTCTTCTCTCCCGACAGGCTCGCGGTCTTTATATCTCCCTTGACGACGAGCAAAACTCGATACAATCATTCTCGCCGGGTAGGCGCCAGCGGAGGGTCGTGTGAGAAAGTGCTTCCGATAAAATATGATATCTAAGATTACCGATCCTTTATCATCCCAAGGGTACCAACTACCAAACCAGGATGTATCCGCAAATTAGAAGCTAGTTATTTGACGAATGCGACCTCTTGTCTCTTCTCCATTTCTTACTCACATAAGTGAAGCAACTCTAGTTCATAGAAATCTTACAACGTATCTCATTCATTAAAATTTTTATGTAAAACTAAATTGTCTATTTCTTTATTGTGAATTGAAAACAGTACTAGAGACTTTAACACCCCATTCCCAATCCTTATCTTGTAAAATTTGAGTTTCTCCCGTAGGTGATAAATATCTATACTCCTTTTCATTTAGTGTTCCCCACTCATTTTCTTTAATAAAGCTCAAGATATCGTTAAAAGGACTTATAAAAGACTCAATAAGAAGCTTTTCACTCTTCGTAGCGCCTGCTTCAACAAACCATACTGCAAGATCCATGCCGTGGATTACCCCAAAAGATGGATCGAGTACTTTATCAAGGTATTTTGGTCTGTAGGCTACTCTGTAGCGGAATAAATTCTGCTTAGGGAATCCATTATCAATCAAGTTCTTGATATAACCACGCGAAGAAGCATAAACTTGACCATCACTTACGATTTTACCAAAATAGGTTTCATAGTATTCAGCAGAATGAGACTTAGTGCTAGCAGATTCCTCGCCATAAAGATTACGTAATGGAACAACCACTTTCTTTGGGTAGTAATTCTCTAACTGAATTATCAAGTCTTGCTCATTTTTTGGGGTATCAAGAACAGAATATAAATAAGCTTCATTGGATACTTCTCCAATAACAATTCTGAAATCTGATCCTTTTACTTCTTTAATCTTTGCAGCAAAGTTGCCGCTGTTCAAGTCTTTCGTAAGCGACAGACTGACAAAAACTTCGTCAGTAACTGCTCTGAAAGTGTGTACCTTCAATGTTGATAAAACTTCCATAAGTTCGTGAACATCTATAGACTGTAAATGTACAAGCTTTTCTTCAGTGGATAAATTAAGATCGATTCCCAATTTAACCAATAAGTCTTGGTACTGCTCATCAACTTCGCTCAAATGCTTCGGCTGAACCAAAATTGCATTCGAAAAATGAACAACCTGCTTAATAATCTGTCTCACAGTCTTATGATTGTACAATTCATAAGCTAATTGGAAAAAAGTCGAGTACGAACCAGCACTTAAACCTCCAACAGTGATCGATGGTTCTAGCGTACTTAGCAGTGAAACCAACAGCCTTGATTTCAGCTAAAGTGAAACCACGACCAGCTCTGATCTTTCTGTTGTATCTGATGGTTGGAGCTCTAACGACTGGTCTTAAAGTATCGATTGGCTTTGGAGCATAAGAAGCAGCCTTAGATAATCTAGCTTGTCTTCTAGAAGGTTACCGCCAAAATGTTTGATATTGTCATAGACCCACTCAATCGCCAATCTTTGATCCCAAAATCCTAAATTACTAATCAGATCACGGCTCAACTCAGTGCTATTAAGAAATCCTAAAACATTTAACCTATATCCTGGGGTAACGATTATGTATTTACGGAGTTTGTTCCCAGACTGCAATTCCAACGGATCGCCAAAATCACTAGGATTACCATACTGCAACCAACCACCGTGAATATACACCAATACAGGGAACCCACCTTCTGGTTTCTCGCTATGGGATGGAATCCAGATATTCAAATAGTTGATATTCTCATCTCCCTTGACCTGTGGCATTACCTTACGTAAGTTCTCATTAGAAACAAACGGCTGTGGACAAGGTAAGCCCAACGACTTATAACTGCCAGTATAGTCATGATCAGCAGGCAATTGTGTTGGCTTCTTGAAACGATTTTTCCCAACAATTGAACCCGAGTACTGGATTTGAGAGTACCTGTATTGTAACGTATCTCCTGACTCTGGATCCTTTACTTCCAAACCAGTAAACTTACCAATCGGCGTATTAAGAGTATATTCTGACATGAAGTGAGAGAGCAACAACAATTAAATGAAGTTTAAAAAGCGATTGAACTCCACAAATTTGAGTGGAATCTATTTCTTATTTATACTTTGACCGGAATATGTTTCATTATCCCGTTCCATTTTCTGTTTCACCTTCCTAATGTAGATAAACACGCCGACTGATTTCTATAATCGCAATATTCTCCTTATCATTATAGTTTATCACGTGATCAAATAATATACATACATATGTGCACACACATATATGTATATATATATATATATATATAAGGAAGTACGGCTTACTAATAAAGATGGCTCCATTCATGGCGAGGTTTGTGTTCCTTGGCTCGTAAGTATATCTCTGCGAAGGAAAGCAAAAAGCTCTATAAAATTACCCCGTCCTAGTAGTCTTGCCTTAATAGACCTAGCGGAGCTGTCCTTGTGAGAAGGTGTATACATAACTTACCTAGTAAGAAGCACCAGCTGGCGCCTATCCGGCCAGGACAATTGCATCGAGCCCTTCTCCCTTTGGTTGCCTGTCTAGCCCTACTGGGAGTAATTAGTAATAACCCCGACGGTGGAGCCATTCTCAAGGTATTCTTCTCGCCGGATAGGCGGCAGCAGAGCGTATTTCGACCACAGCAAAATTTATATATTTCCTAAATCATTCTTCGTACATATATTTATACATATAAATTGATAGATGAACGTAATATATTTTTTTTTTTGATTATTCAATATCCGGATAAATAAGGCCACTTTCCTTTCGAACTTGATCCATAATTCTCATTACTAACAAACTTTCATCCCAAGGCATAATCAGATTTTCAATGTTTCCATTGTGTAAAATATCATCTGCAATGGCATTGGCTTCATAAATAAAGCCCTTATAGCCACTGTTGTCTTCGTACTCAATTGGTTGCTTTGATTTATCTTTGAAAGTTACCTTGTATTTCTTTGGACAGGCAGGATTGTGAGACCACATTTGTACTTTACCCTTGGAGCCCTCCAAGGTCAAGTATGGGCCGTCATCGGAAGACCAGTTAGAGCAAGTTAAAATTGCTTGCTTCCCGTTCTCGTACTTGATCAAGAGAGAGCTTACAAAATCAACACCGTCCTGTTCGTCAATTGTTTGGAATGACTTGACTTCGAATGGAGTAGCGCTGTCACCTAAATTTTCATCCAAGAGAATTCTCGCATAGGTAATGTTGTAGATACCGATGTCAAGCAAAGCACCACCAGCCAAGTTCTTGTCCCTGACCCTTGAAGTTGGGGGGAGGTTTTCAACGTCAGCGTCATACCCAAAGTCCATAATGAGCCTCTTGATATCGCCCAATGCGTGGTCCTTAAAGATTAATTTTTGTAATTGCTCGATCGATGGGAAGAATCTTGTCCAAACACCTTCCATGAAGAAGACCCCATACTTTTTAGCAGCATCCACGAGCTCCTTTGCACTTTCTTCTGTAACAGTGACCGGCTTCTCACACAAAACATGTAAACCATTTTTCATTGCCTCAAGCGCCTGGCGCTTGTGGAAAGAGTGTGGTGTCCCGATATATACGATATCAATATCCTTGTTAGCAAAGAACTCTGGATAGTGCTGAATCTGTGGGACTACACCAGCATTGTCGGCCACCGATGGGACGTTCGTATCAGCGAACTTCTGACCCTTAGCAAGATCACTGCTTCCAATAGAACGGACGACATGAACGAATTTTTTATCAGCTCTGGCGTTATTCAAGATTAAATCGTGAACGAAGAAGGATGAGATTCCTCCAGCACCAAGAATACCCCAGTTAAGAGTATCAGTCATTTTTGAATAAACCAAGTAACAATAGTAAAAACAATATTAACAATTACAACTGAATAAAGACAACACCGAATTCACTTCCTTTTGCTATTTCTCTATTATAGTTACGAGTTGATGTTACAAGAAATATTTTAGGTTTAAAAAAAAGTTTGAAGTAACGTTACATTTTTTCTCATTATCCCAGTTTTTGCTATTGGTGTGGGGTTGTCTATAAATCTTTATCTCAACGCTGTAATGCAACGTATGGATAGTCAACCTAAATATACAATATTTGCGGAGACCCTAATAAATATATGCATGTGGTCAGCTGTTTCAGAATTACATAAATACCGTTTGATCCCTCGCTAACGCATCATCACTCTAGAAAATAAACCTCTATTGCAGATATATATTCTTCACAAATGCCACACCCTCTCCCACATTTCCACCACGATCAGATCGCCAAGGACGGCTTCACTGTTGTACGTAACTTCTTGACTCCAGAAGAAGTCGCCTACTATAGAAAGGCATCCGAAGCCGTAGTTCAGTACGCTCGCGAAGGTAAATGGCCCCATGTCAGAACCAGAGGTAAGCAATTCCCACCTTGGCCCGAAAACTTCAGTCCTGACATCTGGGGGGTCTCCGGTTTGTTGAACCCAGACTTGGGCGATTTATCATTGCCATTCCATGAATGTTACTCTTCCGATAAGATCTTAGATATTGCTGGAGATATTTTACAGACTGATAAGAACGGATTATCAATGGAATTATTCAACATGTTGATCAATCCTTTGACTGATTTTGATTTAGACTGGCACCGTGACTATATCAAGCCAGAAGTTTCCGAAGAGGAAGAAGCTGATCAATTGTTACTTAACCCGTACGCTGGCACACAATTCAATTTAGCCTTGACAAACGACAAGTGCCTTATCGTAGTCCCAGCTCTGCACAAGAGAATCAGAAATGAAGAAGAACGTGAAAAGAGCTCCAACGATAACAGAAAGGAATTTATCACTGGTCAACTTACTGTAGAATTAAAGCCAGGTGACATAGTCTTTTATAACGCCAATATCTTGCACAGGGCTTCTTACAGTGCTAAGGATGTTAGATTGACCTTACATGGTTCATATGGCCATGCTGATTTCGGTCATGTCAGGGCCAAGGGAGTTTTACAATTTGGTGTAGCCAAATGGTTACCAAGATTCCACCCTACCGAACCTAACTTAATCTTATTACGTAACAAGTTAGAGAAGTTAGCCAAGGAATTTGAAGGACAGGATCTTGGGTATGCATTAGAGGGCTAAGTTATATATATGTGAATGAGAAATACATGATGAATTAGAAAAATACAATAAACTCCAAATTTAATAATATTCATTATATACAATTTTAAAACATATCGTTTTCATAAGGACAGTGTAAACTATCATGACCATCTCTCTCACACAAACCACACCATTTCTGCTTTCCACTACTTGGATCTATTGGAGCATTCGGCGTATATATCGGTAGCCCAACATTAATAGATGTTTCTGTTGAGTTAATAGTCGAATCCTTTGTTAAATCCGCAATACGACCCTTAGTATTTGACGCAACCATTTCTTCTCGAAGACTCTTGAGCTCCTTCTTTGTGGCTGCTAATTCTATCTCCAATTCTTTCTTGAGCTGGTTAACCTTTTGTAATTCTTTATCTCTCTCATCGGTCTCAGATTTATGCAATATCTCAATTTCTTCTATAGATTTCTGAAGGTCTGCCAACTCTTCAAATGTTGGTCTCATTTCTAATTCATGCTTAAGCTGTGAAATCATCTTATCAAGATGAGAGTTTTCATCTAGTTTCTCCTTAAGCGCAGTGACTTCATCTTGAAGTCTAGAAACTTCATCTTTTGGTGCCAGATTTGATGCTTGTTTGTTGAGTTGTGTTTGAAGATCATTTATAAAAATATCTTTAGCCTTAATTGTATTTTCAAATTCTTTAAATTGGGTTTCGGAATTAAATTTGAATGCTTCAAATTGTTTTATTGATTCTTGAGATTTGTCATACAACGCTTTATTCTCGACCTTTAAAGAATCAATTGTTTGGTTAACCTTGTATGCCGATGCTGCAGCTTCGTGCTCTAACTCTTTAAGATACAGGCTATGCTCAGCCTTAAGAGAATCAAACTTGGATTTATATTCTAACTCAAGAGCTTCAATTTCCTCTCTATGCGAATCTTGAATTTGTTTGGTTTTAACTTCGTGTTGTTGCAGTAAAGCTTCAAATTTAGAATTATGCTGTTCGAAGAGACTATCAAGCTTAGATGTATGGGTTGAACGAAGTGTATCAATTTCCTTCTTGTGTGTGGATTTAATTGAATCTAGGTCACTCCCTTGCTTTTGCAAGTCGGATTGATGCAATTCTTTGAGTGATTTTATTTTCTCTTCATGCGTTAATCTAACAGATTCCAAAAGTTCAGCATGCTTCGACTCGAGAGTTTCCAATTCAATTTTATGCGCAGATCGGAAATCTTCAAATATCTTTTCGTGGTCTAACTTAAGTGCCAATATATTATGATTGCTATCTTCTTTTAATTTTTCCAACTTCTTTTTATTTTCGTTGATAGTTTGTTCATGCTGAGAGATTATGTCCTTTGACTTATTATATTCAATATGAAGTGATTCATTCTCACTCTTCAATTTCTTTTGCATTGATGCATGTTCAGCTCTAACCTCTTCTAATTGTATTGGATCTCCAGTTTCAATCCTTTCCTTTAATGCTTTGTTTTCACTTGCTAAAATTTCCAATTCTTCCCTTAAGTGGGCTGATTCAGTAGTAAGATTAGCCATTTGAAGTGATTTCTCATTTAGCCTTGTATTTTCCATTGTTAACTGACTCACCTTATCTTTAAGTGCTTTGATCGCATCTTCCATAGACTCATTCAAAGTTTTATACTCATCAAGTTTTTTTGATATCTCATCAGCATCTAGTGTCAGTTTCAGATGTGAATCAATAACTTGTTTGCTCTCTACTATTTGGTTCTCGAGATTCTTATTTGTAGCTTCGCTCTCACTTAATTTCTTTTCAAGCTCCTTGTTTTGTTTGATAAGTAATTCATTCGCCGCATCTCCTTCTTCTGATATCAGTTCCAAAAGTTTTTGGTTAGCTGAAAGCTTTTCATTTAATGCAGAAATCGTAGATTTATTGGATTCAATTTCTTCTTCTAACTGTTTCATAGACAGCAATGAATCGGCAGCTTTCCCATTTAAGGATGATTGCAAATATTCATTCTTCTCCGTTAATTGTTTAACAGTTTCTTCTAAAGTAGATACAACTAATTTGTCAACTTTTAATGCACTTTCACTTTTTAATGCAGAAATCTTCTGTTGGAATTCATCATGTTCCTTTCTAAGAGAATCTATGGTGATGTCTTTAGAATTTAAATTCATAACATGACCAGATGCTTCCTTTTGTGATATCTCTAAATCCCTTTCAAGTGACTCAAGTTTATTTTTCATATCGCTAATACTCTCTTCATCATTTGCCGACTCCTTTAGTTTACGAATTTCAATCGCTTGGCTAGATATCTCGGCCCTTAATTGTTTCTCTAATATTATCTTCTCCATTGTGAGATCATCAACAGATCTTTGTAAATCTTCAAACTTTTCAGATGAAATTCCTTTATCTTCTTCACTTTCGCTCTTGGCAGATGCATCTTTTAACTCTTCTACTTTGGCAATCAATTTTTCAATCTCCATTTCATAGTATTGTTCAGCTTCCTGTTGAGTAGTAGCAAGAACGTCCAAACTCTCTCTCCACTCCTCTCTTGCCTTCTCAAACTCGCTTCTTTGCTTCAATATCTTTGAATCCTTTTCTACTAGCTCCCGCTCATAATTTTCCAATAACGGATGGAGCAGCTCAACAGTCTGCTGTAATTCATTTAAAATTGACATCTTTTCTTTCATTTCCAAAAGATTGGTCTGATGCTCCACCTTCAATTGATCAAGCTCTCTCTCAAGAGAATCTTTCGAAATTGAAAGGGACTTAAGCTGCAGCTCAAGCACCAGCGTATTCAGATTCGTTTGATAACTATCTTTTCTTATAAATGTATCCTCTGTTGGAGTAGGGACAATAGGCTTGCTCCTAAACAGATCCTGTGATGATAACCTGCTACTAGGCCTACTTAATCTGCCGTTGCTGAAATTCCCACCAGTAGGAGAAACTAAAGATGTCTGACTGGTCCGCCTGCCTGACACGGCACTTTCACCAAATGCACCAGCGCCAGAACCACCGTTAGTACTAGCTCCACTTCCGCTGCTCTTCCTGCTCGGAGGTCGAGAAAGCTGCGGATTGGCAGTCTTCAATCTCTCGATAGGTATGAATAACCCAGTTTGCGGGACCTTCACCTCGAAGTATTGCTTCCCATCGACTCCTCCAGAGTTCTTCCCCTTTATCGTAGCCATCGGTCCTATAAGTTCTAGTCCACCAAATACACCGGCTTTTCCGTCAATTTCACCCAAGTACCTCAAAATACCTTGACCAGGAGCACCCGGAAGGAAAACCTTCAGGCCAATATGTTGCTCTATCATACTATTGGGCGTAGCTACTGTCATACCTAGCAATATACATCAGCTCTCCGTGTCGTCTCGTCTCCAATTACTTTAAACCTGTTGTTTTGATTTTACGGGATTCGCGAAAGGTTTTGTGTATCTTTTGAGTATTTGACATTCTAAGATGACGCAGGGGAATCACCTCTAATTACCATTAGATCAAACTACTATACACTACGCGATGAGATGACCCCATGATACTACTACTAGTCCTAATAGCTTGCGCTTCATATAGTCTTCTATACTTTTCAAATTTTGAAAAGGTTGTGTTTCTAGGGCAATTACTAGCGGTGCCTCTTACCATTTTTTTCAGTCTTAAAGAAACTCATTAATTTTACATGTGCTAATCAATCTTGGTTGCGGTCAATTGACTACTAGATTTGAATCTCACTTAAGAAGAGTCTAGCTCAATGCGATTCTCGTCTTTGGTAAGGGTCTGACTGGTGGCTGAATGGTATGCGAGAGAAATTAAACACGCTCCGCTGGCGCCTATCCGGCGAGGACAACTGAGTTGTGCTTTTCTCCCTTCGGTCGCCAGTCTTGTCATATTACTAGTAATAATAAGTAAGTACCCCTCGTATAGGGGCCAGCGTAGCTAGTAGCCTCTTACAATTGGTGATTTAACCCATCATCTCATTTTACCCTTCTGTTATTTCGTCTAAGATTTTCTAGTCCTAGTTCACTAAGAGTAAGTTTATTTGATATTATTCATTCATATTCTATTCTATTCTATTCTATTCTATTCTACTCTATATTTAAAGTCTCCAAACAACCTTTTCACCACTCACCTTTTCTTCTTCTAATAACGAGTAAGCTTCATTAAATGATTCTAATCCACTTTTCAAGGTTCTCAACTTAGCAGTCTTGATCTTTGGAAGAACTTTTAATAAATTCTTCTTGAATTCATTAAAATCGCTTTCCAAGTCTGCTGGTGGATAAATAGTTGAATTCACATAAACGTTAACCGGCTCCCCAAAGACAAGGTAACCCATTGTGCTTATGAACTTCACAGAGTCTCTAGACAGATCTTGATTGAGAACGCTCGGGTCGTGGAACAAAAGCTCGTCAATGGTTACACCTTCAGATAAGGAAGTGGCATCGTATACAGCTTGGTAAGTTTCAAGCGTTCCAACGGTATCCAACGCCCATCTGATCTTAGATCCTCCAATTGACTTGATCTGTTCAATTGCGTTTTTGTCATTATAATCAATAACATAGTCTGCACCAAGACTCTTCAAGAATTCATGATTCTTGGTCGATGCTGTGGCAATGACTTTAACACCGTACATAAGCTTAGCCAATTGAATTCCAAGAATCCCCGTAGCAGTAGCACCACCCCAGATCAAGAGGAACAGGTCCTTATTGTCAGCACTGGCGTCAATCTTTAAGCTGTTGGCAAAAGACAACCCAACAGTAGAAATACCCAAGGGTAACGAAGCTGCCGCTTCAAATGAAGAAACGACTCCCAGAGGAGTACTCCCAACTGGTAAAGCATCACTTCTAAAAGTGGCCTTATCAAACTTTAAAGTAGGAGCAGGGTCTAAAATGTTATACTTTTGATAAGCACCTTGCCCTGGCTTATGGCTCCCGTGTATCCAAGAAGAAACATAGTCTCCTTTAGAGAAACCAGTAACTTCTGAGCCAACTTCAATGACAACACCACTAACGTCGGTTCCAAGAATACTACCGCTACTGGCGTAGCCTAAAGCAATATGCTTCCAATCAGTTGGATTAGCTGCAAATGCAACCGTTTCAATCAAAATCTTATCCTTTGGAACTGATGGAATTGGAATCTGTTCAATTGTATAAAATGGCTTGGTGGTACTACCATTAGCAATGGCTGCAAAATTTGACATATTCAAAAAAAAAAAACTCTTAGAAAATCAATAAAGTATAATGATTATTCAATCTGATAAAGTATTCAATCAAGAATCATTGGATTATCATAAGGGTTTGCTTCGCTTATATTTATATTCGGCTTTATCGGTGCTCTTTTAGATTTTAGTAATCTTATTGATCTTCGCGCAGGGCTGACATATAGTTGAGGAAATTATAGTACCATATGTGAATACACTGATTAATAAGCTGAGAAATCACTACACTAAAGATTACCAAGCAGTTTGTACTACAATACAAACTCTCCACTTGATTGGCTAAGCTAAAGGGGATCTATAACAGATAGCCACAGCTTACACATCGATTTTACTTCTAGGATGGGATGAATAGACCTAAAAATAATATCCATTTTCTGTAAAAGGAAAATAGACTTTCGCTTCATATTTAAAACTAAAAATATTTATTAATGCTAAAATGCAACCGTTTCTACTTGAACTGTTTCCCTATCTAATGCTTCACTAAGTTCATATCTTTCTAAAATATCAAATCTTTCTGGATTTGTCATTTCACCTTCACTTTCCTTATCATTCATCAGCCCGTCAGTTAAAGCCTTCTGTGTTCCAGGATTTTTAATCCCTAATACTGCAACCCTTGAAGTTAACTCTTCAATTTCATTCATACGATCTAATAATTCTTCATTGATCTTGAAAATACATTTTTCAGCATTTTCCAAAACAACTTCATCATATGAAGTTCTAGCCTTTAATGGCATCATGGCTCGAGTGAGTTCTTGTTGCAAGTCTTGAACTTTGTGAATTTTTTGACGCAATTTGGTTTGATATTGTTCTTGCTGGAAATCTAATGGTCTAGTCTTAAGCGCTTTACTAGATGATTTACCATCAACCAATACCTTTAATTGAGTTAAAAGTCTATCTACTTTAATTCTCATAATGTTACTTTCTTCAAATTTATCAGTAAGCTTCTCTAATTTAGAATCTTGGTGTTTTCGATTTTCAAGATTAAACTTTATTTCTTCATCAAATTCTTCGATTATTGAAGGAATTGGATCAAAAGTTGCTGTGAGACCCCACATATCAGAGATCTCTAAAGATTGTTCTGTAAGAAATGTGCTATCTCTAGATTCCATATTATCGATGTATTTAACAATAGTATCAACATTTCTTTGTAATATCTCGACAATACCACTTGTTCTGTTGTAAATTTCAACAACCTTTTCTTCAATTGGATTATCAGACTTGAAAACTGGCTCAATTTTGTCAAACTTTTCCAAGGCACCACATTTAGTTACTGTTGGCAATAACACTTCCATATCATCGAATTCATCACCTTTTTCTATTTCTTCTGCTTCACTCGAAGAAAACAGCGGGGCGTCTTCCTTTAATTCAGATTTACTTATAACTTCAAAGGGTGTGGTCATTCTTGAACGATCATAGGAATCGTTATCAATATTCTTGTTAATTATTGGGATTTTAAGATTATTTTTAAGTGAAGAAGTTGAGCTTTTAGGTATTTCAACCTTAGATGAAATTGGCTTTGGTGAAGTGATGGTTGCTGTATTTGATGTTGATATTATAGGAATTGAATTACCAATTGGTTTATCACCACCAAGAGTGGTGGTTGTGGTAAATGGACTTCCTGGTTTAGCACCAAATGGACTTTCGGTGGTGGTTGGTTTTGCCACAAAAGGAGCATCAGATTTAGTATTTTCAGTAACTGGCTTTGACCCAAATGGTGTAGATTCCGTTTTGGTTCCGAAAGGAGTTGAGGGTTTAGTTCCAAATGGACTTTCGGTTACAGTTGGCTTTACGCCAAATGGACTTGGTGGTTTAGCACCAAATGGGCTTAAGCTGGCAAGTGGCTTTGCACCAAATGGACTTGCTGATTCCGTTTTAGAACCGAAAGCACTAGCAATTGTCGTTGACTGCAAGTTACCAAATCCAATAGTTGATTTTGATGTCTTATCCTTGGTATCTGTAGTTCCAGTCGCCGAATTTGGTTTACCGGATATGTTTAATCCACTAAGATCAGAAATTGAATCATTTGTCTTACTAGACTCGCTATTTGTGTTGATAGGACTATCTTTATTGGCTTGACCAGAAGAACTTTCCTTATTAGAACTTTCCTTATCAGCGAGTTGATCAAATGGACTTTCCTTTTTAGCAGCTTGACCAAATGTACTGTCTTTACTTGCAGCTTGGCCGAATGGACTTTCAGGTTTCTGAGATCCAAATGGACTTTCCTTACTAGCAGCTTGGCCAAATAGACTTTCCTTACTAGCAACTTGGCCGAATGGACTCTCTTTATTTGCAGCTTGGCCGAATGGACTTGCAGGTTTCTGAGACCCAAATGGACTTTCCTTACTAACAGCTTGGCCAAATGAACTTTCTTTACTAGCAACTTGGCCAAATGGACTTTCCTTACTAGCAGCTTGGCCGAATGGACTTTCCTTACTAGCAACTTGGCCGAATGGACTTTCCTTCTTAGCAACTTGGCCGAATGGACTCTCTTTACTTGTGGCTTGGCCGAATGGACTTGCAGGTTTCTGAGACCCAAATGGACTTTCCTTACTAGCAGCTTGGCCGAATAGACTTTCCTTACTAGCACCTTGGCCAAATGGACTTTCCTTACTAGCAACTTGGCCAAATGGACTCTCTTTACTTGCAGCTTGACCGAATGGACTTGCAGGTTTCTGAGACCCAAATGAACTTTCCTTGTTAGCAACTTGGCCGAATGAACTTTCCTTACTAGCAACTTGGCCTAATGGACTTTCCTTCTTAGCAACTTGGCCGAATGGACTTTCCTTACTTGCAACTTGGCCAAATGGACTTTCCTTACTAGCAGCTTGGCCGAATGGACTTTCCTTCTTAGCAACTTGGCCGAATGGACTTTCCTTACTAGCAACTTGGCCAAATGGACTTTCCTTACTAGCAGCTTGGCCGAATGGACTTTCCTTCTTAGCAACTTGGCCGAATGGACTTTCCTTATTAGCAACTTGACCAAACGGACTTGATGATTTCTGGGATCCAAATGTTGAGTTTGATGCATAATTCGCAAATCCACTCTTGGTTGAAGAGGTGGTGTTTGAGAATCCGCTTGATCCAAATGCTGAACTTCCTTGAGTTTGGCTCGCGAAGCTTGAGCTACCAAAACCAGAGCCTCCAAATCCTGAAGCTGGCTTTGAATTAAATGTTGGACCAGAAGAAGTAGCTGCAGTGGTTATAGGCGAATCTGTATTTGATTGAGTATTGCCAAATGCACCAGTCGAAGATGAAGCGAATGGGGATGGTTTGGTTTCAGCTCCGAAGCCAGAATTACCAAACAGTGACGTTTCTGATTTTCCAAGTCCCGAAAATCCAGATGATCCGAATGCATTCGAAGATGGAGATCCAAACGGATTAGAAACTGGTTTAGAAGATCCAAATGGGTTAACCTTATTTGAATCAGCTTCCTTCTTTGGTGGCTCTTCTTTACTGCTAGATTCATCAGTCAAGATCGGACTTGAAGTTGATGTTTCTGATGCTGCACTTATAGAAGTCTCAAATCCTTTATTATCTTTGAGTAACGTTGACTCGAATACCCACCAACTAATCAATTTACCTTCTTGAGTTAAACTCCACAATCTTGGCATCTTCCCATTTGATTCTTCAACACCCATACATGGATTTTTTACCACGATACTAGTAGCTGTAAGATCTAATGCAATCCCAACACTTGAAATATCGTCACCATCGTCATTCATAGGGAAAGATGCTTTGTCGGTATCATTCATATGGATAAGTGATCTTGGTTGTTCGAGTATTTTTTCATTAATGACATCGGACTCAATGGTACTGAATTCACTAGCCTTTGCAGATGTTATAAATGTTAATGTTTGACCCTTCGACCACCAATCCTTGATCGTATCAATATAGTATGTCCCCTTTCTAGCTGCACCGTAAGGCTCAGCAACAAAGGTATCGTATTCACCAACAATTTGGAACTTGGCGTCAATCACAAGTACTTTACTCTCGTAATCCTGTTCCTCAGGATCGTCCCCAACGGGCCCCAAAACAAGAAGAAATGTATTCTGACCAACTTCTCTACAAACGATAACTTCTATAGATTCTGGATCTTCAACTTCGTAAACAGTACTAGCAGTTGTCCTATCAGAAGAACTGCTCATTTTAACCTTTCCGTCGCTAGCATAAACTATGCCCCCGTCAAGCCTCCAGCTGAATGTGTTAACATTTTCTGCAACTAAAGTAACAATCCCATCATTACTCATTATCTTCAAGTCATGCGAGGTAGAAAGCACTAATATGTCTGAAGAACTAACAGACGAAAGGCAGAAGTTCTCGACTTCTTCCTCAAAGCCAAACTCGTGGACAACGGGTGACTCGAAATTGTCAATGAACTTTAATTTCCCGGCATCATTGATGATCAATTTAGTTTCGTTGTGGTTAAAGTAAATTTGCTTTACATCTGATAATCCCAGAGTCACTCTAGTTAAGTTATCCAACTCGGTCTCCAAAACACCTTCCGATGATAAACCGGTTGTCAATTTCTCTAATTTATCGATAACCAACGATTCCATATCGGAACAAGCAAAGTACCCCTTCGTATTGCCGATGCTCAAGAGGTTGACATGATCTTGCTGAACTTTCTCAAAAGGCAAGGCATTGAAAACCTTAACACCTTGAGAAGAAGTTCCTAGTCTGAACCCAAAATTCTCACTTGTAACCTCTTCAAGCGACATTATTTAAAGAGAATCTCAAGTAAAACACAAAAGCCCTTCAAGTTGTCTTACAATTTGAAGATCTTAGCTGTTACTGTTTGTGTATCTTCATGTTAATGATTTGATGAACCGGGAGAAAAAAATACTGTATTGGTCTATATGTAGGATTTTTGCACACGTGATCATACTTTATATATAACATATTTTGAACCCCATATTATTCAATGTAATATTAGATTAGAGCTCTATGCAATCGTTTTTCTTCTGGTGGAGGAAATGTCCTCCTACGAGGACGAAGATAGCTGCTTTGAAATTGTTTCCTTTCCTTTGTTCATTTAGCCTTACTGGGAGTTATAATTTCCCAGAGGGAACAAAGCTCGATGCAATCGTCCTCCCCGGATAGGGGCCCTAGCGGAGCGGTAAGCTGAATACTAACTAATTTCAAATAATGCTCCGCTGGCGCCTATTCGGCTTGGACAACTGCGTTGGGCTTGTCTCCCTTCGGTCGTTCTTCTAACCCTGAGTTAGGTGGGGTTTCCCGAACGGAACAACGATGCAATCGTCCTTCCAGGTATTGGAGGAGCTGCAATAGTTCAAGATTTGTTTTATTTAGGGATTGAACCGGCTGACTGTTTTGAGTGTGTGGTTCACACAGGTACTGATACGTACAATCAGTACAATCTATAGTGAAGTTGTACGATAGTAGTCTAACTCAAGACGCACTGCTGGCTCCTATCCGGCAAGAAAGAACTACTTTTTTTGAAATATGTCTCTTGTTAGTGGTACTTTTGTTACCCTCTGAGCTCTCCTTATTGTTCAAGGCTCACTTTAGGACTCTTTGACAGGAGGCCTACAGCCATACATTGACATACATTTCGCAAATAGGAGTACACTTTACTTCACTTTCCTTTTATTTAATCTTTTGCATCAACTTGCAAAAGATTAACCAATTATTGTAAAGCATTCTGTGAACCCTATCTGAATACGGCGTCTCTTCCTGTTGCTACATACATGCTCTTCGGATTAGGTTGCAACTTCAACTCATATAGTAAGGAATTATCATGGGATGTACGGATGTGATGATGCTTTGGGCTAACCCTCAACGATGTTATTTTCACTTTTTGGTTCCGTCTGTAGATTTTGTGGGCCGGCTGCCCAGTCTATCTTGAAATACGGTAGAAAGGACGGATTAATCTGTTCATTAAAAAAGTGTCGACGGGCCTAGTTGAGGTAAAAAATAAAAGAATATGGGAAAAAAAGGAAATGGGAGATAGTTACCAGAAATATGCGCCTTGGAATAATTCCGGAGTATTTAGTACGGAATAAGAACACTTGAGTAGGAGATCCCCCACTGGTATATTTGGTAAAGAATTATAAAAACCAAGTACCTCCACGTAGGTAAATACTCTCGATATAATTTTCCTTGTCGGACAGGGGCCCTGGTGGAAGTGTACCTCATGACAAGAGTAATGATAATACTAAACCATCGTAAGATGCTCCACTGGCTTCTATCGGTTGAGGACATCTGTCAGGTGAGGTCTCCCTTCGATCGCTATTTCTCAACTGGGAGTAATCTCGTCGAAGAGGAGCAAAGCTCGAGGTAACCTCCTCTCATAATAATGGCATGACCCAAGTGGAGTGTACCACGAAGAAGAGGTGAATATAGAATATCAAAAATCATCGCAAGATGTTCGGCTAGTAAATTTCCGACCAGAACATTTACATTGAGCTTTCGTACATTCGGGTGATTTAGAATTGGAATTTCATCCGAAAGAATGAAGTCTGGTATATTTTTCGGAAAAATATATTCTCCCGTCATTTTGGAACACCCCACCCCCCACCCCCACTCTGAACAGAGCAAATACGAGCAGTTGTCTTACTCAGACTTATTGGACCACAACACATAAACAATAATGTTCTTGGTACTACTCTAAAGAGAATACCATGGAACTCTAACGATTTCGACGTCTCCTTAGAGACATAGAATGAAACACCATAAAGCTAAACGTGGTCACCGTAAGGCTGTATTTCAGGGGAAAAAAAGAAACATATAAATTTTTCCGTATGGAAAAATAATGTCCTGAAGTCGTGCATGCAAAAAGTCATTTTCCGACAATCACAAAAAAATATTCTTCTATTTTCACACAGTAGAATGATATAATATCAAATGACTTATAGAAAGGGCCAATGACTGGGTATCAGTATCCGCTCGTCAATTACACCCTTATCATACATCCCCACCCATAAGTACCGACATCTGCTATAGGGTAACCACTTAATCACATCTACAAAATATCCCCTAATTCCTCCGTTTCATGTCACCCGGAAAATCTTGAATGGCTTCTTCCCCAGTTGTCTCCGCAAGGCGTGGAGTGCATGCATTGTAATAATATTTTTTGTCCTTTCCTCTCATCTGGATAAATTTTTCTCCTTCCTAGCAACCCATAAATATTCTATTATATATCTCACACTCTTCTTACCACTTCTCCCCTCCTTTCATCGGTGAACTTACTACAGACCACTGCAAATAATAATCCGTTTACATAACCTAAAGAGAGTCCACCATACTACTGTGTTTTTTAAACTACTATTAGCTTTTTTGATCTAATTTCCTGCATACCACTCAAATTTCTCCATTTTATAAGAGGAAAAAAAAAAATAGGGGCCACAAAAATCCCAATCAATCACTCCACCAAAAAAGAGATAAAACCTTCAAAAATAGAGTGAAGACCTAAGAAGTTTTAAGTACTAGAGGATTTGACACAAACATGCTTGGTTCTGCTTATAATCGCCCGGGTGCGAAATCTGGCGGTTCAGCTCCCTCTCATTTTAAAGATCTGGCAAGAAACGCTATCTATCAAGAATTACCACTGGTTGTAAAATCATCTTCGGTAGCTTCAGTACGATCGGCACCAACCCATTTACATGGTCACAAGAAGTTATTTTCTCAGCATTCATCTTCATACCGCTCGCTGGCTTCGAGTGTGTTTTCGTCCTCGAAGAGATCTGTCCGGTCTGCTCCCCTGATGTACTCGAATTCTTCTGCTACCATTCCAGAAGACTCTGAGCCAATAACAACAACGGTTGAGCAATTAATAAATGATATACAGCTTCACGAGACTGCCGCCAAGGACTCCGTATTCCAAGAATTGCGTCAGTATGGACAGGCAGATGGTTCCCTCGACGATGTTGATTCTGACTACTGGCAGATATCTCTTGGGTCGCTGCTTCAGTACCAGAATGTCCCCGAATCGCTTGTTGACTGGAACCTCAACGTAACGCGCTGTAAGTTGATGGTTATACACTTGCCAACGGTCTCGTCCGTACCCGATTTCAGGTATACCGGTGCCATGCCACAACTTGTTGGAGAATTAGCCTATAGCTGTCACATAAACCTTATTTCCCCGAATATATCCGACAAAGAGCTCATATATTGTCTTATATCATCAAACTTATACCAGGAGCACAATTTAGATGCCAAATTTAAGAAATCTGTTGCTGAAATATCAGTCAAGCAATCAAGATTACTCCAAATAAACTGTAAAAAGCTTTTCAGCAAGCCGATCCCTACTTCTATTGACAACCAAGTCAACCTTAGAGTAGAGTTCAAAGAAATTGCTTTAAGAAATTATCTAATCAATTTGGCCGCTGCTGCCACAACTGCCTACGAATACAAAATAAAGTCCGACGAATTTAAAAGGATTATCTCCGCATCGAGCGGTGTATCAATTGATGGAACAACAAAGAAGACTAAAATTCCAAAAGTTGAGAAAAAGAGACTTTGGGAGAGTGTAAGACTGGATGTATTCAAAAGAGCAGGGCTCGAAGAATAAATTGTATATACTTCTATTTGAAGATACTTTGACACACTCAGTTTACATTTCTTTCCATTGTTTGTTAAGGTTAATTTCATTGTCCCTTTTGGTCATCTTTTATACTTAGAGAGAAACTGCTGGAGAACTTACTGGGTAAGTTTTCCGATCGGATTTTAACTTGTTACTATAGGAATTTGCTAAGTTGATCGCTGATACTTTATATTTATTTAGATTGGGTATTTTGGTAAAAATAATATGTATAATAATATATCACATGTAGCAAAGCAAAGATTTATATAGGTTACAAGACCCGCTCCTTCTACGGGATACACACTACAAAGAAATCTTGTAAAGCTAGATACTAGGGGACTTTCTAACCCAGTATTTACTTCTTTCCTCTTCTCTCTTCACTTCTACAATACAGTTTATGTTGTTTATATTATGAATAATATGCAATGCCGTATAAATTTATTAATTTACCATCTTTTCCCATTTTGTCAACTCTTCTTCTCTTCTCTAATACTTCTTTCTCATCTCCTTAACCTTCTTGTAATGTCCCTTTCTACCACTTGTCTTCAGCACTTGGATCTCACTATACTTTCTCTTGAAGTACTTCTTGGCGTCTTGATCGTTCAATACTTCTTCAACTAAGGTGTTACCTCTTTCCTTCTTCTTCATTCTGGACGAATAAAATTCAGTATTACCCTCTATTATAGTACCCATTTCGAAATATTTTGGAATTTGCCATTTGTCCTTCTTATAATGTCTCTTTGGATCTAATGCAGCTCTCTGTTTAATAACAAGTAAATCTCTCTTAATCTCTCCGGTCATCTCAGGTTGCTTCATATTAAACCACTTGGACCCAGCATTATTATCTTCCTTGGCAACAGCCATCTTAGATGTGATTGGATCGTTAATCCTAGTTATGTCGTGAGATTTGTTAGATTTAGTAATGGCAGCTTCACCCAACTTAGATTCTAAGTTAGATTCAATCTTTGGTAATTTATTTATCGATTTTCTAATTTTCTTAAATTCATCGTCGTCTTCTTCAATATCTTCCAAACTCAAGGAGTCTGATGACACTTTCTTGGTTTCATTTTGAAGTTGTGCAAAGAGTGAATCCATAGATTCATTGGTATCTACTATTTCTCTGCGGTGAATATCAGTAGATGAGTATGATTCAGTTCCTGATATAAGTTCAGTCTCAGATGTTTCTACTATAGTAGGTTCAGTAAGTGTATGAGGTGACATGTCTACTGTTTATAGTTCCTTATTTGAATAGGTTTTTGCTTAAATTTAACCCTTAATGTTAACTTTTCAATTTACCTCATCTCAAGAAAAAATTATTATCATAACTGGTCACGTGATCGAACTCTCAAAAGCTGTGTTGTACTACAACAGGATCAATCCTTCTATTAAATAGGCTAGTAACATATACAAAACGATCTACGGCTCTCTGGACATCGATCTAGATTCTTGTGATGACCCTCGCTTCTCTCCCGAAAGTGGTTTTTTCTTGTTTTTGTCATTTTGTTTTGTTTTGTTTAGTCCAAGATAGTGGCCCCTCTGCACACACTATCAAGAAAATTACAATCGGATATAATCTAATTCCTTTGTTCATTTATCCTTACAGTGAGTTATAATTTCCCAGAGGGAACAAAGCTCGATGCAATCGTCCTCCCCGGATAGGGGCCCTAGCGGAGCGGTAAGCTGAACTGATTTCAAATAATGCTCCGCTGGCGCCTATCCGGCGAGGACAACTGCGTTGGGCTTGTCTCCCTTCGGTCGTTCTCCTGGTCCATGGGTGGCCCTATTGGGGAGAAGAAGGGTAGATGTCAGGTCCAGATACAATAAGGATTGACAGATTGAGAGCTCTTTCCTGATTGGGTAATCTTGTGAGACTCTATCATCCTGGTGATAGAGCATTGTAATTTATTCATTTTCAGCGATAGTTTAACAGTTGACGATCTTCGGTCCTATTCTGGTATTTATAGATTTAGTATTTCATTTGGTGGTCATTCAGTTTAGCCAACAGAATGTGTCGTGGATAGATAAGTAAATAGAGTGAATTACAAGGTACAAATAGCAACGGTAGGTTGTACATTGGATGTTCCTCCCCCAAGGTTTCTTATCATAGGTATATGATGTAATGCTAAATATAGTATTTGACCTGCATGTAGAATATATAATGGCTGCAAAAGTTGTTATTAAAAAGAAGAATTCATCCAATAATAGACGGCAGAGAACGATTGGTTAGGATCGACAATAGAGCCAAGTGCTGCTGTTGCTGAGGGTAACTACATGTTATTGATTTTGTTGGGTAGAGTAAATTAAGTTAAACGCCTCATCAAAGTTAAGTCAACAAATGTGAATTTCATCTTTGCCGTACGAAAGTAAGGATTTAAAGCGTTCAATTTCCACAATTATTGAAAGAAAAGAAACAGGTGGAGCAAGCGGACCAAATACCTTAAAATGACAAATTCAACTGAAAAACTTGGTGGCTGGTTTGATGAAAGAGAATTGAGAGAAATAGAAGAGGTTAATGTATATCCCAATATATCAGTTTTTAACAGAAAGATATACACTTTCGGTTCCCATGGTAAAGAAGTATACATTAAATTCTCACATATCAGCAAACACATCGCATCTTACGATGAGTTGGCATATGTGGATACAAAATCATGTGTGTTCAAGGTTACCAACGATGAGTACATAGTTGTGATAAGAGCAAAAGACGAAGATAAATATGCTGTGATTGGCGTTTTAGGGGAGAGATACGTGAAGAAAATAACTTGAGCCAGTACGATGTTGCTATCAAGGATAGAAGTGAGTATAACCTTGTACCTCTAACATATATTTATAAAGTGGAGGAGCTAAGCTGCGAAGATTTGGTTGAGTGCGCCCAAAGAAGGGTATGCAATCGCTTCAGCAAATACATGGATGATATAAGGAAGGGTGTCTCTTAATGATTATTATAATTTGAATGTCTTTTAGCTAATGAAAACGACAATAAACAACAAAAGCTTAGCTTAAGCTTTTTTGTAGAATAGATGATGATTAGGTGTTCCTCACTAAACACTGAATCCAATTGTTCCAATTAAAATAAACTGAACTACAAATGTCCTCAACTATTTTCTGAATTGTTGCCTCTTGCTTTCGTCGGTATTCATTTCTTATATACTATACAATAGAATCCAATCATCTTAGTAATTCTTCATCAAATTTATCAAGAACAACTTCATTCCCTGTGGTTGCTTTTGGCTCATCGTATAAACCATCTTTAGAGTGATCTGGGAGTCCCAACTGAATATTTGCATCGAGTAATATCTGATTCTTAATCCAAAGTTTTCTCTTCTCCTGTACTGAGCTAGTGAGTTCTCGACACACCAATGAGTTAACCTTTATGGAAGTTTTGTATTTACTTTTTAAGATTTTGTACTTGGCCTTAAGCTGATCCAAATCTGTCTCCTTTTCAAAATCATCATCAATATCGTTGTCTTCGTTTTCCTTTTCTCTGTACGTGCTTGCAAGCGTATCTATCGCACCTTGTAACTCCCTCTTGTATTCATTCTCATCCAATACCAATTCTTGATCACCCGCAGTCCCATGTTTAAGATAGTAGCTGTATCTTTCCTGGGCAATCTTATGTTGTTGTAAATCTAATGGCTGTGATAAGACAGTTCCAACTTTGGTAACTTCAAACCTTTCAGTTCCAGCCTCTTCGTCATTATCATTTTCATCATCACCATCATCGTTCACATTAGCTGCAATAAACAGTTTGGAAAACCACCACGGAGTTCTCATTTCAAAGTCTTTCTCAATCAACCTCAAGTATTCAGCCTCTCCACTACTCTCAGCACCTTGAAGAAACAGCTCCGCTTTCCCCTTCTTAACCCTTTCCCTTATAAGCAACAAAGCATCCTTGGTCAGGTGCAAGTCGTGCACCCCCTTTACATGTTTTGTCAACGCGTCACTCCTCGTGAAGTGCTTTTCACACTCTGGGATAGGACAAAAATATGGTTTCTCACCAGTATGGGTTCTGCAGTGAGAAATAAGTGCAAATCTAGAAGGCTGATCCATTCCAAATCTCAGACACCCTTCCCATTGACAAGTATAACGAATTGTAGCAGGAGCAGCGGTGGACGCTAAATTTTGAAGATGCGAGTGTGTAAGGTGATTCACCAAAAGTGAAAGATTCGGATACTCAGTCTCGTTACAATCACTCCAGCGACAAACAAACTGGTTCTTACCATCATTAGTAGTCAATGTATGTGTAGCAGAATTCCCGTTACTGATACCATCATTATTATTAGTACTGTTTTCATCATTGTTATTAGTAGTAGAAGTGGTATTAGATTCTTCTTCGGGAATGGCATTCACGTTCAGTCTTGCTTCGGGCTTTGGCTCAATCTTAACCGGAACAGCTGCAAATTCCGGTGTTGGGGTTGCAGTTACTGTATTGGATCCATCCAGCTGAAAGTTCCCCTCTATTTCCTCCTTTGTCATTTTCTGTGGTCACTTAAAATGAAGAGAAACTTTTAACCAAATTCTCCAATTCATGTTATTTTTCATTTATCATATCCCATTGGAACGGGTTCCTGCACATATACCAATACACTCCATACTAATACTGATTCACCTAGATGTATAATAGACATATTGTCATAGTGAATTGGATGACGTTAAATTCAGATGTTCTCCCTTTAGGTACTTCATTATTGACTTCAATAGAAATAATATTTATATGTATATAGATGTATATTTCTCTTGTTACCGAAATAATCCTCTTACGCGTATTTACTGTTCCAACATATATCTATTTTTACATCTTGATACCACTCCGCTACGTCCCTATCAGGGAAGGACAACTGCGTTGGGCTATATAACCTTTGGTCACGGATTATGAGTACCTCCTCAAAGAGGAGGAAAGCTCGATGCAATCGTCCTCGCCGGATAGGCGCCAGTGGAGCGTCTTACCGATGGCGAGTAATAATATAATCAATATGGTACTCCTCGCTGTATACCCAGCTTGGTTGATAGAGTAGAAATATAGAGTTATTGAGAGTAAAAGTCAATATTCTTTACTATTTTTTCCTATGTATTTAAAATTTCTATAACACCTACATTACAAAGTACCTCTTTTATATTAAATCAGGTAGTTTCTCAACTAACTATCTTCTTAGGTACTGGACTGGTTTGGATTAATGGACTTGTTGTCAACTTTGATTGCTGAATTGTTGGCAGGAGGGGGGGTGGGGTTGGGTGATGGATTGTTGGAATTTGTTTAGACTAAATCTTCATCTAATCTGGCAGCTGGGTTGCTTTCAATGAAATCTAATGAAACCTTGTGACCTAATAATTCTCTGATATTAGAAACTTCGTACTTAATCATAGTTGGTCTTTCTAAACTCAAACCCCAACCAAGGACTCTCAAGTTCTTTGGAAGACCCATTGATTCCAACATTTCTGGTCTGAACATACCTGAGTTACCAATTTCAACCCACTTACCTAAACCCTTGTGGTAAGCAAAGATTTCCATAGATGGTTCAGTGTATGGGTTGTAAGCAGCCTTGAATCTTAAACCGTGAACACCCATCTTGGCGAAGAAATCTTCCATGAATCCGATAAGATCACCTAAAGTGATATCGTAACCGGCGAGAACACCTTCAATTTGGTGGAATTCGGCTAAATGGGTAGCATCAACGGCTTCGTTTCTGAAAACTCTATCAATGGAGAATAATCTGATTGGCTTTGGATCGTCAGCTAACTTGTGTAACATGGCTGAGGAAATGGCAGTAGAATGGGTTCTTAAAACCATTCTTAATGATTCTTCGGACTTCCATGGGTATCTGTAACCAATAGAACCGTACTTACCGTTTTCGTGAACTTGCTTAATGTTTTCCCAGTACTTCTTGTCTTCTGGTTCGAGAGCCTTGACTGGATCCTTCAAGTAGAAAGTATCTTGTAAATCTCTAGCTGGATGTTGTTGTGGAACGAATAAGGTATCGAAGTTCCAGAAACCAGATTCAACGTACTGGTTGGCAGGCATTTCAGTGAAACCCATGGAGAAGAAAATTTGTCTGAATTCTTCTCTAACCTTGTTCAATGGGTGTAAGGCACCGGATTGTGGGGCGACACCTTCGGAATTGAAGTTGTATGGCTTGAATTCAGCTTCCTTCCAACTGCCGTTGGCAACCATTTCACTGGTAATATCGGTTTCCATAGACTTGATGGTCAAGGCGAACTTAGCGGCCTTGGTGATCTTGAAACCAACAATCTTGGTCAATGAGACTAACTTTCTCTTCTTTAATTCAACCAACTCCTTCTTGTCAGCAAGAGTGCCGGCTTCACGAATTTGCTTCAACTGTTCAACAACCTTATCTTCAGTTGGTAACTCAGCAACCTTGGCGACTAAAGTGTCACCGTTCTTGGAAACCCAACCGTTCTTGAATGCCTTACCTTGACCTAACTTACCAACATCACCCAACTTGGAGTTGACATCGGCAATCTTTAAACCGTCTAAGGACTTCATGACTTCCTTTAACAATCTGTATTCGTGGGAACCTTCCTTGACGATTTCTTCTGCTTCAGAGGTTAAGATCCATTTTTCTGTTTCTAACTTGGTGAAGTTGATCATTTCCTTTGCCCAAAGGGAAGTTAAGGCAGAATGTAAAGTGGTGTTTGCATCTTCTTTGGCAAGTGATGGAACATCCAATGTGTTCTCTATGGAACCGTTAGCATCAACGGTCTTTAAAATAGCCAACTGTAAATCAGACATTTCCTAATAATTCTTAATGTCGTTTTAGTTTATTAATTATATTTCCAATGTCGTACTTATTTCAATGTCGTCTCAAAATTTTTCTTTTTTTTCCTTCATAATATGAATCACCTCAATATTTTGTGTCACATGTGGTACTTTCTTAGTGATACTCTTTACTTTATCGAGTATATATCAGTATGGCTGCAAATTCTAATCTTTAATATTAACCCCAATTAAAAATTAATCCCTTTAATAAAAAAACATCTTTTCCTTAATTAATTCTCCTCCTTGAGTAGATACAGACATATGGGTAACTGTTTTGCCGCGGGTTTTACAGTTTTAGCTTCAGTAGTTATTACATATCATCGCACACTACGCTCCGCTGGCGCCTATCCGGCGAGGACGATTGCATCGAGCTTTGCTCCTCTTCGAGGAGACACAATTACTCCCGGTAGACTTGAATGGAAAAGCGAAGGGAGATAAGCTTAAAGCAGTCCTTCTTGGATAAGGGCCCTGGCGCAGGGTACGACTTGAATTACATATCATTGCAAGAAGCTAAGCTGGCGCTTATCCGGCAAAGACGATTGAATCAAGCTTTGTTCCCCTTCGTGAACTTATACTCACCCCCGGTAGGGTTAGTGGAACGACCGAAGGGAGACGAGCTCAACGCAGTTGTCCTCCCCGGATAGGGGCCCTAGCGGAGCGGAATTACACTGTAATGTAAATATGATCCTAATAATTTCGCGCGCTTAATACCTAAACGTACAAGTTATACTACTATCCACCAACCCACGCACCCAAAAGCTATGTATAAACAAAGTCAAACAACACCAAAAAGTAGATCATGTACAAAGCAATAACATCCCCAATACGGAAACTGAAAGCGTCACCTTTCAGATGTATCGTGATAATGATATGAAGAAGAAAAAGAAGAAATTTTGAGTATGAAAATTAGAGGCTAATTAAAGAATGATACCAAGGACAAGTATAAACTTTAGAGTTACATACATAAAATATAACAAAAATGCACAATTTGCCTCTTTGGCATCAGCTAATTTAACCAGAGGAGCGACGTGGGCGTTATTTTGCCAGTAATCCGAAAAACATGGGCGTCAAAGAGCTATTATCTGGAACGCTTCGTTGTATGCTCCCCTGCAGGTCATCTCCAGCATTATCATATTCCCCTAGAACTTGTAAAGATGCAATTGTCTAATTAGAGTTTAGCATCATCCAACTTTGAAAAAAAAAAAGTTTTGCTATATTATGACAACTCTCCGCTATTTTCTTGAACAGGAATTTATTTTTAGTAGAAGATATAGCAATAAACATGACGTTGTCTTTAAGAGCGCTAAAACACTGGAAGTTGCGCTCTAAACAATCGCGACAAGAAGACGATGGACAACCTGAAATTCACTAAAGGTCACAAGTCAAACCAAATCACAAACCTAAGCTTTCTTCTCAGCCTTCTAAAAAGCAAATCAGTTTACGTACTTTTATCAAGCCGTTACGTATGTTGTTTTGAAACACCTCTCTATCTCACTACCATTGCCGTACTTTGCTCTCAGTAGCAATCTAACCACTATCCACAACCCGAACACCCGCAATAAAGGTTGGGGCTAATGTGTCCTAAGAAACAGCCGCAGAAGGCAAAGTGCCTAGAGCAAGCAAGTACTACTTCTCCTCGCCTGGAATGCCAATTCTTCTAGCAGTATAAAAGGGAAAACAATTCCCGGCTCCTTTTGAAAACCGCCTTCCCCTTCTCGTAACTTTACAAAGGTTTTTAAAACTTATACTAAAAAAAACAAATACTTATAAATATATCTATTAAAAATGGGTGTCTGTGCTGATATTATCGAAATCATTATTGCTGTTATCCTTCCTCCAGTTGGTGTTTTCCTCAAGGTCGGATGTTCAGGTGCTTTCTTCCTTAACATTCTTTTAACCATTTTAGGTTACATTCCAGGTATCATTCACGCTCTTTATATTATCTTAAGTCGTTAACCAACTACATCTATTTAATAATCAACGAGTTTAATCAAGTACCACCGTGTTCATCATTTGTAGCAGCATTTCCATGCACTTAATTTAATTTCTCTACGCCCCTCCCCCCACGTCATCAATTGCCAGTCTGGGTAATTATTGAACAAGCCATGAGTTTTTCCCACATCTCATATACGTTAGTTGAAACCTAGAGTTTCCTTCTACTATATTTTGCACCCATATCATTTTACAAAGTTACATAACCATGAAGGAAAAATCTACATCAACGAATTTATCTTCCTTTGGTTTAGTTAGTACTTTTTGCTACCAGTACCGCTCCGCTAGGGCCCCTATCCAGGGAGGACAATTACATTGAGCTTGTCTCCCTTCGGTCGTTCTACTAGCCCTACTGGGAGTGATAGTAGTAAGATCTCCTCGAAGAGGAGCAAAGCTCGATGCAATCGTCCTCGCCGGATAGGCGCTAGCGGAGCGTCTTGGGAAGATTCTGAAAATAATCTCTTTCGATTGACTATGCAATTGAATTGACTACAAATATTCTCATCTTGTTATTTGTATATATATATATATTATTTTATTCTTAAATCTATTTTCTTTTGTTTATTTCTCGTCATCCCAAACTCGATTAGAAGTTAATGGTCTTATCGAAAGTACCTAAAGCAGCTTCCTTGAAGGCTTCAGATAAGGTTGGGTGAGCATGACAAGTTCTAGCAATATCTTCAGTAGAGGCACCGTATTCAAGAGCTAAACCACCTTCAGCAATCATTTCACCGGCGTTTGGACCGATAATGTGAACACCAAGAACTCTTTGAGTTTCAGCATCAGCTAAAAACTTAACGAAACCATCAGTGTCCATGTTAGTCTTAGCTCTGGAGTTGGCAATGAATGGGAACTTACCAACCTTGTACTTGATACCTTGTTCCTTTAATTGTTCTTCGTTTTGACCAACCCAAGCAACTTCTGGGTGAGTGTACATAACAGATGGAATGTTACCGTAGTTAACGTGACCGTGACCCTTAACAATGTATTCAGCGGCAGCAATACCTTCTTCTTCGGCCTTGTGTGCTAACATAGCACCAAAGGTAACATCACCAATAACTCTAATGTTTTGCTTGGTGGTTCTGTATTCGGAATCAATGACTAATCTACCCTTGTTATCCTTTTCAAGACCAACGGCTTCAAAGTTTAATCCGTCAGTGTATGGTCTTCTACCAATGGCAACTAAAAGAACATCGGCTTCCATTTCTTCAACCTTACCAGACTTGACGTTTTCAACTTCAATCTTAACAACGTCACCTTCTCTGACACCCTTGGTAACCTTAGTTCCTAACTTGAACTTGAAACCTTGCTTACCTAATAACTTTTGGGTAGTCTTGGCTACTTCGGCATCCATACCGGCACCAATGGCGTTTTGGAATTCGATAATGGTAACTTCAGTTCCTAATCTGGAGTAGACAGAGGCCATTTCTAAACCAATGATACCACCACCAATGATGGCCATTCTCTTTGGTAATTCCTTTAATGAAAGAGCACCAGTGGAGGTAACGATTCTTTCTTCGTCAACTTCAATACCTGGGAATGGGGTTGGTTCGGAACCAGTGGCAACGATAACATCCTTGGTCTTGATTTTGAATTCTTCAGAACCGTCGACTGGCTTAACGTTTAAAGTGGTTTCATCAATAAATGAACCTTCACCCTTGTAGTAGGTAACCTTATTCTTCTTGAATAACATTTCAATACCAGAAGTTAACCCGTTGACAGCCTTTTCCTTAGCTTCTTGTAACTTAGCGATGTTGACGGAAACATCACCGGTGATTTCAATACCTCTGTGTTCTGAATCGTGCTTGATTTGATGATACAAGTGAGTGTTGTTCAACAAGGCCTTGGATGGGATACAACCAACGTTAAGACAAGTACCACCCAACTTACCTCTCTTTTCAATACAAGCAGTATCTAAACCTAATTGAGCGGCCTTGATGGCAGCAACGTAACCACCTGGACCACCACCAATGATAACAACATCGTGCTGCTTGGTGGAATTTTGTCTAACAAATTGAGCAATCTTGATTGCCTTGTTGTTGAAGCCTCTAAAGGCAGTTGATGATCTAAGCATTATTTATGAAGTTTTTCAGCTTTTAAATTATGTCTCAAAATTGAAATTGAAATAGAAATTGAAAAAAAAACTGTAATTGAATAATTTTTCAGCCCTTAACTATTAAGAAATGAGTTCCAACTTCTTCTTATATACTTTCCCCTTTTTCCATTGGTTATTATATAATTTTGTATTGAGAAAAAATGGTTCATGATGCTCCGAATGGGTAGGTGCACGTCTTGCTCCCGGTGTTATAATTCCCGCTCTACCAATAGAAAAATCAGTACTAACATTTTTCCTCTTCACCCGAAAACCTCCGGGTAACGTTTTCTGACATATCAATGCGATGGTTGCAGTCATTTGTCCTAAAAGAAATGACTATTTCATCTTCAAGTCATTTTCGAGTCATCTTAGAATATTCCAGTTGTCTTTACCCCTCAGTCTCTTACTATTATTTTTCACCTATCTTTTCTTTCTTTCTTTCTTTTTCTCTCTCTCTTCCATGACCATCCATAATTGTTAATAATACAATACGGTAGTAATAATTTACATACCCCGGACTTCTTGAAAAATAAAAAGAATAAAAAAAGTTAAATATGAATCAAATTTTGATTCTTTAATATCTAAATAACTACTCTGCTTGCACTCAGGGTAATATTAGCTTCTAATTGGTAGGTAATGTCGTTGTCGTTTGTTGTTTTATTGGATTATTTTTTGCAATGATATAAATTCTACTGAAATAGTACCGCTCCGCTAGGGCCCCTATCCGGAGAGGACAATTGCATTGAGCTTTTCTCCCTTCGGTCGTTCTTCTAGCCCTACTGGGAGTGATAGGAGTAAGATCTCCTCGAAGAGGAGCAAAGCTCGATGCAATCGTCCTCGCCGGATAGGCGCCAACGGAGCGTACTTAGATCAAACAATATCACCAAATACTTTATAATTTTACGTGTTCGGTAATGTAAAGTAGATAACTTTATTTGCATATTATCAACTGGAATCTCAAACGGATAATATTTAAATTCTTACTTATATTAGTAGAATAGCGGCCGAAAGAGAAATGAGCCAGTCCGTAACCATTTCCCCCGGGTATTTGCTCTCTCTAGCGGAGCTAATGAAGTATAATAAACCTTAATTACAATTATTTATTTATCAGTAATGAATTCAATTCCCTCAAGTTGCAATATGTCAATAATTGATCCATAAAAATATGAATATGAGTTTGTTTCCTTGATTTTACTGAAAACTTTTGCAGCCATTTCTTTTTTTGCTGCATACGAGAGTGGGTAACCGCCCACTTCGATCAACCAATAATAGAAGCAAAAAATGAAAATACGGGGTAGCTAGCTGACCTTCTTCCCCTTTCCTTTTTTTTCTATATTGTTCGATGGTAATGCCCTGTTACTTGTTAAACTTTTTAATGACTTGTTGTGAAGTTGCTTACTAAGGACGGTCACTAGCCAGTGTATGCGACGGAGTTAGCACTTTGGTTACACAAAATTATAATTTGCAGCACTTATTGGCTAATAACAGTAACCCATCGATTTATACTCAAAACTATTGTTTACACACCAAGAATTTTGATATAGACAGGTTACTCCATCCAGCTCCGTGAAATTCATATATTTCTCTTAGCTGATTCTCAGGTGAGAGAAAGTTTTTAATTTCTTTACTTTTAACTTGCACGTTCACTTCACGGGTGATAAAATTGGGGGATTGTTGGGCTATCTTAATAAATGTAAAATACCCACGGAACGACTCTTTTAAATATTTTTTGCCTGTCTTATATATGAGTTGTGGAGAAGGAAGCTGCTTATTGGAACGGCGATGTGTGTTACTTCAATTGTTGATTTACGAATCCCATCCCTTTTTTTACCTCCTTTGCATAAAGTGGTTACATGGAACATTGATTATTCCGACGCAACTACCCTCAGAAAAAAAAATAACTAACCAGCCAATGGCATGGACTGTCAGTGCGAATTTCAAGGTTAGAGTAAGTGCATATCCAACAGGAGAATCTTGTAGCAGTGCATATTTGCTTAATTTTTCAACAATTGTACTTTTCCTTTTTGTTTTGGTGTCTCTCTTCTTTGTATTTTGAAAATTGTGTAAATTTCTTCACCTATCTTGCATAATTCCATTAATAAACATTGCTTCGTACTTCTATATTCAATGAAATGTGGGAAAATGTATTTTGGAATGCGGTAAAACAAAAGGGTAACTACGCGTCTGCCGTTCTTGGTTTATTTATCTATTTGATAGTGGGGGAGAGGGGAGTAAAATTATTATCTCAAATCAGTATTCACAATATTGCTGCACAGCTGTCTATCCTGAACCTCACAACCGCCTCCTTGTCATAGCCTGGGCTTAAATTTTTATCAACATCATCCTCTGATAAGAATATAAACTAACGTAACAATAAGGCAGTATGAATAAACGAAGTTTTACATTTACGGTGGTTTCCTGGAAAAAATATGTTTTTCGATCGTATCACACAACATGAAAGTAACGGGCTCCTAATAGAGGCGTTCTAAAAATTGCTCGCTATTAGTAAGTTGATTATTGCAGTCATTTTAAACTTAACCTAATTTCCGACTTTGGGACCCCTTTTTTTCGATATTAGCCAATTTGAGAACTACAATACCTCACTACGCAATTGTGGAGAAATCGCTGTTCCACGTACTCTTCACAAAGCTTAAGCTTATCAGGACGGAAAAAAACAAAGTTTCTATAGTCGCTCCCCTCCCGTTTTTTTCTTCGTATTGTCTACAATCAGTTCAAGATATACTATCTTGAAATATATTGTGGAATTAAATTGTTCCGAAAACCTAAGTCTGCACCTTGTTTCTCATCCATGTATCAAAACCAATTCATTTTGTGACATTTATCAATAAAATTGATTTTGTCTATTGTGGATTTTTTCCATATCCGGTGTAATAGGATGCAAACCAAGTAAAAAATATCGCTGAAACAATTCCGATTGTACAATTATCGCTCATAAATATGGCCGAAAAATGCTATAAATTCATATGAAATGATAAATATAATGAAATTTTGGGCTATCTAGTGCCTATGGCAATTATACGCCTCCGGTTCCTGCTTGTTTGTTTTAATTCACTGTTCCAATCCCTACAGTTTCATTTTTAACCTTCCCGACGAAAATGCTTTGTCTCTCATGGGTGACGCATGTAATCAAAATTATTTTTCTAAACGGCCCGCATGAACATGCGTCAGTGCGTATATACTCTGAATTCATTTGCAGCAAAAAGTCCCACACTTTAATCAACCTGCTGATGATCAAACTCTTAACTGTCTAATTTCATGATATATCCGATTTATCTTGGAAAGGAGTGAAGGAGTAAATTCGTTGATGAGGGGATCCACTTTAATAATATAATTATTATTGATTTCGACGTCGCGCTCCAAACTGCCCCATGTATAAATCTCAGAAAATCTGCAGCGATTTTTCAAAAAATTTATTTTCATTATAATTTTCAATTTCACGTTCTCGATTGTCACTTGCCCTCTTATTTTTAAAGTTCGACAAGCTAGAGTCGGGGGGGATTTAATCTGGTTAGCATAGAGTCAGAAAAAAAATACAAAAAAAAAAGAATACAATAGAAAAAAAAGCAGGACAAAACTATTTTGCATATTATCTACGAAACGATCTATTTAAAGTGTCATCACCACTAAACAGATAAGGTCCCACTCATTCTCACACACCTCGTCCCATTCCACGAAATTCCTTTACCGTTGTCGTCCCCCATCTAGCATTAGCATTCCCTGTGAAAGTTTCCCTGTCACTTGTTTCAAACCTTACTTTACTATCCCATTCTTGAGGACAGCGATTGCTTTCCTGTTTGAATATTTTTTAGTGTTTTATTTTTTTGTTTGCAAACTTTGTTTTTTGCCTATCTCGATACTGGATAGGAGCCCCTATAAAGACAAACGGGTCAAATTTACATAAAAGAATATTGAATTCTATTATATAATTTTTCAAAAGAGTTCATTCTTGAGGAAATTATTAAGCTACTTTGGCTGATTGTTAAACAAGGCTAATTTGCGGCTTCGTTTAATTCAGTTTGAGCTGAAAGGTTTCTTGTCCATTTATTCATTCACCCATTCGTCACTTTCTTTTATTCATTCATTCATCCATCCATTCATCTATTCATCTATTGATTGTTCTGGTTGTCGTCATAAATTATTACTATATATATAAACCTCATAATGGCATACATATTGAAGCAAAAATTATTTGCAAAAGTCAATACCGCCATGTTTGATATTGAAGACTCTTTGGAAGAGTTTGATATACGATACATGGAGGCTTGCAACCAAGTTATTGATGAGTCCACCTTGGCTTCATCTCAAATTGCTGCTCCTCATTCATCTAGAGTAAGAGCTGAAAGATCTGATTCTCTTTCTACACAAACGAAAAAGCTTACCCTTTCGTCCCCTCTATTAGCTAATAAAGAGTTACCTAATTTCACTTGCTATGAGGAAAGAAAGGATGAATTTCAGCAATTAAAATCAATTCCACCTACACAACCAAAACTACAACTACTTCAACCGATGCAAGTACAACTGCAACAACTGCAGGAACAACTGCAACTGCTGCTGCTGATGCTGCTGATGCTGCTGCTGCTGATGCTGATGTTACTGCTGATGCTGCTGGAACTGCTGCAACTCATTCTGGCACAAGTTTTTGGTCCAACTGAAAAATTATCACCAACTCATATATTTAACGATTATGAAAACGTTTCTCCAACTAATAACTCTCATATTTATGCTATGAGACCGCCTATAAAGCCAGCAGTAACAATAACCTCGATTGAAACTTTACAAAGACCAAAGTTTAAGTCTCAATCTTTAAGCTCCTCTCCTTTACTAAAGAGGCAAAACAGTTCTAGTACAACATCTTCAACTAACCCCACCACAACCACATATACAACTTCACATTCCTCATCAATATCATCTGCGCCTTCGTTTAGAAGAAGAGCAACTTTCTCGCAACCATCCTCCGCCTTCTCTGGCACCGCTGCTGCTCGCTCGGCTTCTGCTTCGGTGGGTAACCCATTTTATAAACCATTAACTCACAAGAAAGATATTCCACCAGCTCAGAACATTCAAAATATTCATTCGCATGCTTCACCTACGTCTTCGTCATTCTTTGATCAACAATACGATACGCATCTTGAAAAGAAAAGGAAAATAAGTCAAGATAACCTTGATACATACTTTGAACTGGAAGACTTTTTAGACTTTTTCATTCCAGATCCTCCACAAGCTCATTCTTTGCATGGTTCAAAGAGTAATTCAATCTCTTTTGAAAACGACTTAACTGATTTTTTTAATATCCTTGATGATACTACTTTATCGTGAAATATTAATATTAAATATTCATTAGACTTATATATGTAGACCTCGTCCAATCTGTGTAGTTCTACTAGAAAGAGAGAATCTTCCAAAGAGACGCAAGCTCGATACAATTGTCCCCCCCCCCTCCTCAGAAAGGGGCCTCATCCCTAGCCGAGCGGTACTGTAATTTACATGCTTCTCCATGTCTACCGTTTCGATGTATTTCAAAACAACTGGATTTGTGTATTATCTATTTACTAACATCTTCCAATCTTTCTACTTCACCAATCAATGGTTGCAATGCTATCGGTAATAATTCTGCTGCGTCTCCCTTAAACCCCCAAGTATCCTTTTCATTACCGGATAGTATACTTTCTTCGATATCTGTATTGAAAATTGCAACTTTACCACCTTGGAGTCGTACCCTATCGACGTAGCTATTTGCTGGATACACAGTCCCACTGGTTCCGATAACTAGTATTAAATCAACGGGCTCTTGATCTTTTTCTAAAAAGTCATCAATTTCATTCAATTCTTGAAGAGGTAAACTTTCACCAAACCAAACAACTCCTGGTCTCAAAAGAGAACCATCTTTACATATTGGGCACTGCGGTAAATCTGATTCTAGTAGCTCCATAACCGGCTCTAGTTGTGGCAGCTCCAATACAACATCCTCCTCGTCTTGATCTATGTTTCTTTTCCTACTCTTATTCTCGCGATATTCAAACTCGGTTCCTTGTAATGCCTTGGTAAGCGGAGATTTGAAATTACCCTCATCCACATAGTTGCACATAAAGCTCGTACATTTCAAAGTAAATAGCGAACCGTGAATCTCGTGTAAATTGTCTTTCTTGTGACCTGATCTAACCAGTAAACCATCAACATTCTGTGTAATTGTAATGTATTCTATATTAGGTAGTTGAGATAATTTCAGTACCGCATAATGGCCCCTATTAGGTTTAGCCCTAAGCAGCCCAAATCTTCTCCAGGAATAAAATTGCCAAACTAACCCTGGATCTATATAAAATGCATCAGGTGTTGCTAAGTCGATCATATTAAAATTCTTCCATAATCCTTCTGTCCCTCTAAATGTAGGTAATCCTGATGAAACTGATAATCCAGCACCGACAAGCGCAACGATTTTTCGAGACTTTAATAATTGCTCCTGAAATTCTTTCAACTGCCGTTTATTTACAGATGTCATATCATTAGTAAACTATCACTACTAAACTTTTAATGCTTCAATTAATAGAAGTCATTTCCTTATGTTCGATAAGAGCTATTCAACAACTTTAAAATTCCATATCTGGTTATATACAGGATGTCAGTATGATATAACTATAGATTATCAATTGATGATGACAAATTTACACTTCTTATTAACATATTAATTCAATTCTATATTACAATTACATACTTCGTATTCATGTTTCTATTTGACCAGTGTTGTCTTTTATATTTTTACTAGTTTTTTTATTCTTTACTTTTTTTATTTTGTTAACTGCATCTCTAACCTTGAGCTGCTTCTTGGTTAGCCTTCCAAGCAAGATACTTAGCACTGTGACCTAATTCTATTCCATTTGATGTTAATATTTTGTTTGGAATAACTATTGGAGGAGTTCTATACCAAACTATATCAGTAACGAAATCACCCTTGCTTGATCCATTAGATGCAATTGTGGTACTTTCAACAAGTTCTTCAGCCTCTTCTTCCTCTTCTTCGTCATCTTCATCTTCTTCACCTGCTCCTGAATCATCATCATCCGAGTCATTATAAGCATCTGACTCTTCATCAACTGCACCAAATGAAACATTCAATGTATCCTTCTTCTTAACTTCTATTTTCCTCTTCTTATGGTTAATACCTTCAGTAATCTTACTAAGTACATTATCTTCATCAACTGTGGTATAAGAAAGAATGCCTCCAATCAATGGGGTAGAATACTTAGATGTGCTTGCACTGCTATAGGTATTAGTTGGTGGAACAGGTACTCCATTACCAGTTGGTGTAATTGCTCTCTTGTTATTAAGATTATTACTATTTGGTAATGAATCCAATCTATTATTGTATCTGTTTTGTTGGTATTGCTGGTGTTGTTGTTGCTGTTGTTGAAGATGTTGTCTGTATATGTTAACACTAGCTGCATATGATGAAGGTGGTGCCTTTGAAAAATTACTCTTTAATCCACCAATACCCGCTACCGCTCCAACTCCAGTACCCACAGATCCACCAATCAATTGATTTGTTGGAAGTAATCTTTTATCATCGGCTGGGAATGGGCTGGCTCCGTTAACGATTGGAGCACCAAACGATTGGTTTGGTTGTAAGTATGACAGGTTAATACCAACACCATTATATTGTGAAGTTGGCACCACTCCACTGTTGTTATTGTTTACAATGTTGATACTATTATTCGTATTAATGTTGTTGTTGCTGTTAACATGATGATGATTATTAGTATGGTGACTATTACTTGGGAAAGAACTTCCATTTAACTTCAACTGCAGCGGTGGTGTAAATATATATGCTTGACGCATTGCGTTATCATTTTCACTCAGTCTAACAACATTTGGAGAATTGGTATATTGTCCTAATTCATCATCATCAGACCCTCCTCTTATGTAAACTGACCCAACAACAGGTGGCGTGTTTGGATTGGCCCCTTGTTGGGCATCTAAAATGGCCATTTTAGAGTCAACCCCTTGTGGTAACATATTTTTGATTGGTGATTCAAATTTAATTAATTTTCTTGGTTCATTTAATGGAATTAATGGTTGTTCTTGCTTATCTCTAATTTCATCAGGTAAACAAGCCTTCCAAGTTCTAATTCTATTGAAAACGTGAGTGGTTTCGTTGTATCTGAATTCACAAATAAACCATGGGCATCCATTTGGAATAACACCTTCAGGAAGATCCCCTTTTTGATATCTGGTTAAGAAAATAACATAACATGGTCCAACGATCTCAGATGCAATGTGATCTCTGTATTGACCAGTCTTACAAACTTCGTTGGTAAAAAATAATCTATCAACTCTGTGACAGGTTTGTTCTGGTCTGTAGTACCAACAAACATTAGTGTATTTAGTACCATCCTCGGTAGCCCACAATCTAAAGATTTGACCTACAGTTGGTCTTTGTGGATCATTGTCATTTTTAATGAGTACCCAGTCACCAATGTGGTAGGTGTAACCTTCAATTTCAATGGAATCAAGTGGAATTCTAATAATTCCATCACCGCCAGGGGTGTTGGCAGTAAGTAATTCCTTCTCTGGCTTCAGTAATTCTTGACGGATAATCTTATTGGCTTCTTGTTCAAATATAAGTGCCTCTTGGTAAATAGTATGGCCCTGGGTACCTGGGGCCGCGTTAGAATAGAAATATTTGGTGTTATCAAACATCAAGGTAATATCTGCAATGAATTCGTCGACGGTGTGATACTTTCTTGTTCTTACCTTTGTACGAATTTCGAAAAGTGAAATTGGGGTCTTGATAACCGAATAAAATGGTGAATTGTACTTTGGATCTGGTAATCTATCAAAGTTGGTGGTCAAGTTGTAACTTGGATCATCAGGGAGCCTCAATTTTTTAAACTGCTTGAGGATGAGCTTGATACGTGTTTCGTAAGGTTTATCTATAATTGGTGGACGGCCTCTTCTGATACCCGACGCAGCAGGCGCGATCAGGTGTGATGCACCCGCTCCTGAAACACTAACACCACCGTGAGCAGGGATCGGTGGGTAGCTTGGGGTAGGTACACCGGAACTGTTGCTGTGGCCGTGGCCGCTGTCGTACGGACTGTATGAAGGGAACTGCTGAGCGGCAGCCTGTTGTTGAGCAGCAGCGGCAGCAGCGCTCTGTGAAGCACCCGCGGAAGAACCACCAGTTGAATCAATTTCAGAGTCACCTTCAGGAAGAGGACCCAAATCAGGATAGTAAAGGACACCCATCCACTTGTCGCTGTTCAACTTAGCAATCATCTCCTTAATGAACGCATCCAATATCAACGCATGGTCGTACACAATGGAACCCCTGACATTGTACAACTTAGCATTCCAGGCCATTTGAGCCAAGTCAGTAACAAACTCCTGCGCATTCGTGTAGTGGAACCTCTTCAAGTTCCTGCCAATCCCGTGCAAGGAAACAGGAGTCTTTATAATCTTGTAATAATCAACAAGCTTTCTCAAAGGTAACCTTTGGAACGTATCTGAAATTCCGTGTCCAGTCTCATCCTTTAAATCATAAATAGCCAAAAATTGGTGGTTCAATTTCGTACTGAGCTTCTTTCTCTCCTTTTCAGATGACATTTTCTGACACTCGTAGATAAAGATACTTTGTTAGTTAGAATTTGTCGCGTTTAAAAAGCTATTAATTGTCAGTTTTTCGTGTTTCACTTTCTTTTTTATTATTATTATTATTGTTATGTTTACTGGTGTTTTCAGTTTGTGAGTATATTATTTTTCTTTTTTTTCGCCCACTCATAAGTCACGTGAAATTGTTTGTCTATATGTAGGTCATTACCCTGCTGCCAAAAAGACTTCAACTAGGTTGATGTCTTCTAAGGATGGTGGAACTTCATGACCGTGTAGTAGTTGTCATTTTTCTAGGTAAATGAGATCAGAAGTAAGCTGGGAAAAGGAAAAAGAGGGAGGGAAAGGTGGGAAGGGGGAAAGGTGTTGGTATAGTCCTTTTATTTGTGGTACCGCCCCGCTAGGGCCCCTCTTCGGGGAGGACGATTGCATCGAGCTTTGCTCCTCTTCGAGGAGAAATTTTACTCCCAGTTGGGCTAGAAACCACAATCACTGGGAGCTGAGCTCAATGCAATTGTCCTTCCCGGATAGGGGCACTAGCGGAGCGGTACCTTCAGGAAAGAGTTGAAAGAAACCATTCCTCTTTTTTCACCAAGACGCTCCCGTAAGTTTCACTAATTTTGTTCTCTTCTAATACAAATGAGAGTATTTTCTTTCACAAACCACCATTGATTCATTCAATCGTAATTTCTTCTTAATTGACCCAAATGGAGCAATACCAATGTCTGTCGTTCCCTTGTTAAATGTACTTGAGGGTTGCAATTGGTGTATGGATGTATTTTTGCAACAATTCAATGTATATTTTTACTTGATTCTATTAGTTATGGAAATAAAAATACCCAAATAAGTATTGAAAAAGAGCGTGAATAAGCTATCATGGCTAAAGGTTTGTGATTTACTGGTTAGTATTAACATAATATGTTTTTTATTTTGTTTTTCTTTGTATCATCAAAATTTGTTACTGATTTTGCTAAATTTACATAATATATTGTTTTTAGTGAAATCCTTTTTGTTAATTCATACTTTGTTATGCTTTTATTGCAATCATTATACATGTGATGGTATTTATATATAGATATATAGGGATTAGCGTTAGCTTTATGTTACTTTTTTTTTTGTTAATTAAATTACGATGGTGGATCACCGTAGATACCCCAATGTTGTTCAACATTATATGGACCAGGATTTTTCCAATAGTCATTATACATGGTAAAAGAAAATGATTGTCCACCAAGTAACGACATGATACTTTGTAAAGCAGCAGCTTGATTAGAAACAGATGGAACACAGCTTCCAATACTGTTACCTTGTGTTGGCCAACCGGTTTCAGTGATTACAACTGGCTTGGAACCACCACAGACTGATGATACACTTGAAATTTGACTCTGTAACCATGAACCTGCTTGAGATGGACTGACACTACCAGTAAAGAATGGATGACAGTTAACAGCAATATAATCGGAGTATTCACATAATTGTGGGTTTGAAACAACGGCATTTAATGTATCAACTGAAACAATAGAACCGGAATAGTTTGGTGCATTGGCCTTTAACCATTGTCTTGCAGCACTTACTCCGGTTCCAATTTGTGCTACGGTAGCGGTACCGGCATTAACTTGTTCATTACCAATTGCGATTGTGTCAACTGAACTCCATCCACGGGAAGATGTACCAACGGCTTGTTGGATTGCTTGTAAACCAGAAGTAACTGATGCTGGATCAATATTCCAAATACCTAAGAATAATTTTTGGTTGGATTTTAAATTAGCTAAGACATTTTCAATACCTGAACAATCGGTACTGTAAAGTCTAATTAATGAATAAGCACCTAATTGTTGTATATCTTCAGCGACTTGTGACGCTGACTTACACAGGTTATCTTTGTTGTATGGGGAATAAGTGATACCCTTTGCTTGGGATGCATACTGTATGTTTGATGCATATTCGGAATTTACAACTAACCCTCCAGAAACTGAACCAGAAGCGGAAGCAGAAAAGGAACCTTGAGAAGCCGTTGCAGTGGCGACCGCAGAGGCAGCTTCAGAGAAGCCAAATAACCCACCAGTTGCAGCTGCGGTAGCAGCAGCTGATCCAGCTACCGTTGCACCTCCAGCTCCTACATTTGCACCTACTGTTGCACCTCCAGCTCCAGATAATGCAATATTACCAGGGAATACATATGTTAACGTACTTGCATCAAATTCGTCACCACTTGCAACCGGAGATGCAGCAGCAGGAGCAGCCACACCTGGAGCAGTGGTTGCAACAGGAGCAGCAGCTGGAGCAGCAGCAGCAGGGGTAGAAGATGATGAACTACCAAATCCAAAAAAGCTATCGAGCCAACTAGTAAAAATACTTCCAATGGATTGTGAAGTTGAAGCGGCAGCAGCTGGAGTAGCGGCAGCAGTAGCAACAGGAGCAGGGGCAGCAGCTGGAGCAGCAGCAGCAGTAGCAACAGGAGCAGGGGCAGCAGCAGGAGTAGCCACTACAGCTTTAGCTGGTGCAGTAGCAGCAACTGTACCAGCAGTTGCTTGCTGAAGATATTGAGCAACAGGTATATCAGTTGTACTCACAACTGTGACATATTGAACAGCTCTTTTATTAATTTGATCCTTGACCGCGGCTGGAATAACTGCGGCCTGAACCACAATAGGAACCAACAAGAGCGATACTTTCATTTTTTATGATAATCACTGGTGTTTTGGTATTAAAATAATAAATAGGGTTCACTTCTTTTGATTGAAAATAATTTTGCAGCAATTGAGAAAAGGAATGAGTTGCTTACCGCTTGGCTTAAACTTCAAGGAAAACCCAACTAAACGACAGACTTGTAGAAAGGAATGGATACTACTAAGTTGATAATGTGATTATTATAATACTACTTCTACTTGTTCTTTTTTTTTTCAAATAGTAGAGAAGCATCTGTATTTATTTAGTGCCATCGTTCAATCTCATACATTTCCAAATTGGGGAGTTGCCTACTTTTATGACGTGCGGCTCAAAACACCTTCCTAAAGTAGAAACATTTAACATGAAGAATTTTGAAAAGTTGACTTCTTCACAGGGGTTAATGGAGCCAAGGCAAAGCCCACTTAGAGGGTGAGGGAGATGATAATAGACTGATACACAAGAAAAGTCAAGTTCCAGAGAAAACTGGGAGCTTTGGTCAAGCAGTAGTGGTGTTTAGTAGTTGATCCGATTTTCGCAGCTAGAGAAAATGGTTGCACAATAGATAGCCAACAGGGCAAGAAACAGGAGTCGTAAATCTCGACGTAAAATCAAGTTGACATGGAAGCTTCTCAATTTACCCAATGAAGCTTCATTTTGGTAGAAGCCCCCACCTTCTCCCCACCTCGAATTTCTTTTGAGCCACTAAGAAATTTCCATATCCTAACATATTTCGCACACCAATGTAGCAAATCACCAGGTGGAACATGGCTGAGAATTATTCATTGGGGGGTAGGACACTTGGAATTTCCATCTTATACAACAAAGGGAATAAGCCTTAGGCTCGACTATGTTACGGTCTTTCACGCTGTCATTACCTGCGACCGTTCCCCTGCCAATGTTCATTTGGTGTAAGGTGTTTTCTTGTCAAAGCCCATGCACTTTACTTGATTTGGCATGAAAGGTACCATCTCCCTCCCCATAAGGGGAGCAAAGTTCAAAGCTCAACGCACTTGCCCTCCCCTGACAGGCAACATCGGAGCGATAACAAGAAATAATATTCAACTCATTGCCAAACACCCCTCAAGTACCTACCTAGTGACAGTACAAATTCTTTCCCTTTCCAGTAGATTTTAAACACTCGCAGTATCTCTATACAAGAACCTTCGCTCAAGTTCTAGTTCTGTTTGCTCTCACCAGCTAAATGAACCCAGGGACCAGTAGTCCTTGGAGCTAGCAGATCAGTAACTTTCAGAGCCCATTAACTTGAACCTAAATTTCATATCTCATCTCTAAATCATCTCTTACCTTTATTATACTCAATTTACTCGATTTGGGTAAAACTACAAACTGTCTTTGAAAAATAAAATTTTCACAATGCCTTATTTAACTAAAATATTCTATATTACATCATCCATCTTTATCTAAAGATTCTTAGTATGTACCAGAAACTAATCAACATAATTACCACACAACCCCAGAATAACCACTTATCCTGTTTAGCCCTCTTCTCAATCCTCTTAATTGTCCCCTGACTAACCCCTAATGTAACAAGCAGCTCTTCAAATTTCGCACCCAATTTTCTTAATATGTCGTTCTGTTCAACAATGTCCTCAAAAGTCTGTTGACCCATCTCCAATATCTGGTCCAACTGCTGCTGCCCCCTCGAAAGTGACATCCTCTCATTGTACAACCCTTCCTGCTGCGACATGTGTCTTTGCTGCTGTTGCTGTGGCTGATTGAATGGATTGTCTGATGTCTCTGGTACTGCTTGTTGCAGTCCTGCATGGTGCGTTCTACGACCTAATAGTTCTTGCTTATTTGCCTCATGCTGAATATTCTCTCTTTGTTTCTTCAAGCCGTCAAACTTAGTGACAAATCCCTGTAAATCCGACTGGAATTTTTCCAATCTTTGCTCGTGTTTAGCATTGCTTTCATCTGAGTTATTTTGTCTTACAAGATCACCATATTCCTTGACAGTTTTCCTAAATGCAGTTAACGAAGTTGTAATTGAACCTTGAAGTGAAAGTGGAGACGTTGAAAGATTAGTTTCAAATGAAGACAAGTCCTTCGAAATAAGTTGTGTTTGCTTGATACCGTGATTATACAATGAATTCATTTCTTCCTTATTCTTCCTTTTCTTACAATTCTTACAAATGAATACTAATTGCCATTTGAAAGAACAAACAGATCAATTTGTTAAATGTCGTCTATCAACCGCGACACCAAAACAATAAAAAGAGAGCCATTTTCCTGCAGACAATTCCAGCAAATGTATACATTTAAACCAGTATAAAGTAAGTTAGTAGGGTAAGGTTAGATACTTATAAGTATTCTTGTTGTATAGTAGGAAGATGAGAAAAGGTGTGTATTTGGATTAATGTTAATATTTTGGTGAAGGTGATACCGCTCCGCTGGGGCCCCTACCCGGGGAGGGCGATTGCATCGAGCTCTTCTCCCTTCGGTCGTGCTTCTAGCCCCTAATGGGAGTAATGAATAATTAATTCTCCTCGAAGAGGAGCAAAGCTCGATGCAATCGCCCTCCCCGGGTAGGGGCCCTAGCGGAGCGGTACCACCTTCCCTTGTTTTATTGATAAAACTTTAAAAAAAACATATAATTTCATTACAGTTCTCTGCCTTGTTGACCAAGAAGTGATTTCATCGTAATCTCGTATTAAGGTTTATGTAAAAAGGTATATATATTGTATACTTCTTTGTAAAAATTGGTTCTAAGGTCTGGTCAATTTTAACCAAAGAATCTTACAAATGCTAATAATAAAGCAAATGTACCAGAAGAAACACCAATTAACCATTGCATAACTTGCGTTTTAACTGATTTAATTTGCATTTGCATGTTTGCAATTTCTTCATCAATTCTCGTATAAGTATCTTCGATTTTCAGCTCGTGGATAGAGGATTCTTCTCTTATTCTACCCTTTTCCAAATTCAAGTCTAATCTTACACCGGCTTGATTTTTAGTAATTTCTTCCTTCAATCTATTTTTAAGGTTTGTTAAGTCAGTTTTCAACTGTTCTTGTTCCTTCTTCAAGTTAGTGAATTCCAGCTTATCCATGGTTTGAAGCTCACCCTTTAGCTTAGCAAAGTCAACTTTTTGTTGGTACGCAGTTGACGATAATGTCTCCTTGGTGACAAGATTCTGAGTAATTGAAAAGATCCCATCATTGATCGCCTTGTTTACTATGTTGACACAGGTTTCAGCCTGCTGCTGATTAAACCCACCATTTTCCTGTAGCGACTGAACGAATTTCTTTGTATCAAATTTGGTTATCGATGAAAGAGGTCTATAATGAATAAATTGATGGTTTAACGGTCTAATTAGTCTTGGTCCAAACATAGTCTATCGATGCACTGTTGCGTTAAAATTGATCAATCCTATGGTTTGTGAAGTCGTTCTGAACTATCTGCAATAAGTATGTATAGTATTAATATGCTTCTGTTAGCGGTGGGAATAGTAGTAGTGGAAGCAATAAGTAAAGAGTATTTATGACATCTATTATTTGTTGATCAAATTAATACCGCGACTGTTGGTTGTAGCAGTAGTGCACCGCTACTTGGGAATAGTAAGAACAATCAAATAAATACTACACTACAAATCTACTACTATATATAAATACATTACAATGAGTTCATATAGTATAAAGAATAGCGTGGTGCTAGAATAATAGGGACACATACGGGGAGTCCCCCATAGGAGGAAATCTAGCCAATGGGGTTCTGAAAGTACTTGTATGAGTTCTATATATCGCAAGACGCTCCACTGGCGCCTATTCGGCGAGGACAACTGCGTTGAGCTTAGCTCCCTTCGGGAGTTTATGTATAGCCCTGTTTGTGTTTAAGATTAGATTTCCCGAAGGGAAGAAAGCTCGATGCAATCGTCCTCCCCGGATAGGGGCCTTAGCGGAGCGGTACCAAACAAAAGACTTAATTAAATCGAACGACACTCCGCTAGCGCCTATTCAGCAAAGACAACTGCGTTGAACTTAGCTACCTTCGCGAGTTACCGACTGATCATGATTCACTTTCTTTTCTTTACATTAGTAATTTGGGCTTGCTTATTGGTTTGGCTGGATCCATAAGTTTGTTTTCTCCTATATATTTTCTCATCGCGAAATTGGATATGATCAATACATATAGATGTATGTTCAATATTTCGAATATACACATATTTTACTTCTAAGAAGATCTTATCTTAGTATTAAGAAATACTTTACAGCTTTGATTAAGAACGGTGGTAATGATTTCAATTAGATCATTACGCTCATTGCGTTCTATACGAGTAAGACCATTATCATTATCTTCAACTAGATTTTATTCAATCGACGAATTTAATAAGAATAAGAAGAATTATTCATTTGGTCTTGATCTTGATAATTTATCGAAACCGCATTTGAGTAATGAAGATAAGCTTGATCTTAACTCTGCTCTTGAGAGCCATCCAGCTCTTGTGGGGTTGGATCCAAACTCACCAGAGTATAAAGATACTTTGTATGCGCTTCATCAAGCCCAGCAACTTAATGCCAGAGCCGAACAGAGGAGATACGAGTCAAGAGAGAGAATGAAGGCTGTTTTTTACGGATTTTCGGCAATGATAGGTATTGTCGCTGTACATCAATTATTCATGAATTACGAGTATTTCAAGAACTGGTTGACCCATGAGTCTACCTATGGGAAGGAGTTGAATTCAAAGGCTAAGTCGTTGGATGATCCGGCTATGAATGAAAACAATATGAACAATTTGATTTCAAGGTACACTGATGAATTAGATAACGCAACTGTTATTGGAAATTTACAAAACCTGGCTGAAGTCCCAGGGTTGTACTTATTCGGTGGTAATGACAACAAGAAATCCAAGTTCCCGCTTAGAATTCCATTCTTCAATGATAAAATCTTGAGAGATGTACAATTAAAGGGCGATATTCTCGTCGCTGTCAGTGAAAAGGGTAATGAATTGTACGAGTTAAGAATCAACCAAAAGCAAAGTAAGGAATCTGCTGTATGTACTACTAAATTACCATTCAGAGTCACCAAGACTCAAATTACTGGAGACTATGTTTACTTACTCTCTGATCGCGGTGAATTGTACTACAAGGTTAGATCCGACAGAGAAAATGTACCTTTCTCTGGGTACCGTTACAGAAATTACCTTGGAATTTCAAGAACTTCTTCAACTTTTGGCCAGATTAAGGTTTCCAGCAAGCTCACAGACTTGACTGCCGGTGAGTCCCATTTACTCTTACTCGCTAAAGATGGTAAGCTTTTCGTTTCAAGTACTTCCACCTCTAGCACCAACAGCGGTCAATACGGTTTACCAAAGTTTTCGCCATACAGTAGCACACCTACTCCACCAATTAATACCGCTTTTGAATTAACAAATTTGAATTATGAATTAATATCTGCTCCAGATGGATCAAAATCAACAAGACAAAGAATTTTCACTCAAATTGCTTCTGGAGATTTCCATAACTTAGCAGCTGACGTATCCGGTAACGTCTGGACTTGGGGTAAGAACACCTTTGGTGAATGTGCCCAAGAAATTAGTTACCAGACTGATGTTACCATGCCAAAAGTTGCGCTTTCCATCTCAGATTATATCTCATCAACCAAGGTGTTAACCAAGGATGCTTCCCCTTTCCCAGCGGAATGGCACGTAGAGGGATTATATGCGGCAAAGGAAACCTCCTACGTTAAGGTCAATAGTAAATCTCAAGCTGATTCATCAGACTATTTGATTTCTTTTGGAAATGGTCTTAAGGGTCAATTAGGTGTTAGTGTTTATTATCATGTTTGTCCTAAGCCACAAATTATCAAGTCCTTAAACGGACTTTCAGAATACGATGAAATCAACAACAAAGTAGTTACTGTTGGTATCAAGGATGTAGAAATTGGTGGAGAACATGGATTTATTGTTTTAAACAACTCTGGGGATTCTAAGGATGTATTATGCTTTGGTGATAACGAATTCGGTCAGTTAGGTAATGGTAAATATGTCAAGAATAGTAAACCAGGTCAAATGCCAAAACTTATAGAACCAGAAGAGTTAAAACATGGGAACAAAAAATTGAAAAAGAAATTGACAAAGAGATTACTTGATGTAAATAACCAAAGATTTCAATTATTTAGTAATAAGAAATGGCAACAAGAAATTGCTGCTGGTGAGAACTCATCTGCCATCTATTACAAGTCTAATAAATAGTGAGAATAAGAACATGTACATATGATTTAATAAGATAGAAAGTGAATTAAAGGTGTATTAACTATCATATTTGTGACCAAAAAAAAAAGTCTTTGGTAAATGCTCTATTGTTTCCCCGTATATACCAGTACAATCAATTGAGATGAAAGGTAATTAATTGATGGGTCATGAATTACCGCTCTGCTAGGACCCCTATACGGGGAGGACGATTGCATCGAGCTTTGGTCTCCTCTTCGAGGAGACCCCTCATTCCCAGTAGGGCAAAAAACTCGACAGAAGGGAGCTAAGCTCAACGCAGTTGTCCTCGCCGGGATAGGCGCAAGCGGAGGTCTTGCAAGGTTGCAATCTTTTTAACCTTTAGGTTGTCCGTTCTTGCGACAATGATCAAATTGTCATATCTGAGCATTTGACTTGTATTGAGAATTTTTGTACGTTGTTCTTTCTTTTTATAGAAGAAGTAATCTACATGATTGGGTCTAAAATATCCAAATTCAATATATTATATTATATTATCTAATCTATAACTTGAAAAGTTCGTTTAAGATTCTAATGGTATCAGCTGGAGATTGAACAGCATGACCAATGGTTCTTGGGTCTTCGTAGATTTCGTAATCGTTACCACCCTTGTAAGACTTGTCACCAAAGAAGTGAATATTTTCGAAATGTTCATCAGCGATGTGTTGTAAGGCATAAGTCTTGTCCCAACCAGTTGGGAAGACATCGAAGGAAATTTGACCACCAATGGAGTAAGTTAAACCGTAGTCGGAGAAGTTTTCCTTTAAGGCAGAGACTAACTTTTCTCTAATTTGGTGAATCTTGTCAAAGGCTTCGAATTCGTTTCTTTCCTTGGTGGAAGCGTTTCTACCAACTGGGGAGACGTTGATCATACCGTTTCTGAATTCGATGAAGGTACCTCTTCTAACTGGGATGTCAATGTCGGACAAGTATCTTAAGATGAACTTAACTAACTTGTTGTACTTTTCGTCACCGATCCATTCGATGAAAGATTGGGAAGCTAATTCCTTACCTAACTTGTAAGCGGTTAAACCGTTTTCAGAGAAGCAGTAGTCAAAGTCAGATAAGACGTTTGGACCTAATTGTTCAACTTGCTTAGAAAGATCTGAACCACCAACGAAACCGATAACGACCTTCTTTCTTAACTTGACTAAAGTTTCTCTCATTTCATCAGAGATAACTAATCTAGCTGGAGTTAAAGTACCATCAACATCGAAGAGAACGATGGTCTTTGGATCTTCTTTTTGGGAAAAGGACATAATTGTTAGGGGATATTAAGTAGAATGAATTTACTTCAAAGAAGAAAAAGAAGAAGAAGAGAAGAAGAAGAAGAAGTAGTAGTCAATAAATTTTTTGGTTAGGTGTTGACCAACGCCAACCCGCCAACGCGCTACTGAAAAAAAAAAAATAATAAACGCCAACAACGCAAAAATTGATTATTTCAAAAAAATCGATATTTTTAATACTGAGAGCTTAAATACGAGCAGGGCCACGTGAATGCTCTTAACGAAACACAAATCCAACATATCAATCATAAAGAGCTACTGTCACGTTTTACAACCACAAACACGTCTCAGTTTCCTCGTCTTCTTCTTCTTCTTCTTCTTCTTTTTGTCTACCGTAAGCAGCACTAGTAATTTTTCACTTACGGCTAATTTTAGCGATCATAGTTTTTCCGAGACCCCCCCAGCCCCAGCAGCTCTAGCAGCTCCAGCAGCCCTGAAAAATAATTAATGGCTGCTGTTTATCATCACCGATGAGTTGAACTACCAATGAGCACCATACCTGTATATTCGATACTACCTAGCTTTATATCTAACTGGATGTATAGATTACCACTGCGGCAGGATAACCTGCTTTACTTTTGGGAGCTCACTTAGTTAATGGTAATATCTCCTTTTTTCAGCCGTGCATAATTACTGGTGTATACTTCTGGACTCTCATCATTACCCACTACAACCAGGACCCCATCGGTCGAGGTTAACTGCAACTATTATTATCAAGACACAACCAAAAACTGATTAACTGATTTGTAATTGGGCTAAGATAGGATGTCGATGAGGATATCGACCAAAGGGAGCTGAGCTCTAGCAATTGCCCTCGCCGAATAGACGGCGCCCAGCGGAGCATCTTGCCATGAGTTATAAATTACTACTGAAGAAGGCTACCGCTCCGCTAGGGCCCCTATCCGGGGAGGACGATTGCATCGAGCTTTGCTCCTCTTTGAGGAGATATAGTGTAGGATAACACAATACCTACATGTATAAATACGATTACCATAAATCGTACAAAATATAAGCGTGTGTTGTTAAATGCATTTGCTATAACTTCCAGTAGAGCTAAAGTAAGTCTACAACGACGACCAAAACGACCGAAGGGAGCTGAGCTCAATGCAATTGTCCTCGCCGGATAGGCGCCAGCGGAGCGTCCTGAGTTGGGTTGTGATCAACTCTCTTGGAGATATATAGTCTTACAATCTCATAAAACAAGAATCGATTAGTAATCAGTAAAATTGTTAAATTTAACGAGTACAACATTGTTACTCGGGTATATCTTTGCTAATAAAATATTAGAATAAAGAGAGATAAAACTTCTACAATGATATTATTTAGATACTAGACTTTTATTGCTATTTAATCAAACTTAAACTTGGTATTGGAAGTTTGGGAATTGCTTTAAGTTTTGTTCTAACTTACCCTTTCTGGATAAGAACTTAACGTAAGCACCGTCATCCTTAACTTCACCATTGTTCTTCTTAACAACGTATTCATCTCTGTTAAGAGGAGTGAAACCCCACTTCTTAGAGATAATAATCTTTTGTTGACCTGGGAACTTGTATCTAGCTCTTCTTAAACCTTCAATAACAACATCCTTGTTAGAGTCCTTGGTTCTGGCAGACATAATAATTTGACCGATAGAAACTCTAGCGGCTAAACCTTGTGGCTTACCCCAAGCACCTCTCATACCTTGTTGTAATCTATCAGCACCGGCACATGACAACATCTTGTTGATTCTTAAGACGTGGAATGGGTGGACTCTGACTCTTAAGTGGAAAGATTCTCTACCAGAAACCTTGGTAATGTACTTGTTAGCACAAATACGGGCGGCTTCTAAAGCTTCAGAAGATAATTGTTCTAATTCGTTAGAAACTAAATGAATACATAATGGGAATTCATCAACAGTTGCCTTCTTTCTACCTAAATCATAGATTCTAATCTTAGCGTCTGGGACACCTCTGTTGTATCTAGACTTTGGGTAAGGTTTATTTTTACAGTATCTGTAACAACGAGCTGGTCTTCTAGCCATTTTATCTAATAACGAATGTTAGTATAACAAGAAGGAAGAAAGAAAGAAAAGAATCAAAATAAAAAACGGGAAAGAAAAACCAAGAGGGAAACTCAAAGCATTTAAAGCAACGCCATGGCAGTTGCCATCATACCCCAATTAGTAATACATCCTTGCGGCTGTATTAATACTCCTTCCAGTGACTTCTTATGGTGGGTGAGCTTAATTTTTTTTTTTCACTTTTTGATTTGTCAGCCTTCAAAACATTTTCATACATCGAGCTTCAAAGTCTTTCACAACCTCAAAGTCAATGAATGCAACGAAGACAATCTCCTAGCTATCACCTCTTCATCTCAAGTCTCTCAGATTTGTTTCTTTATCGCTTTTTTGGTGGTCATTTTTACATACCTTATTGTTTGATGATGAAAGAAAGTAGTAACTGAAAATTTTCTTCCTAAAAATTTTTCTTTTTTTCTATCGCTCCTACCCACACTCCCCCCAATCCTGTACGAACTGATCGTCCTCGCTCACTGTTAGCGAGCCACCACCACCACCCACCCGTCTCTCCCTCCCGCAGGTTTCGCACTCTTTCCCCCCAAAGCCAGTATAATTATTCCTGCACACAACCCACACCTCATTTTAATCCAGAAGTAAGTAAACATACTCACTCTTTTATTACATTTCCTGTATATAGGGTCATTAAAATACAGGAATTATTGATAAACAATTGAAACGTGATTAAATGTGACTGTTAAATCGATACAATTATATATGCAGGTGAGAAAACACATTGAGAAGAAATGTATACATATATATATGCAGGTAATACTTTTTGGCTGCAAATTAGGAGTAGGAGTAGGAGTAGGAGTAGGGTAGTTTAATAATAAAAAGGTTGTTGTTAGTTTCATTAAAGGACGCTCAGCTGGCGCCTACCCGGCGAGGGCGATTTCATCGAGCTTTTCTCCCCTTCGGGGATGTCGTTTTGCTAGCGCTGGGGCCTACAGAGTAACTGACTAGTGAAACAAATCTCAACCTCATTGACTTTCTAAGATACGTTTTTTAGGGTGCGGTATTTAAGGCATATTAACGTTATATAGATACCCCCAAACTGTCTGTCCACGTCTTGTGATGGTGGGTCTTTGAATTTATCTCTGTTACCATTTTTGAGATATTCATATCTCATACCACCATTATATATGTATCAACTGAAAGTAGGTACCAAACTTGAACTGTGTAGTTTCTCTCTGTTGTCCTCAATACAAGTGATTTAATTAGAAACATTTCTACTTTGAGCCAAATCTCATTAGGGCCAGAGGTACGACCGAAGGGAGCCAAGCTCAACGCAGTTAGGTGTCCTCGTCGGATAGACGCCAGCGGAGCGTCTTTCAATGTAGAAGTTATAAAACCGGAAAAGAGTAAATGTGGGATAATGATACCGCTCCGCTAGGGCCCCTACCCGGGGAGGGCAATTGCATTGAGCTTTGCTCCCCTTCGGGGAGATGTTATCCAAACCAAAATCCAAACCCCTCATTAAATGAAGCCGAAAATGACGGTGTTGTATTAATTACAGTATACTACTATCTGCAAAATTATACCCATTATAGACATATATCAATCTTGCCATTTTTTTTTTTTTTTGGTGACTAGCCTAGCCTATTAGGACTAGTAAAACGACCGAAGGGAGCTAAGCTCGATGCAATCGTCCTCCCCGGATAGGGGCCAGCGGAGCGTCTTGCGATGTACCCATATCACCTCCACCACCTACCTAACATGCATATTAGTTGAAATATATATCAACTTGTATACAGGAAGCAGCCAAAATTAAAAAATAGGGAAAGGGGAAAAGATCATCATATTGATGAAATTGAATACCTTTATATATTTTAAATAAAGGAAAGCTCGGTAATAAGAAGCTAAATAAAGGGAGTCCTGTATATTTTAATCTGGTTTAATCAACTGTAGTAATGATAGCTATTGGAATGTTTATTGTTTAAGTCTGGCCAGTATTCTTATTGAGGGCATCTCATATTATAGTAGGATTCAGTTTTGTGTAAGATATAAATTTTCGAGATGAGCATTTCAAAAGTAAGGTAATTCAAGACCCTAATTATAAGATACTTTTATTAGGAACGGAAAGGAAATAAATATATATAAGGACCAAAGATGGGTAGATATAGTATTAAGAGATATAAGACGAAAAGAAGAACTAGAGATCTCGATCTTATTTATTATAATGATATGGGATCAAAGGAAGCAATTACAAAGTTAAAGAATCAACCAATGGATGAAACAAAGCCAGGTTTTGGTCAATATTATTGTATTGAATGTGCTCATTATTACGAAAACCAACCTTCATTGGACCGTCACAACAAGGGGAAGAAGCATAAGAGAAGAGTAAAAGATTTAAAGGCCAGACCATACACCAATTTAGAAGCTGAAGCTGCCAATGGATTAAATATGCAGAAATTTAATGAATCTGTTGAAAAATTTAAGAATATTGAAGCTGATAAGAGTGCTCAAAGCGAGTTAATTGAGTCCATGATGAGACAAAAGAATGAATCTATTGACAAGATTATGGGTATAGAAAAGCCAGAAGAAGAGGTTGTAGAGGTCACTAAGGCTACCCAAGAAGGTGAAGTCGATATGGAAATATAAGGAAAAAAGAAAGAAAAAAAATAAAGAGAAATTTAATTCCAGAATCATTGAAAGAGGTAGGTGAGAGGAGAAAAGACGAGGTCAAGTAGGTAGAAGTCACCGCTTCACTGCTTCGGCGCTTTGGTAAGTTAGGTCAATGTAGTTACTCCACTTACAATTTGTTTATCTATTGCATTATATACAGTCCATGAAATCCATATTAAAAATGAGTTTATTTGATTACAAAACCCCAATGGGTTTTTAATCCCTTGTAAGATTAATAAGAAATGAAGTTTAGAGTTAAGAGTAGTACGGCAACGAAGATCATCACCGTAGAGGGAACATTGGGAAATTTAATTGAAGAAATAAGAAACCAGGAGTTGATTCCTGCGGATGGTGGAGTGCTAAGTATTAAGTTTGGGTATCCGCCGAAGCGTGTCGATTTAGACGATAAAAGCAAGCTGCTCGAAGAAGCAGGGTTGAAGTCTGGTGAGCAATTGATGATCGAGTCAGACAAGGTGGAGAAGGTAGACACAGAAGAAAGTTCTCGAAAGAAAGCGAAGACAGCAACTACAAACAGTGATATCCCTTCTGTTTACAACTCGAAGTTCAACTACACGATTCTTAGAAATGTGCCTGACGATAACTCGTGCATGTTCAACTCAATTATCTACGCTATGTTTGCGATTCGTGGTGAGATTGTGACGGAGGAAGTACACAAGTTGCGGTTGATTGTCTCTGAGGCTATTGCATCAGATGAGACATTGTACAGCGAGTTAGTGCTTGGGAGAACCAACGCAAACTACACCCAGTGGATCCTCAGACAAGATTCCTGGGGCGGTGCCATCGAGCTTGGTATACTCTCAGACAAGCTAGATATAAACTTTTATTGTCTTGATGTTGAGCTGGGGAAGTTTATAAAGTTTGAAAATTCGAAATCGAACAAGTTTATGGTTTTGGTTTACTCTGGGATCCATTATGATGTCATGGGCAGGAATGCAAAGCTTACGAATTCAGTTCAAGATAAGCAATACGATAAATGCATATTTGAAAAGGACACTGAAGAAGGTGAATCGTTTCTAGATGATTGTTCCAAGCTTTGCAAATTACTACAAACCAAGAATTATTCTACAAACACAACTACATTTAGAGTCAGATGTTTGGAGTGTTACGAAGTTTTAGTTGGGGAAATGGGTGCTTCAGATCATGCAAACAAAACAGGTCATTTTAAATTTGGTGAAGTTAAATAGATGTATACAAGCAAAAAAAAAAGGTTAAAATTGCACTGGAGGGTTTGTATTAGAGAGAGAGAGAGATATGAACAAATCAGTTGTTGCTTTTGAATGATTTTTAGCAGAACTTCTTACAACCTTTTTTTTTTCTGGTTTCTTATGATATGTTGTTTTCTCTTTATCCCTTATTTTGATGGGGACGCTCCACTAGGGTGCCTATCCGGCGAGGTCACCTAACTGCTTTGAGCTTGGCTCCCTTCGGTCGTTCTTCTTGCCCTACTGGGAATAAGAATAGAGAGAGTACACGAAGAAGGTCTACCCACTATGCCAACTAATCTACTTGCTCTTATATATCTAGCGGGGTGTCTTAGACCAAAAGTAAATAAGTCACACCGTACTCAAAGGGCCAAAGGCGGACTTCTATACATAGATAATGTATAGGAATATAGATACATCTTCTTTTGCAGCCATTTCTATATACAGTACATCTCTAGTAGTTAAGAAAATGTTTTTTTAGGTGCAGGAAATGTCAATCTCGTCGAAATATCAAACAAGACAGGCAGTTTTTTTCTCTCACCAATTTGAAGTCTTTTTCTTTAAAACGTATTAAATTCTTGCAAATAATTAAGAAGTGAAAGTTTTCGAATAATTTGTTTGAAAAATGTCGGCTTCAACTCAGTTTTTTTGTATGTACGAAGTTTTCCGCCTTTTTTTGATGGAGAAATGATAGAATTAGGCTGGGGATAAATTTACGATGAGATCACACAAGAAGTGAATGAGGTTATTATTTCTGAAAGTAATGAAGCTGGGGGAGATGTATTTGATTTTGTGGATATACGGAAAGGGTAATACGTGCTACAGTAGGGAGTCTTGGTTTTTAAAGTAACGTGGAAACAAGAGTGGTTGTCTGTGACATGTTAAACTGCCGCCTATTACCGGATTGAGAGATTGTCCAAATGTGTTACGCGACTTGCACAAGATGAGAACTCGATGTTCGTATTACCTGAATGAGATCGTATTCCCCAGTTTGTACTTCTGTTTAGAGTGGAATAATTTGGGTTGGTTGTCTTCGTAAGGTGTTTGTTCTTGTGTTGCGTCCGCCCACATATCCCACCTCTCTATTTACTTGAAATAAAAGAAAAATATACTAACAATTCTTTTTAGGCCGTTTACCTAGATCTATTGATTTGATACAGGATTATGAAGAAATAACCACCTTTCCTAAACCAACCTTGGAATGTCGTGCAGCATTATACTCACCAAATGGTGAATACTTTGCTTACACTCAACCAAATGAAGTTGTTGTTGTGAAGACTACCCCAACTGCTCCTTTACAAACCAGAATTGTTGAATCTGATGTATTTGATATATTTTTCTCACCAAATGGTACCTACTTATGTTTATGGTGTAAGCCAATCCTTTTAGATAAAGAGTCAGGAGTTTGGACTAAGAATGTTAAGGTTATTAACATTAGAAGTGGTAATAGAGTGGTATTAGAATGGTCAAATAAACACCAAAGTGGTTGGAAACCACAATTCACCGTTGATGAACAAATTTTAGCAAAGGGATCAAATTCTAAGGAAATTCACTTTTATGAATTACCAAACGTTGGAGGTGGACCAGCTGCCCTTGGTGAAGGTGCTGCTATAAATATTAATCAACCAACTCATAGATATAAATGTGAAAGAGCATTTGGTAATTTTTCACTTTCTCCAGGTAGAAACCCAAGTTTTGCAATTTTTATTCCTGAAAAGGATGGTAAACCAGCTCAAGTACTTATTTATAATATTCCAAATTTTAATCAACCAATTTGTTCAAAATCTTTCTTTAAGGCTGAAAGATGTCAATTAAAGTGGAATTCTATTGGGACTGCATTATTAGCATTAGCATCAACTGATCATGATACTTCAAATAAATCATACTATGGTGAAACTAATTTATATTTATTAGGAATTGCTGGTCTGTATGATTCAAGAATTCATTTAGATAAAGAAGGTCCAATTCATGATATTACTTGGTCTCCACTGGCAAGAGAATTTGGGGTTATATATGGTTACATGCCTGCAAAGACAACATTTTTCGATGCAAGAGGTAATTCTATATATAGTTTACCACTTGCACCAAGAAATACTATATTATTTTCTCCACATGCTAGATTTGTTCTTGTTGCTGGGTTTGGTAATTTACAAGGTACAGTTGATGTTTATGATCGTCAAAATAAGTTTTCTAAATTAACTACATTTGAAGCTACTAATACTTCAGTTTGTGAATGGTCACCATGTGGTAGATTTATTCTTACTGCAACCACTTCACCAAGATTAAGAGTTGATAATGGTTGTAAAGTTTGGCATGCAACTGGTAAATTAATGTATATGAAGGAATATTCTGATTTATATTCAATTACTTGGAAGCCACAAGGAGTTCAAGAATTTCCACAATTGAAAGTATTAGAAGCAGCACCAGAACCTCATGTATCAACCAAGGAATTTTTAGAGAAGAAGAGAGCTATTGAAACCGTTGCATCAACCAAGCCAGCTGGTGCATACCGTCCACCACATGCTAGAAGAAGTACTACACCAGTTGAAAGAACCTCATTATATCAAAAGGAATTACAATCCAAGGGTGGTAATGGTACTTATACTCCACCAGGAGCTAGCAATAGAACTGTTCCAGGAGCTGTTCCAGGAGCAGCTGCACCAGTTGTTAAGGAATCAAGAAGTGCTGCTAAGAATAGAAAGAAGAGAGAGGCCAAGAAGAATGAAACACCAGAAAAGGAAGATAGTCCAGCACCAGCACCAGCATCTGCACCAGCACCTACCGAAGCACCGGTCACCGTTGCAGCACCAGCTGCTATCAGTGAAGAAGCTGGTAGTGTCATTGGAGGTGTTTCATCACTTGAAGATAAAAAGGTTAGATCCTTATTAAAGAAATTAAGAGCTATTGAACAATTGAAGATGAAACAAGCTTCAGGTGAATCATTAGAAGATACTCAAGTTTCAAAAATTCAAAAGGAAGATGAAATTAGAAAGGACTTAGAAGCTTTAGGTTGGAGCGAATAAACTCAATAGACACTAAAACGATTTAAATAGAAATAAATTAAAAAAGGCGCCCTTTGAAGTTTAATCTAATACTATAATATGTAGATTGAGATAATAGTAGAAAGAAATCCACTTTTTGATACAGATATGTTTAACTGGAAATATATTCATAAACTCATTTTCTCTGTTTACCAAATAGATACAGGTGTTTTAATAAAAGAAGGACCCCGAGAATGAGTGTGAAGACAAGTATGTTTCTCATTCAATCAAACTTATATATATAAGTTTTAACTTCTATCGAATACCGCTCCGCTAGGGCCCCTATCCGGGGAGGACAACTGCGTTGAGCTTGGTGCCTTCGGCAGATCATTTAGTTCTCCCACCCTGACCGACCGAAGGGAGAAAAGCTCAACGCAGTTAGGTTTCCTCGCCGGATAGGCGCCAGCGGAGCATCTTGGTAAATCTCATTCTAATCAATTATATTACCTTCTATTGAATACCGCTCCGCTAGGGCCCCCTATCCGGGGAGGACACCTAACTGCGTTGAGCTTGCCTGCCTTCGGCAGATCTCGCTCTTACCGCTAGAAGCAACCAACCGATCGGTAAAAAGTTCAATGCAGTTGTTCTGACCGGATACGCACCAGCGCACCGTTTGTCCTCCCGCCCATCCCCTACAAAACTACTATTGAATATCGCTTCAATATCCAAGGAGGCTAACGGCTTCAATCTTTCCCTTGCTCGCCAGTTACTTCTTATTGCTTCTTGCCCAAGGTGACATGAATCTGCCGAAGGCAGGCAAGCCCACCGCAGTTAGGTGTCCTCCCCGGATAGGGGCCCTAGCGGAGCGGTAACCTATATCTCAGTTCAATATCAATATCACCTGTAGAGTCAATTCCTCACTACCATATTAATAACCATAATCCTTTCAGTGCTAGACTGATAGGAGAGATTAATATCATATTATGGCTGCAACTTATAAACATATATACCTCAATATGAATTCACGTGACATGTCCCAAATAGGAATTGTAATTAGTTTGAGAGAGAGAGAGAGAAAAAAAAGGAGTCGCTCATAACCATCAATAAAAAGGGTAGGCAAGAGAGAAGAGAGAAGAGAGATGAAGATTAGGGGCAGGCGAAAAAAAAAAAAAGAAAAGAAGTCCTTCATATTGTGATTGTGATGGGGGCCCCTTACTGTGACAAGCCGGAAAATAAGCCGAGCCGAAGTAGTACTGAAGGGGACAACGACCGACGGAGACAAAAAAAGAAAAATGAGAGAAGGACAGAATGTTGGATACCACCAACACCAGTAACCTTTTTCCGCCAGCCAGCAAAGAACCCACAGGAATCCGACATATTAACCTGCACCTTTTCTTCCCTTCGGTGCACGCGTCGGGCAATTAGCTTATAGTATTACTTTACAACTCTTTAATTGGTTTGCCAAAAGTTACACAAAATATGCCAAAAAAGGTCTATTGTATTCTTATAGAGGCGGTCTCAAACTTTTTTTTTTCTTTATTTTTTTTGGTAGACATTCCTCTATATGAAAATGAAAAAGAAAAAGAA
>JANIVZ010000005.1:76151-282572 GCA_030578175.1 Dujonia santamariae
TTTTTTTTTTTTTTTTTTTTTTTTTTTTTTTTTTTAAAAAAAAAAAAAAAAAAAAAAAAAAAAAAAAAAAAAAAAATCTCGATTTCGCGTTTCTAACAATTTCAGTAAGGAGACACAGAACACGGGAAACCGATAGTTCTAAAAAAACATTTTGATCTCACCTGCTCTTCTCTTTTATAACGTTTAAATTATCTTTTAGTAGTTACATTCGTTTGATATAGACCCGACAGGAGAAGGTATGTAGATGATACACAGAGATACACCGACATAGATTTGGTGACAGCCGGGCCGGGCGCTTTGATTAGGGAGAGAGAAGGGGTGGATCTTTGGAAGATGGACCGAGAAAGAGTCGATGGATCAAGGATCAATTGATAAGCAAGTGTGTCGAAGCTGGTACGAGAAAGAAGTCGGAACCGGCGGCATACAACAGCACCAGTAGATAAGAACCAGTGGTGACAGATGCTACACCTAAGCCAGTAGCATTAGTATATCAATACTATCTACTATCTAGTTGTGTTGAAGCTTGTTGTTCGACATCCCTGCCGTTGATCTGAAATTTCGCGCGTCCATAATAAACTTGATGGCACAGCCCATGAATACTATAAAATCAAAAAGATCAAGACATCGAGTACATAGAAGCAGAATCAACGATTTAACCGTTTCTTCACTTCAGTGGGTGGTACAGTTCCAATTGGTAGGTGATAGCACCTCCTCGAAGAGGAGCCAAGCTCGATGCAATCGCCCTCGCCGGGCAGGCGCCAGCGGAGGGTCCTCACATTAAACTTGATTGAATTGGATCTCCAATTAATCAAGACTCTACCCCTTTGTCCCTCATTTGGCTGCCTACAGGTGTCAGCGAGCCTACCAGACTGGGTCCTTCACTTCACATTGCTTTGCTCTGTCCTTGGCTAGATAAATTGACTTCCTCCCCGGTTGCTAGTTCAGTTTTGATTCAATTTTTTTTTTTTTTTGATAATTGCTCTTACTAACATAATTTTTCTTAGATGTCTTACGATAATAGTAACCAATACTATGACCCAAACCAACAGGGTCATGGTGGAGAAGGATACTACCAACAACAACCATATGACGAAGCCGCCGCTGGTCAACAACAACCAGCCGGTGGAGAATACTATGACCAAAATGTTCAATATCAACAACAACCTTACGATATGGATGGGTATCAAGATGGCCAATATGGCGCTGCTGGTTACGCTGGTCAACCACAACACCCAAACTACAACGCTGATCCTGAAGCATTCAGTGATTTTTCATACGGTGCTAACGGTGGTCAACAGACTCCTGGTACTCCTGGTTATGACCAATATGGTACACAATATACTCCATCTCAAATGAGTTATGGTGGTCCAAGATCTGTACTGGGTGCCCTGACCCCAATTTACGGTGGTAACGTTAATTACGACCCAACTCAATTTCAAATGAGCTCAAACTTACCTTACCCAGCCTGGTCTGCTGATCCACAAGCTCCAGTCAAGGTTGAACACATTGAAGATATTTTCATTGATTTAACAAACAAGTTTGGTTTCCAAAGAGATTCTATGAGAAATATCTTTGATTACTTTATGACTTTATTAGATTCTAGATCTTCAAGAATGTCTCCAGCTCAAGCTCTTTTATCCTTACACGCTGATTACATCGGTGGTGAAAATGCCAATTACAGAAAGTGGTTCTTTGCTTCTCAGCAAGATTTAGATGATTCCATTGGATTTGCTAACATGAACTTGGGTAAGATTGGTAGAAAGGCAAGAAAGGCTAGTAAGAAGTCCAAGAAGGCTAGAAAAGCCGTCGAAGAACACGGTCAAGATATTGACGCTTTAACTTCAGAATTAGATGGTGATTACTCAGTTGATGCCGCCGAAATCAGATGGAAGGCTAGAATGAACGCTCTTTCACCAGAAGAAAAGGTTAGAGACATTGCTTTATACTTATTATTATGGGGTGAAGCAAATCAAGTCAGATTCACTCCTGAATGTTTGTGTTACATTTACAAGACTGCTTTTGATTACTTGATCTCTCCAGCATGCCAACAAAGAACTGAACCAGTTCCAGAAGGTGACTACTTGAACAGAGTTGTAACTCCATTATACAGATTCTTGAGATCTCAAGTTTACGAAATTTACGATGGTAGATTTGTAAAGCGTGAAAAGGATCACAACAAGGTTATCGGTTATGATGATGTTAATCAATTGTTCTGGTACCCAGAAGGTATCTCTAGAATCATCTTTGAAGATGGAAACAGATTAGTTGACATTCCACAAGAAGAAAGATACTTGAGATTAGGTGAAGCCGATTGGAAGAATGTATTCTTTAAGACTTATAAGGAAACCAGAACTTGGTTACATTTCATCACTAATTTCAACAGAATTTGGGTTTTACATGCTACTGTTTACTGGATGTATACCGCTTATAATGCTCCAACTTTATACACAAACAATTACTATCAAACTTTAAATAATCAACCAACCGCCTCATCTCGTTGGGCTGCCGCCGCTCTTGGTGGTGTTGTTGCTTCAGTTATTCAAATTCTTGCTACTATTTGTGAATGGATGTTTGTCCCAAGACAATGGGCAGGTGCTCAACATTTAACCAGAAGATTTTTGTTCTTGATTTTGATTTTTATTGCTAACTTGGCTCCAGTTGTTTTCACTTACTATTGGGCTGGTACTACTTACGTCAGTAAGGCTGCTCATGTTGTCTCTATTGTTGGGTTCTTCATTGCCATTGCTACCTTAGTATTCTTTGCTGTTATGCCTTTAGGTGGATTATTTACTTCTTACATGAATAAGAGATCTAGAAGATACTTGAGTCAACAAACATTCACTGCAAACTTTGCCAAATTAAGAGGTTTGGATATGTGGATGTCTTACTTATTATGGGCTGTTATCTTTTTTGCCAAGTTTATTGAATCTTATTTCTTTTTGACTTTATCTATTAGAGATCCAATTAGAATTCTTTCAACTACTACCATGAGATGTACTGGTGAAAAATGGTTTGCTGCTAAGCTTTGTCAACAACAACCAAAGATCGTCTTGGGTTTAATGCTTCTTGTTGATTTCCTTTTGTTCTTCTTAGATACTTATATGTGGTACATTGTTGCTAACTGTATTTTCTCCGTTGGTAGATCTTTCTACTTAGGTATCTCCATTTTAACTCCATGGAGAAATATCTTCACCAGATTACCAAAGAGAATCTACTCTAAGATTTTAGCTACCACCGAAATGGAAATCAAATATAAGCCAAAGGTTTTAATTTCTCAAATTTGGAATGCTATCGTTATTTCCATGTACAGAGAACATTTATTAGCCATTGATCATGTTCAAAAGCTTTTATACCATCAAGTTCCATCTGAAATTGAAGGTAAGAGAACATTGAGACCACCAACTTTCTTTGTTAGTCAAGATGATAACAATTTTGATACTGAATTTTTCCCAAGAGATTCTGAAGCTGAAAGAAGAATTTCTTTTTTTGCCCAATCCTTAGCTACTCCAATATTAGAACCATTACCAGTTGACAACATGCCAACTTTCACTGTTTTCACTCCTCACTACACTGAAAAGATTTTATTCTCTTTAAGAGAAATTATCAGAGAAGAAGATCAATTCTCCAGGGTTACTCTTTTAGAATACTTAAAACAATTACACCCAGTCGAATGGGAATGTTTTGTTAAGGATACCAAGATTCTTGCTGAAGAAACTGCTGCTTACGAAAATGGTGATGATCCAGAAAAGGCCGCTGAAGAATCTGATGGATTAAAGGGAAAGATTGATGATTTACCATTTTACTGTATTGGTTTCAAGAGTGCTGCTCCTGAATACACCTTAAGAACTAGAATTTGGGCTTCTTTAAGATCCCAAACTTTGTACCGTACCGTTTCCGGTTTCATGAACTACGCTAGAGCCATTAAACTTTTATATAGAGTTGAAAACCCTGAATTAGTTCAATATTTCGGAGGTGATCCTGAAGGTTTAGAATTAGCATTAGAAAGAATGGCCAGAAGAAAGTTTAGATTCATTGTTTCTATGCAAAGATTATCAAAATTCAAGGATGAAGAAATGGAAAATGCTGAATTCTTGTTACGTGCTTACCCAGATTTACAAATTGCTTACTTGGACGAAGAACCACCTTTAACTGAAGAGGAAGAACCAAGAGTCTACTCTGCATTGATTGATGGTCATTGTGAAATGTTAGAAAATGGTAGAAGACGTCCTAAGTTCAGAGTTCAATTGTCTGGTAACCCAATTTTGGGTGACGGTAAGTCCGATAATCAAAATCAAGCTTTAATTTTCACCAGAGGTGAATACTTACAATTGATTGATGCCAATCAAGATAACTATCTTGAAGAATGTTTAAAGATTAGATCTGTTTTAGCTGAATTTGAAGAATTAAACGTTGAACATGTTAACCCATATGCTCCAACTTTACAGAAGGAGGACGATGTTTCTTCTAACCCTGTTGCTATTCTTGGTGCCAGAGAATATATTTTCTCTGAAAACTCTGGTGTTTTAGGTGATGTTGCAGCCGGTAAGGAACAAACTTTTGGTACTCTTTTTGCAAGAACTTTAGCTCAAATTGGTGGTAAGTTGCATTATGGTCACCCGGATTTCTTGAATTCTATTTTCATGACTACCAGAGGTGGTGTTTCTAAGGCCCAAAAGGGTTTACATTTGAACGAAGATATTTATGCTGGTATGACTGCCGTTTTAAGAGGTGGTAGAATCAAGCACTGTGAATATTACCAATGTGGTAAAGGTAGAGATATGGGTTTCGGTTCCATTTTGAATTTCACTACTAAGATTGGTGCCGGTATGGGTGAACAAATGCTTTCAAGAGAATACTACTACTTAAGTACTCAATTACCTTTAGATAGATTCCTTTCCTTCTACTATGCTCACCCTGGTTTCCATGTTAACAATATTTTTATTCAATTATCTTTACAATGTTTCATGTTGGTTTTAGCTAACTTGAACTCATTAGCCCATGAATCTATCATCTGTGCTTACAATCCAAACTCTCCATCTTACGATATTTTGTATCCATTTGGTTGTTACAACTTAGCTGCTTCGATTGATTGGATTAGAAGATATACATTATCCATTTTCATTGTTTTCTTCATTTCTTTCATTCCATTGTTTGTTCAAGAATTAATTGAAAGAGGTGTTTGGAAGGCTGTTCAAAGATTCTGCAGACATTTTGCTTCATTATCTCCAATGTTCGAAGTTTTCGTTGCTCAAATTTATTCTTCATCCTTATTTACTGATTTAACTGTTGGTGGTGCTAGATATATTGCTACCGGAAGAGGTTTTGCTACTTCAAGAATTCCATTCTCCATCTTATATTCTAGATTTGCTGATTCTTCCATCTACATGGGTGCAAGATGTATGCTTATCTTATTATTCGGTTCCGTTTCTCATTGGCAAGCACCATTGTTATGGTTCTGGGCATCTTTATCCGCCTTGATTTTCTCACCATTTATTTTCAACCCACATCAATTCGCTTGGGAAGATCACTTTATTGATTACAGAGATTTCATTAGATGGTTAAGTAGAGGTAACACTAAATGGCACAGAAACTCCTGGGCTGGTTATGTTAGACTTTCTAGATCTAGAATTACCGGTTTCAAGAGAAAGTTAACTGGTGACATTTCAGAAAAGGCTGCTGGTGATGCTTCAAGAGCTCACAGATCTAACGTCTTATTTGCTGATTTTATTCCATGTGCAATTTATACCGCTGCTTTATTTGTTGCCTACACTTTCATTAACGCTCAAACTGGTGTCACTGATGATCCTCAACCAGTTAACTCAGTCTTGAGAATTGTTATTTGTGCTTTAGTTCCAGTTGTTATTGATCTTGGTGTTGTTGCATTCTGTCTCGCCTTATCATGTTGTGCAGGTCCAATGTTAGGTTTATGTTGTAAGAAGACTGGTGCTGTTGTTGCCGGTGTTGCTCATGGTATTGCTGTTATTGTTCACTTGATCTTCTTTATTGTATTATGGGTATTGGAAGGTTTCAATTTTGCTAGAATGTTAATTGGTCTTATTACCATGATTTACATTCAAAGATTATTGTTCAAGTTCTTAACTTTAGCTTTCCTTACCAGAGAATTCAAGAACGATAAGGCCAACACTGCCTTTTGGACTGGTAAATGGTATGGTTCTGGTTTGGGTTACATGGCCCTCACTCAACCGGCCAGAGAATTCTGTGCTAAGATTATTGAAATGTCTGAATTTGCCGGTGATTTCATCTTGGCTCATTTCATTCTTTTCTGTCAATTACCAATCTTGTTCATTCCATTAGTTGACAGATGGCACTCAACCATGTTATTCTGGTTAAAGCCTTCAAGATTAATCAGACCACCAATTTACTCATTAAAGCAAGCTAGATTAAGAAAGAGAATGGTTAGAAAGTACTGTACTTTATACTTCTTTATCTTACTTTTATTTGTTATTGTCATTGCTGCACCAGCTGTTGCCGGTTCTCACGTTTCATCTACCATTTCATCCAAATTAGATGGTAACACTTTCACCACTGGGTTAATGCAACCATCTAACCAAAGTAATAACGATACTGGTCCAAACAGACCAGCACAATATTCTTGGACTTATGCTACATTTACCCCAACTATAGCTTCATATTCTACAAAGGCTTAGATATGATATAAATCACACGAGCTGAAAAGAGAGGAAACAAAAAAAATTGTGTTTCTGTAGGAATGAAAATCAAAACAAAACGGAAAAAAAAATTAAAAAAAAGAAAACGTCAAGAAATGATTGTTATCTTGAATGAAAAAAAAAGTTTTAAAAAAAAGGCTCGTTAAAAACACTCTCTATTCTTACTTTAACACAATTAAGAATGGACAATTTGATTGTTATATGTATAGTTAGTTATTACTGATATTTATTTGTTTATTCTTGTTTTATAAATATAAATATGAATTGAAATAGAAAAAATGTAGAACAAAATTAAAAGAAGAAAAGCAAATGCATTCAAGATTAGTATGACATATTGTCTGGAGGTGGTTTTTTTTTTGCAGCCAAAACTACCAAACCTGTATATAAACAGACCACGTAGTTTTGTGATGTTGATGATATTTCATATACCACACACTTAGATAACACTACTTAACACGCTATTCCAAAGGACCACCCAATCAAAGGAGTTACAAAGAATACCTAACTGGCTCATCACACTACTTGAGAGTCACATATTCCAAAAAAGAAAAAGTAAATCAGAATAGTGAAATATGATTATTCTGTCAACTGTTTTTTACAACCTTCCGAACTCAACCAAGGCGCTACTTTCATCCCTTGTGATTGTTTCTTCGCTTGTGTTTTTGATTAAAATCAGAGACTATCGTTCGATCCTTGCAAGCGGCGAGCCAGGCTCAGATGAATTGAAGTTCCACGATATCTTGGTTCCTTACTTGCAATTAATTCCGCGTACTGCTATATTCCATCCATGGGTTTTGGTACTGGCCATCTTTGCAGAGATTACAATCTTTTCGTGGATATCTTCTTTTGTCATTCTTTTCACTTCGTCCAAGTACGTTGAAAAGTTCTGGGGTTACAGAGAAGTTTTGAAATTCGTTTTCGTTGTCGGTGCATTGACCAACTTGTGGACTGTTTTGGCCACTATTGTTGTTAATATCAGCAGAGGAGAGGAGTCAAAGTCAATGGACCAGCCATTGGGCGGTGGGATTCTGTACTACTTCGGATTCTTGGTCGTATTGAAGCAATTGATTCCGGAACATAACATTATATTGTTTCAAGGGGTTTTAAATTTTAGAGTCAAGCACGTCCCGTTCATTTTTTTGATATTAGTTCTCTTATGGTCTTTGGTCATAAGTAGATCAATGTATCCATTCATCCCTCTGATTGGTAGTTTCATAATATCGTACAACTATTTGAGGTTCCACCAAACTATAATAACTGACCCGTTATTACCGATTACCACTGCCAATGGCGGTGTTTCAGAGGCTGGTAATTCATTAATTACTGGTGATGCATCTGATGCATTTAGATTAGTTGAATTCTTTCCACGTGTCAGTAAACCATTCTTACTGCCAGCATTTGATGTTATTTATAACGTAAGTTGCTTATTAGGAATAGTGATCCCATTCAATGATGAAATAATTGAACAAAGTAACTTAAGAGCTCAAAAGAGACTGGAACAAGTAAATCAACAACTGAAAAGTGTTGCAAATTCAGTTGCTGAAAGAAGAAGACAGGTTGCCCTTCAAATGATTGAAGAAAGAGTAAACAGAGAACCAAGTACATAGACATATAATACATCCATTTATCTCTAATTACAATTTACCATTTTTATTTATTTTTTACTCGTGTATCTTATCTAACCACTTTTATTTTATCCTAATTATCTTCTTATGTAACAAACAAAGTCACCTACAATTTTCTCTTTATCTGTCTTCTGATCATCTTTCATTTAAACTTATAATATACGGTATATTCACCTCAATCGATGTTACCGCTCCGCTAGGGCCCCTATCCAGGGAGGACGATTGCATCGAGCTTTGCTCCACTTCGAGGAGACTTCTTACTTCCAGTAAGGTTCAGATTACAACTGAAGGGAGAAGAGTTCAACTCTGTTTTACTCACCGGGTATGTGGCAGCGGAGTTTCTAATGATGAGTAGAAATATTAATTCACATTGCGGGTAGCACAGCTACAACTCTAACATACTAGATCGATTCAACATATTATCAATCCTCGTATGATTTTACTACTAGTAGTGGTCCAAGTCATAAGAAGGTGTTGGTTTAATTTTCATGGTATGAGTATAAATAGAATATAAAAATAGAATTATCCTCATTTAGAACATCGATAAGATAATAAAAGCTACAAAGGGAAACATTGCCAACCAGGGAGAGTGCTCGTCCCCTGGAAGGGCTAGAAGCACGACCGAAGGGAGAAGAGCTCGATGCAATCGTCCCCGCCGGATAGGCGCCAGCGGAGCGTCTTGCGATGGACTTATGTTAAGTTTATCGTGTATCCATTCAAGGTTCCACTCCGCTAGAATCTATCCGGAGAGAACGACTGCATCGAGCATTGCTCCTATTCAAGGAGGAGTAATAACTCATACATTACGTAAGAGTGGGGGATGCAGTCTACGTATATAGAAATAACGATCTTGTCGAGATATTGTTCGGTAGAGGTTAGTTGGGTATCTATCATAGTGGTAGTAAAGAAACGCGGTTGGCGTGTTTGGGTTGATCTGACGTATACAATTTTGTGAGCATTAGGGTGGAAGGAATGAAGGAAGGAAAAATTGAAGATAAAAATTTCAAATCAACAAAACGTAGCTTCTCATACACAAGAAGTCACGGCAACGGCAGAAGCAGAAGCAGAAGCAGTAACAAAGGCAGAAGCAAGAGCAGTAGCAAAGGCAGAAGCATCAATAGAAGAGTCATGTTAGGCGGTACACTTAAACCTAGGTATGGTCAATCCAAATCGTCGTCTTCTTCTTCCTCGTTCTTACCTCTCCCAGCAACGGTGAGTAGGGGCTTGAAAAGACAACTTGAAACAAAGAACTGGATAGTTTTGGTAGTTGTTGGAATCTTAGCGTTCTATGTGGTCGTTCTCCCGGTCCTTTCGTTTTGCAACGGTATATTCCACTCGAGACCCATCCCAAAGTATCCTAGGGGCCATCCGGCCACCAGTAAGCACATTATAGAAACTTCATCAAAGTACATCTATCCGCCAATTGAACACGCTCCTTACTTGCGGGAGCTTTCCATAAAGAGCTTGGCCGACGAGGTTAAGCTCAGAGACCTGAACTTCCCAGATATCGAGAAGTCGTTTGTTCTGTCATTGAACAAGTATGATAATCCTGATCCAAAGCTCCAAAAAATCAAGGAGGACGAAGAAAACAAATTGTCTGACTTATCGGCCGCTAAGAACACTTTCAAGAACCAAGATAAGAAGGTTTTCAAGCCAAAGAAGGGAACCAAATACCCAGACGTTGTCATCGTCACTGCGATTGATTTTGACAAGTACTCAGTTGAAGCGCTCGCAAAGATTGTTCAAAACAGGGTAGATTATGCCCACCACCACAACTTTGGGGTCTATGTCAGATGGTACCAAGAATTTGCAGCCCAGTTAAACTCCTTAACTTTTATGAAATCTCGTGAACGTGCTGCCTGGGCAAGAGTATACTGTATCAGAGCAGCAATGTTTGCGTTCCCAGAAGCCAAATGGTTCTGGTTTCTCGACGAAGACGCATTAATTATGAACAACGATATAAATATCAAGGAATACATTTTAAATCCAGATGCATTGAACCCAATTATGTTAAAGGAGCAATCAATCATTCCACCACAAGGTTCAATCAAGACATACAAGAATTCCAAGGCTGAAAATATCAGAATCGTGTTAACTCAATCTGAAAATAAGATTGAAACAAATTCCTTTATGGTCAAGAATGACAATGTCGGTAGATCTATAATAGATCAATGGGGTGATCCTTTATACTTACATTATCAAAACTTCCCATATGGTCCAGATTCAGCGTTAACTCACATCTTACAGTGGCACCCATTCGTACTCTCTAAGACCTGTATTATTCCAGCAAGAACAATCGCAGCCCAACATACCGATGTAGAGTTACCTGCTCAAACAAACGGAAAGGGTGGTGATCATATCCATTATTATGAAGGTGATTTTGTAGTTCAATGGAGTGATTGCAGAGGTAAATCTTGTGAAAGTAACGTAATGCAATATTCTAAAGGCTCCTAATTCAAACATTTATTTAGCTGTATATTAATAAGTTTATACAAAAAGAAAAAAACAGAAAGAAAGAACCTAATTATAATTAGGACAATATGTAGAAGGAAGTGCGGATCTGTAGCAAGATCAACTTACCCTGCTTTATTTTATTAGTAATCGTCTTTTGGTATAGCCAAAGGAGATATCTTTTCAAAAATCATCGAGACATATATCAAATTCACCTCCTTTGTAACATCTTGTTGCAGCCAATTGCCAAACTTTTATCGTATCTTCCATTTTCCGAATACTTTCTCCATTCTCTATGTTTACTGTTGGAATGATTTTGCCAATCTGCAACATAATTGAAAAATATGAAAGTTCTCTGAAGGAAGAATGCTCACTATAAGGTAACGTGTAAATTCTATACAATGAATCATTGATTCTCTTTGATGTACCAGTGGTAATCGGTTTAGCCTGAGGCAAAATGTGATCCAAGTACGTGAATACAGGATCAATTTTCATAACTTTGTAAAGATTTTCAAGGTTTATGGTATCATTAGTATTGGAACCTCTTTGACCACCTCTCAGAAAAGTCCAGCCAGTTGGTCTTAGTCCAACACATCTTTCAAACTTTTCAAAATATTTATTTTCATTGAAATATCTTGACATTTCTCCAACGTTTCCCACGATTGGCATGGGCACAAGGTGTATAACACACAGAGTAGGGTTTATAGATGGATCATCTTCGGTAACAAGTACTCTGTCTAAAAATTCGTGATTATATGTCTTCAAGATTTGATGCTTGTCTCCTCGACTCTTGATGGTAGACACATATATAGGACAATTACCAAGTTTCTTCAGAATTGCTATAGCTAGATTTTCCTTCCCAATAAGGTACGTACCAACAAGAATAAGAAACTTCTTCTTTTTCATAGAAGGACGTAAAAAATCAGTTATACGAGATTGGGTAAGATTGCCAAACCATGTAGTGAAGAGGGACAGCGGTACCAACTCTTGCAGCTTTTCTGTTGTCAAATTGTCAAACATATTTGCAATTGCTTCACAAACAACTTCCTGCTTGGGGAAATTATAATCTGGGTTCATATACGTTGTATCAAGGTACACCTTATCTAAAATTAAAGTATCATTATTGTGCAACAAAAATGGCTTTAACTTGGGATGAGTTAGAATTTCCTTATTTACTCTGAAGTCACCGCAATGTAAGATATGAGTTTTGGATCCTGACTCCGTAATAGAAACAAATAAGAAAATTGCTGCTCCAGGACAATGGTTTGCAGTAATTGGGGTGACGTACAACCCAGGAATCGTCTCATCTACTGCTTCGATTGTATTTGTAGTATTGTCAGTATAATTTCTGATCATGTAGGTAACATCAAACTTCAAATGTTCGATAAATCTCAGGTCTATGCTGAACCTTAATGTCAACAATTTCCCGGTTATCTCAGTGCAATAAATAATCTTCCTGTACCTGTCTTCGTCAATACTTTCGCCCTCGAATACCCTCTCATAGCACCAATTCTTGGATATCCCTCCATAATGATCGCCATGAAAGTGGGTCAAGAAGTACTCAGTAACATCGCTCTGTGGGGCATAGTTGAACGCATCTACCGACACTTTATACTTGTGATCTGGTGGAACTGGGAATGTGAGGATTTTAACGGCTGGGATATCTCTTCTTTTCGTTTGCCTACGTCGTATAGTCAAGGGCGTACTTATCACCTTGTCTTCAGCAGCAACTGTCTTGATATCCAGTGTGTTCACGTAAACGTTTGTCTTATTTTCCTTCTTTGTCTCTTTTACCTTTTCTGATTTAATGGCCCCTTTGTCGCCAGCGACGGATACCAGTAGCCCATTTAGACACTTCTCTACGTGTTCGACTCGTTCTTCTACCGTCAAGCTCTCGATATTCTTGGAGCACATGGGACATAGAACATCAACAGAAACCTCTTCACACTGATCTACGTGTAACATCCGTTCATTGATATCTACATGGCTGAGGTCCTTCAAGCATATGGGACACTCTACTTCGAGTTTCAACCTCTTGAAATCTCCATTCTGACAAGGATCATCATCACCATCATCGGACTCTATCTTGGCTCCTTCTCTCGGCCCTAACGATACGCCGGTTTCAGTTTCCTCTCGCTTAACATCAACTGAAAGTTCTGTCACCACCGCCTCATCTGTTAGATCAATGAACTCCAGCGACTTGCCCTGAGAGGCAAAATCAAATATAGAACGCTGCATCCATGGACAAGTATTACTATGATGTGTGTGTAATATATGAGAGTATGAATTGAAAAATTAGATCAGTGCGCATTATTACAATACACTATATATATATATGCTTACCACTCTTCTCTCTATATTACTGTCACCCTATCACTCCTCCTTTGCCATGGGATTGCTTACAATTATCAAGAAGCAAAAAGCAAAGGATCATGAAATCCGTATATTGATGCTTGGTCTCGACAATGCGGGTAAAACCACAATCGTTACCTCGATCTTGGGGTTACCAGTTTCGACCGTATCTCCTACAATGGGGTTTGAAATAAAAACTATACCGTACAACGGGTTTAATTTGAATATATGGGACATTGGTGGCCAGACTACGCTTAGAGGGTTCTGGGGTAACTATTTTGATAAGACTGATATAGTTATCTGGGTAATAGATTGCTTGAGTTTAGAAAGATTAAGCGAGTCATTTACAGAATTGAAGCAGAAGGTTATAGAGCAAGATAGATTAACAGGAATAAAACTACTTATTCTTGTCAACAAGGTAGATCTCTACGGAAAGAACAACACAGAGGAAGGTGGAGTTGAAACTCTCTTAGTAGACATAGCTGCTGCATTAAAATTACATGAACATGTTCCTGATAGATCAAGTTGGGAGATTTTACCAGTAAGTGGAAAATCTGGTTACGGAATTCCGGAAGTATTAGACTGGTTAACTCTGCAGGATAACTTATGAATAGGCCAGCTGATAGAGTGAACTAGTAGAGAGCTTATCATATCTAGGGAGAGAAATTAATTTGGGAAAAGGGGAGGAATAAAGCTCTTCGCAGTCAGGTATGGGATACAATGGAGTGTCACACTTAATGGTACCGCTCCGCTAGGGCCCCTACCTGGGGAAGGCGATTTCATCGAGCTTTGCTCCTCTTCGAGGAGATTATAGTATCTCTGGTAAGATTAAAGAACTACCGAAGTGTTGTGAACTCAATGCAAGTGGGCAAGACAAACAATAAAAGGTGTGAAGATCCTGACAGATGACAAGGCTGTAAGCAGGATGTAGTCTATATTGTCACAAGATAGGTTCTACGCCGATTCGATTTGAATACTCGGTTATTTTTATAGGTACTTGTTCGTCCCAAATTAGCATGGAATTAGTACGCAATCTGTTTAGGAAGGTCTACAGACCACAAGATCTCACCACAAGATTTCATCTTCTTATGGCTCACGTCACTCGTCAATATCATACATCCCCCGAAGGGAAGCTAAGCTCGATGCAGCCGTCCTCGCCGGATAGGCGCCAGCGGAGCGTCTCGCGATAGAATCAATCCAAATGAAGGTGAGAACTTAAATTATCGTCATCACTTTACCGCTCATACTGCACTCGCCGTCACGTTAGTCAATTGCTTGTATCCCAATTCGTCTAATTGGATGTATAAAGTTAAGTGGATGTAAAGGACGCGCCAATACGATGAATATGTCGATATGGCGTAGTAGAATGTCATTATGCATGGAATTACACGAGTGGGTGATAATGTGATTCACAGAAGAATGAGGTTGCATTATATATAACTATTTAAAGTCACAGTACTGTAAGTAAAGAATTGATGGTACTTTGATACTGCTAAGTGGTACCAAGCTAGAATATAGAGAAAGTGAATGAGGAGCGGTAGATAATACGTTAGAGGGGTTAGTGGTTCGCTTAATTGCAATCGTATAAATTATAGGTTTGGGTTTGGGTTTGGGTTTGATCTTATTGTGACAGGCGCTAAAGGCCCAAAACACATAAGAGCGGAATTTGCAATCAGCTGCATTAATCTACTGCACATTCAGCTCGTATTCTGGGCCCTGCCTATATATTGACTCCACTTAGTTGTCCTAAAAGAGAAGCTGGCAAGCTAAAAGAGTGAGAAACGCCAATTATGAGAAGTGAAAAATATAGAAAAAAATAAAAACACGATTCTTTGGAACGCGATGACGCGTAATCATATTTCTCAAAGGAGTTAAATGAAGAGCATCGTATAATGGAGGCTAGTAATATAAGGATGCAGATGTCGTAGACTAAAGTTTTTTTTAGTTGACTCTTCCCATAGACCCATATACCCATACTTCAACTAAGCAATTCTACAAAAAGTAAGACTTTAATACTATTACTACTACTACTTCCACTTCCACTTCACGCCATGTCTTACTCACCATCAGACCTCTTGAGGACATTGTTGGAAACAGAAAAATCAGAGAATGACAAGCTTATAGAGATTCTCGGGTTGGTCAAGCCAGTCAAAGGCACTACATCTACATTGAACTCTATCATCAGAGGCTTATTCACCAAGAACTCCAAACTACTCAGTTTACTTAACGAAGCCCTTGCTGGCATGGATGCTCCACACAATCAATCATCTGAGGCTGAGATATTCAAAGACTTCATTAACAACTTTATAATATGGCTAGAAAGCGACAGTTTCGTGATCTTAGAGAAGTACTTGGCACAAATCCCAACATCCGGGAGCTCGAAGAAGGCTTTTGGACAGCCAATCGTTCACTGCAGTGACTACGTTGAGTTTATCGAATATAGTGTCAAGAGTCCGTTCTTGAGGAATCCTTACGTTGTTGAGAAATTGGGCGTCTTGAGTGACAGGTTAACCAAGTTTATTTACTCCTACAAGGACTTGGCTATAGAACAAAGCTTGAACAACATTCTGTTTGACGGTGTTAAGCTCTTGGGAGAAGATGACAGTAAGAATGCAAGATTCATAAAGAACCCTTCTAAAGCCGGCGCATACCAAAAGGTAAGCTCATATTTCAGAATTGATCAAATAGTTGAAAGACTGAAGAACGATGACTTGTTCATGAAGCCGGAGACCAATAGTGCTAACGCTAAAGACAAGAGCTCCAACAATCCATTCAACACAGCTCTGCTTGAGCCTGTTGAGTTAATATGCTTGAACTTATCTGGCAATGTTGACGACGAAGGCAGCTTTGACGCATTTGCATTACTCTCAAGACCCAAGCAGGAAAATAATGCTAGATCGTTGATATATCCACCATTCAGAGTCAATGAGCTTTCCATCACTTTCAATGAAAACGCTAACGAAATTGAACTTGCAGTTATAGATTTTGGCTTCTCCAACGCCCAATCAAAGGCAATTGTTCTCACTGGGGCAAATATCTGCGACTGGTACAATAGATTAAAGGCTATATTTCCGCACAATGAAGGGACACAAGTACAGCGTCCCGTGTTGATTCAGTCTAAGTCAAACATCTCCTCCTCTGGTTTAGGTATAGCTGTTGTTCACAGTAGCGGCAGTAGTGCTAGCGAAGACTTTGACTACCTTGATGGTAAGAAGTCTCAACAGTACGTATTTGAGGAACCAAAGAGTGCAACAAGTTCTAAATTCAAAGAACTCGTGGAAAACCCAACTCCACTGCCATTGAGTAGATTGCAGCAACAATCCCAAAGACAAGCACAACAAAAGTTGATGAGTAGTCAATCTGCCACATCTTTACTTCTCGATGAATATGAAGATGATGATGATGATGATGATGAAAGTGTATTTAATGATGATGAAAAATTAGCATTAAACTTACTCCCACCATCATTTGGTCCATACAAACAACTTAATGGCAGTGCCATTTCCGTAACTTCATCTTTTGAAAAGCCAAGAGTAGTAAGTGTTGAACTGAGAAAGAATTCTAGTGGTTCTTCCCATGGTAATGCTCTCTATTCTAGTAATACATATACCAGAAGTGAGCCAGTTGTTAGGGAAATAAAGAGAAACACTCTTGATTTGGAAGCATCTACCCTTTCCACAACTAGTCCAACTGATGAAAGACCAGTATCATACCAAGCTGAGATCGTTGAAGACAGTAGAATTAACTCCCCGGTACCAGCTTCACAACCCACTAATTACCCTGCTCCTGCGGTGCAAGCTAATTCTTCAATTCTTCAATCATACTCTAATCAAGATAAATTTTCTTCCGTTCCAAACTTAAATGAATCCAAACCAAAGACGTCAATTTATGAATTAGGTAATGCATCCGCTATTGATATTTCCAATTTTGGTAAGGGATACAATCCTTCCTTCAGTATTCCAAAGGGTTTGAGTGACTTACTTGATGAGGAGCCGACTACCGCTACCAAGCCTGCAAGAAAGTCCTTCTTTGGATTTTTCAAGAAGAACAAACTGACACCAAAGGTAAACAATAAAACTGTCGAAATGGCTCCGGGTTTTGTTTTAGAAACAGGAAAGAATGTTAAGAAATTATCAATCTCTACTGACTTGGAATGTGACGAGAAGGCCCCATTGACTTCGGAATCAGTATTATCACAAGATTCGCGTGTATCTAGTACGAAACCACCGGCTCCATTTGCATTACCTTCATCTACATCGATGACATTTTTTAAACAGCCTTCCACGACGTCAATTAATTTGAAGAATAATAATAGTAGTACCAACCTCTTACCTGAAGAAGAAAACTTGATTGTTCCAAACCATCTTAAAGACATAATTAATGATGATGACTCAATTGATTTTTTTATTACTCCTTCATCTCCAAAGGCTATGAAAGTTTCTAAATGGAAACAAAAATACGGCAAATGGGAAATGCTTACTGTTAATGAAATGGTATTTATGAAGATTGTGGTTAATTATTCCTTGAACAAGGCTTGGATGATTTTCTTCAAAGAAGAAGATGATGAAGAAGTTCCAGGTGATGTATATGACAAGCCAATTTTATTACTTGACATTTTAGATGAAGGGATTACTTCTACCAAGACGGCCGCTTTGGATTATCAAATTACTTCAAGTAATTCTGTGACGCGTGAAAAGATGACCATAATTGTTAGATGCTCTAATGCTAACTTATTGAAATCTATTGATAATAATGTCGAAAACATTATGGGCGTTTTGGGATTTAAAAACCTCCCACCAAATCGCAGCATTTCTGCTTCTGCTTCTGCTTCTGCTTCAGGACTTCAGCTGCCAGCAAGTGTCAATCCATCGTCATCAATGGGGCCTAAGTCAATACTTTCATCTACTACCGTTACCTCTTCGATTATGGATGCTCAAAGACAACAACAAGTTAATCACTCATCCACGTATTCGTCGATTAATTCCATTACTGGAAGTAAATTGACTTCGCCAAGTTCTGCATTCCCAAATCCAACAAATTCATCATACGCAATTGACAAAATTGATGTCTATGACCATACAAGCATCTTGAACAACCGTGATAATGAAAGGCTTCTTTTGTTGAACAAGATGAAAATTAGATTGCAAAAGAATATTGGGAATAATTCTCAAATCCATAATCCATCTTCATGGAAAATCTTGTCTATGAATAATTTGAGCGTTTACATGCTTACAGATTCTGTTACTAATGCAACTTACTATAATTTGGTAATTGAAGGTGGTGATAGCTTCAACTGGTTAATCAACAAGGAAGAGAAATTCAATACTATTGAAAAAATAGGTAAAGCAGGAATGGTCTTAAAGCTCAGTGAATCAGAAGTATTTTTGATCGAATGTAAGGGCAGAAAGGAATTCCAATCCCTTTTCGAATTGTTTTAAAACCCTTCGTATATTATTGTATTATTATTATCTTTTGTGTATTCTCCTATTTGTACTTATAGTTTACAATATATGAATTAATAAAAAACAAATTACACTTACTTTTGTATCAGAGATTATCTTACACACAAATAAGAAGATCTGAATAGAAGGACTAGGGAAGAAAGAAGAGGGTTGATATGAGGTTTGAATATTTGGTTACGTACTTATTTGCAGCCATTCGGATTGCCACCGCTCAGAAACAAAACTCAACGGAACTTAGTTATCAAAATATTGCACCCGTTGAAGTATCTGGAAATCAATTCTATTATAAAGGTACTCGTTCGAGGTTCTTCTTAAAGGGAATTGCATATCAGCAGATGAGACAACCTAATGATTTTGTTGATCCAAAACTTGAAACTAGTTACATTGATCCATTAACCAGTCCAGCTTCCTGTTTAAGAGATTTAGAATTATTAGAAGAATTGGGTGTGAATCTTATTAGAGTGTATCAAATAGACCCTATGGCCGACCATGACATCTGTATGAATGCATTTGCAAGTAAGGGGATATATGTTTTGGCGGATCTTGCAGAACCAAACTTGTCCATCAATAGAGAAGATCCAAAATGGAACACTGAACTCTTTGACAGATACACATCTGTAGTAGATTCCTTACACAAGTACAATAACGTGTTGGGGTTTTTTGCTGGTAATGAAGTTACAACTTCTCGTTACAACACAAATGCATCACCATTCGTAAAGGCAGCCATTAGAGATACAAAGAGATACATTAAATCAATGGGTTATAGACAAATTCCAGTGGGATATGCCACAAACGATGATGCTGAAATAAGACTGAGCATATCGAATTATTTTGTGTGCGAGCTCAACGACGGTGAAGATACAAGGGCAGACTTCTTAGGACTCAATATGTATGAATGGTGTGGATATTCTACATTTGCTACCTCTGGGTATCGTGAAAGGACAATTGAGTATTCAAACTTCCCAGTTCCTATCTTCTTCAGTGAGTACGGTTGTAACACAGTTACTCCAAGACCTTTCACTGAAGTTGAAGTATTATACGGATCTGCTATGACCAATGTTTGGTCGGGGGGGATTGCCTACCTGTATTTTGAAGGAGTGAATCACTACGGGGTTGTTGAAATAAACAGCAAGCAAGAAGTCATTAAATTACCAGATTTTGATACGTTGCTGAATAGATTAAATGGTGTTCAGCCATATGACACTGGAGTGGGAGTGGCTGCAAATTCCTTGCAACCAAAAATTGTATGTCCTACCAACAATAAAATTTGGAGGGCTTCATCAAAGTTACCCAATTCACCAGATTCTGGAAAGTGTGAATGTATTCAAGCTACCTTTTCTTGTATTTTATCGCCGTATTTGCAAGTTGAGTCTGATTATGGACAATTATTGAATGAAGTTTGTTCTAAAATCGACTGCTCGGATATTAATGTAGACGCTGAAACGGGAGAGTATGGAAGGCTTTCGGATTGTAGCTTAAAGCAACAATTATCATATGCATTGAACGAATATTACATTGCCCTGGGGGAATTGACTGAATCTTGTGACTTCAGTGGACAGGCAATACTTGTCAAGAATAATAACGAGCTAAGCGAAATATATTCTCAAGATGGAAGAACATGTAACGAGTGTATTGGAAGTTTGATGAATGAAACCAAAGTAAATCAAGAATTAAAGAAAGAAATCACCACTGTAATTAACAATTCAAAGGGAAATTCAACAAATTATGTACTGAATAAGGAAAGCCTACAAGTACCTCACTTCCAGCATCCAAAGATTAAATCATTTGGTAGTAGAATAATGGTTGTTAAGAGAGTTTCTATGATCCTTGCAGCTGTATTTGCATCTGCTTTCTAATTGGAAGTTATCATAGCTATAAATATATATCATAAAAAAAGGAAACAATGTTGAGATCTCTACACTCTATACGCTATTGTCTTGAATATTTATTATGTACATAGTCATCTACTATGAGTAGTAGAGAGCTGAAGGGAATGTTTAATCTTTCTTTGGCCCCCATTTAAGACCTAAAAATCCATCAGAACCATTTAATTTTGGAACATAGTTCTTGGATGCAAATTTTGGTTCAATTATATAAACTCTCTTATGACCAACAGGGTCTAATGCAATATAAGCAAAGTCAGCCTTCCAAAATGATTCATCAACTTGTTCCAAAGAAACCGTACCGTGACGACCAGAATCAGATTCGACGTGAAACTTCATTAATAAGTGGTCCTTACCGTCTTGACCCTTATTTCTTACACTTTGTACTGGTCTATTTCTTACCCATTTATCACCAAAGACTTCACCGTAAGCTCTCAATCTCTCGCCTGACTTAAACCCAAGAATCCTTTGAGCTTCTTCATTTTGTTCTACTAACTTAACGGCCTTGTTGAAAGTTCTAGTATCACCAGATGGGAGCAAGAGCTCTGAGAGGATCAAGTAAACGACCAATAAGGCAACACCTGATGCACCGACAACCATCAAAGTAGCGGCCAGGAAAGTGAAAGCCCTTGAAATTCTGTTAAGTATTAACTTACCCTTAGCATTCTTATCAGCTGGAGGTGGAGGTGGTGGTGGAGCTGACTCTGAAGAGTATTTTCTAATTCCAACGCTGAGTATGGAAGGGTATGATTTAGCTGCTAATCTTGGAGTAACGAAAAGCGGTACAGGTCTAAAAGCTGCGTATGTTAAGGCACTGCCTCTGGCCAACCTGGCGGCTGTCCCTATGTTTAAGATAGAACGCATAGTATACAGGTTCTTTTCTTATAAGTAGTTGATCTTTAAAAGTTGAAATAACAATTTTCCATATCTACCATTATCCGTTCGCATCAACGAGAAGGTGGAAAAAATGTGTAGCTTCTATATAAAGGAGAGAACATCACCCCCACAGAGATAGACAATCAAGAAGAAAGGAACCAAACAGACATAGGCGGCAAGCTATATGATCAAGCTGTGTAGTATATAGCTAGTCTACTTCTAAATTTTTTAAATGTTTTTCAGTAGTTTTAAAGTCCACAGGTTAAGCTGCTTGGTAGGAGGAAGGGTCCCAAAACGTTTGCAGTCGTGTTGAATTATTACTGATCAGTTGGTACCGCTCCGCTAGGGCCCCTATCCGGGGAGGACGATTGCATCGAGCTTTGTTCCCTTCGGGAATTTTTCTACGTCTTAGAATTATTAATGGAGCGGAAGGAACCATGCTTCGTCCAATTGTCTCCTCTAAATGTAGGGAGCCCCTAGAGCTGTATCAATACATGGAAAATCGCGATGCGCTCCGTTGGCGCCTATTGGCGAAAACGATTGCATTGAGCTCTTCTCCCCTTCGCTCAGGCTCCTACCCTTAATAATATGATCTCCACGAAGTGGAGCAAAGCTCGATGCAATCGTCCTCCCCGGATAGGGGCCCTGGCGTAGCGGTACTTATGGAAGAATGCAGACAAAGCATCTATTCGCTAGCTTGGTGCCTTTCCTGCAACATAATATGGAGAAATCAACCGGAATAATTTTTTTAAAAAGAAAGACTAAACGTTGACAAATATAATACGCTCAAATTTAAGTTATTTATTTATCAGTTAAGGTATATTTCATCAACTAATTAGCTGCAAATAAGTATGATTTTTCAAAATCCGGCCCCACTTCCCTTCTCATATGGACAAAATTATTCGCAAAAAATGGCTGTAGATTCGCCCGTGTGGCCTAATTGGTTAAGGTGTATCCTTCCGGCGGTTATGATTGCGGGTTCGAGTCCCGCCTCGGGTTAAATCTTTTATTTTTAAACAAATCATTATTAATTCAAACTTACCAATCCAATCATTCGTATTAATATCGACAGCATGTTTTTTTGCTTGTGTAGCCTCCATCTAGCTGTACCTGAAAAATGTATACTTTTTATTAAATGGATTGAAATTATATTCAATGAGTATGTGCGAGTGAGTGTTTGAATTGTAGTCATTTATATCTATCTTGATATATTCACCTGCTTATCATTCCCTTGAGGCCCTTATTAGTGTTGGAGGTATAACTAAGTGAATGAAGTAGGAGTTCAATGAAAGTATCATTCTTGAAAATATGTCAATGTAGGATCAGGAAGGTTAATCATTTTCTACGAGATACCGCTCCGGTAGGGCCCCTATCCGGGGAGGACGATTGCATCGAGCTTTGCTCCTCTTCGAGGAGATATAGTAGTGTAGTTCAAGCAATTACTCCCAGTAGGGTTCAGCACAGCGACCTAAGGGAGACAAGCTCAAGCTCAATGCAATTGTCCTCCCCGGATAGGCGCCAACGGAGCCTCTTGCGATGGGTAATCATTCTTATCTTTAGTGGGTATTGCTCCGCCAGGACGATTGCATCGAGCTTTCATCTTCTAACTCCCAGTAGGGTTAGAAGCACGAGCGAAGGGAGAAGAGCTCAACGCAGTTGTCCTCGCCGGATAGGCGCCAGCGGAGCGTCTTGCGATCATATAACTTCCATTACTACACTTTTATTCATACTGCTCCGCTACTGTAACTGTATGAAGAAGATTTACTTAAAGCTGGAATTCAAAATTAACAATACTTTCCTTTTGATCTTGCTACAGTTGCACCATAGCATATAATTTACTTCTTCTTCTTCTTTTACTACTACTACTTTTTCGTTTTATTGTAAGAACTAGTAGACTTTCTTCTATCTTGTAAGTTTGCACCCATGTATACTAATACAGCTGTGCGGCTTTTGGTGGTTGCATGTTGCACGTGATTTATATAATTAGGGCTATAGCCCTGGATGTAATTCTCAATCCTACATAGAGATCAATTTTTTAAGGTGCAATTTTGTTACGTTTCTCACCAAAAAAAAAGTAAAAACCTTGACTTCTCATGTGCACAACCAATTTTTAGAGTCGTCCCCGTACCAATCTTCAGGGAAGAGAGGAAATTTTCACCAGGGCCATCCCCATGTACGCAGGTCTCCAATCACCCAGCGGTTTGGTGGGAGTAAAAGTTTTGACCATTAAAAAAATTTCAATAGAATTTTGGTTATAAAATTTTTGAAAAACTAACAGTAACTATTGAAAATGGCTAAGATCTCTCAAGGTATGCATACTAGATAGATATTAAGGAGAGAGCAGCAACAGCAGATGAATGAGACCCGACCCGTTGGAGAGAGATTATAATTAGACGAGTATTGAGTGTTCATGGAGAAAACCATAAGATGAAATTTTTTATCACAACAATAAGATGTGGATGTTCAACAGTCCGCTAGTACAGAGTGTAGAGATATGAATCACTTTCAAAATGGGGTGAACGCTAGTCGGAAGCGCCAGTATGAATTACCAGTGTTAAGCATTACTATACCTTAAAAAACGTACTTTATCTTTATGGAAGACAATACTACTATTGAAGAATACTTTCAAAAAAGACATCATCAAACAATTCAAGAAACAATACAACTCAGAAACAATCTCGTAACAACGCAGTGGATCCCTTTAACTCGGTCTGTCTGCCAAGCAAGCAAACTTGATTTGCCCTGACTTGGTTTGACTTGACTTGCTCTCTTACTACTAAATTTTATGATCTTTTTTTACTAACATTAACTTTAGACGTTTCTTCTTCCCGTTCTAAAGCTAGAAAGGCTTACTTCACTGCTTCTTCTGTCGAAAGAAGAGCTTTGATGTCTGCTCCATTATCCAAGGAATTAAGAGCTCAATACAACATCAGAACTTTACCAGTCAGATCTAACGATGAAGTTACCGTTGTTAGAGGTTCCAAGAAGGGTTCCGAAGGTAAGATTTCTTCCGTTTACAGATTAAAGTACTCTATCCAATTAGAAAAATTACAAAAGGAAAAGTCCAACGGTGCTTCCGTCCCAATCAATATTCACCCATCAAAGGTTGTTATCACCAAGTTACACTTAGATAAGGACAGAAAGGCCTTAATCGAAAGAAAGGGTGGTAAGTTAGAATAAATTTTTCATAATTATTGAATAAACATAAATTTCTGTATATTTTCATTATCCTTAATATCTTTGTTAATTAGGTATCTAATACGTAGTCCCTCATTTCTATTACCATCAATACTAGTATTATTTAGAAAGGAAGAAAGGTATTTATTAGAGTTTTTGATATTATCTTAATTCAGATATCTATGACATTTTACTAGTACTCGACGCAACTTCCTCCCCTAATAGCTTAGTGGTTCCCGATAAAAAGTAAACAACCTTAAAGTAAGACGCTCCGCTGGCGCCTATCCGGCGAGGACAACTGCGTTGAGCTCTTCTCCCTTCGGTCGTGCTTCTAACCCTACTGGGAGTAAGAAGAAAGCTCGATGCAATCGTCCTAGCGGAGCGATATCACTAAAGTAAAAGATTACCCATTGCAAGACGCTCCGCAGGGGAGTAAGTAACCTCCTCGAAGAGGAACAAAACTCGATGTAATCGTCCTCCCCGGATAGAGGCCCTAGCGGAGCGGTAATTATCACTAAAAAGTATGAATAGTATCATAGTTCATCTCAACTCATTCCGCTGGCGCCAATCTGGCTGGGTAATTGCATTGAGCATGTCTCACTTCGTTCGTATTTCTAAACATAATTGCTATCATGGTTATCACCAGATATTTTCCAGTGAAACGTTTTACATAAATATCTGTTATCAAATTTATATAGTTACTTCTACAATATTACTTGCTTAAGACTTTATGTAAACATCCAGCAAGACAGAAGCATTTCTAATAATCTGTTGTATTATCCGGTATTGGAGTTCAAATTTTTTGGGTCTTGGTTGCTTGAAAATATAACGTCAATCTTGTTAGAATTGAAACTCACTCCTGTAAATAGAAAGTTGCCGGAAGAGATGTAAAAGCATTCTCTTTGTTTATGGTCTTCAAATTTTGCAGCCATTTTATGTGCAGGTATATGTCAATAAGAATTGAATTCAAAATTTCTTAACAAAGTCAATTTAAAGACTTTTTGAAGAATTAGAAATTGCTTATTTTTTGTGACTGTATGAATATGAGAAAGAGAACAACAAGTACAACGACAAGGATGAAAAGATCGCTCCAATCTTTGACTAGTGGGGTTGGAATTGGTGGTGTTGCCCAAATTACTGGATTGAGTCTTACCTGCAGTTTAACTCGTTCGCGAGATTTCTTCTGGGGTAGGATATCAGCCCCCCCCCAACCAACATCTCCTCATCAACATCTTGTTTGTAAACAACTTCATCCTTACTAAACGATTCGTTCACTCGGTTGCCTTCACTTCTATTTAGTGTCACGTTATCGTCATGTCGTCGCCTTCAGCAATCGTGGATAATGAAGGAGAAATCTTTAACGGGTTTGGTTCTGCTCCAATTCAAAGAAATCCTTCTCAATCAGGTAAACGTACTAAGAAAAGATGGTCTTTCCATAATCATACCAGGCCCACCTTAATTGAAGTTACGGATGACTCGGCTGCTTCTGCTTCTGGTACATCACCCAAATCTCCAGTTGCTCCTTTAAATGATACCGCTGCTTCCCTTGCTGCTTCGTCTGTAGCTGCTGGAGCAAAAAATCGTTCCCGTAGAATGTCGGATACAAATACTGATGGTGTTCATAATGAAATTGATCCTTATCACATATCGCCAGCTCAGTTGTACTCTACCGAGTCTGGGAGATTGTTTCATGCTGGTAAGATTTGTATTGCCTTGGCTGGTCTTCCTGGTAGAGGTAAGACACATTTGTCTGTCTCACTTACTAGATATTTGCGTTGGCTCGGGGTTAAAACTCATCTGTTTCATTTAGGTGATTACAGAAGAGCTAACTCTGAAGAAAACGATATTCACCACGATTTGTTCGTTCCTCAACCAGATAACCCTAAGAATAACGAGTTCCGTAGAAAGATTGTTAATGAGTGTCTTAACGATATTTTAAATTTTTTTAAGAATGATAAGGGTCAAGTTGCCATATACGATGCAGTTAATGCCTTACCCGAATACCGTAAAGAATTAGAAGAAAAATTTGCTGAATTAAATATTCAAACTTTATTTATTGAACTGTTAGTAACAGACGACCTGATTATTTTGAAAAATATGATTCAGGCAGCTAAATTATCCCCAGATTATATTAACTGGAATTATGAACAAGCTTATAAAGATTACAGTGAAAGAATTAAGATTTTAACTCCTTATTATCAAGAAATGAATGAGATTGACCAAGAAAACAAGTTAAGTTTTATTAAATTTATTAACTTTGGTGAAAGAATTGAATTAAATAACTCGAATTATGGTTATTTAATAAATAAAGTTGTTTTCTTCTTAATGAATTCAAGAATTAAATTAGGTTCTGTTTATTTTGCAAGATGTTATAAGAATAATTTAGATTTCCTGTATGATCCTCCATTAGATGAATCGGGGAAGAAATATGCTAAAAATTTAGCAAAAACTTTACAAGATTATTTGGAAGCGCAGGGTAAGAACTATTTCAATCATCCAAAGGCTCCATCTGGATTGAATTCTGGTGCAGGATCTGGTGCAGTTTCTCCAGTTGCTACATCAATGGCATCTGTTGCTTCTATTGCCTCCATTGCTTCTCTTGCTGGTAGTACCACTTCACTTACATCTCTTGAATCGGGTCGTCGTAAGGCTGCTGGAGTGGATGGGGTTGATGAAGAACTGTTTGTCGTATGGACATCTGTTAAAAAGCGTACTATTGAAACTACTCAACCATTTAGAGAAAAGAATATTAAAATTCGTCATAGAATTCAATTATCTCAAAAAAATCCTGGTATTGTTGGTGGAATGTCAGCAAAGGAAATTGAGTCAAAGTTCCCAACTGAGTATGAACAATTTCTTAAAGATCCATATCATCATCGTTTCTCAAGATCTGAACTGTATCATGATTTGGCTATTAAAATTGAACCATTAATCCTTGAAATGGAAAAGATGAGTGGAGATATTTTAATTATTGCAGATGATACTGTATTGAAAGTATTTTATGGTTATCTTATGTCTTGTTCATGTTATGATATTCCATCATTAAATATTTCAACTGATGAAATTATTGAAATTAAATTCAATGCATATTCCAATACTGCTAGTAGAATTCCAATCAAAAATTATGAATAAATAACGAGTCTTTAACCTTATTAGAGAATTTTTTAATTGTTAATTGATTAATTTTGTAGAAGTCTGTAAGATTAGATTGTAAAGATAAAGCAATAACAAGTAAGTAAACAACATAGAATCTGGTTTTGACTGTATCAATGTATAATAATACCTATCGCCATATTCATATGCTTGTTGGTCAGGAATGCTTATTTTCATCTCTACTCTACTTTTCGCAGCCATTTCAAGTAGCGCATCTGAGAAAAAATCGATATGAGAAATGATTAATTAAAGATGATCTTATAGTCAGTTTTATTTTAGCCACAGATGTCATTAATACCAACTGCTGAATACTCATCACCCGACCTTAGTCGGTCGTTTGTTCCAGGTGAAGGTCCCCATACTACAAATGGTAAGACTACTCAAATATCTGACATAGTTGTAAATGCTGGTGGAGAGGATAGGGATAAGCCAACAGAAGCAAAGGATACGCCATTAGGTAACTTACGTGCACAATTAACAACAATTCAGGATCAAGTTAATGAATTTTTAACCGAGAGGATGCAGAAGGGGAAGGATGCTGATAGTGATTTAGAGAAGAGAATTTTGGATGAAGGATTTGATGGTGAATTATCTGAGATAACGAAGAAGTAAACAGAAGGAGAGATGTGAAGAGAAGAGAAGTTAAGTGAAGCAATGAAAAGGAAATCTGTCTCGGAGATGAGAATAGTAGAGAAGGGGAGGAAGGTGAATTAAACTGGAGTTTCTTTTAATAGAGTTTACTATAGAGATCCATATGACCTAGGAGTTTTCCGGTAAAATTAGTACTAGTAATATAAAAAGCTGAAATATATATTAATATGTAAGTATACAATACCACGACTAGGTGGTGAAGGGGGAGGGGACTTTGTCGTTTGTAGAGTGAGTTGATTATTGCTGCTTTTGACCAACAATTTGTGCCATACCGTTAATGGTCTTCTCCAAGGTGATCTCCAAGTATTGCTTCTTCTTCTCCAAAGAAGACTTATTTTCTAAGAAATCCTTTTCATCTCCAGTAATTCCCTTCAAGTATGTATTCACGTCTGTCTTAACGAATGCCTTACCAACACCTTGCCATACAGGCTCGTCATCTTTACATACTGTGTTTAACTTAGACTTTGTACTTTGAATGAGGTGAAGATTTTGTTCTACCCTACTTAATTGAAGGTTGCACATAGAAAGCTCGGCTTTTGAACGACTTAATTGATTGTCCATCTCCACGAGGAGCTTCTTCATAGCTTCTTGTGACATGTTTACTAATATATTTTGGGTATAATTACGGAATAAAGTGAATGATGATACCTTTAAATCATATATTGTCCACTGTCTTGAAAAAGTCATTGTATAGTCCTGCAGGTAGTGCACACGTAAATATGCATATATAAAGATAGGAGCCACCGGAACATCTTCCAAATAGCAATTCTATGATGATTTAATAACATTGAACATTAGAAAGCCTTCTTTGGACATGAAATTGGCTCCTCCTTCTCTAGGAGGGTCTATGTTAAACGTTAATCATTCTTGTATAATATAAACTAATGAAGTATGGTATACCTGCATATTGCGTCACTGAAAATTATATGCCGAAAATTGAAGACTACTACATACTCATGCTTATAATCCTGCTACTTTTCCTTCTTCTTCAACAAGTGAGACGGAAAGGAAAAAGGCATATAAAGCTATCCAATACTACACGGTAACTAACTTAGTCTTTTACTTTTCATAATGTTAAGATTTGCTTGTCGCTCAAACTCAAGAATCTTGGTCCACGCGGTACCAAGAATCACTTCAATTAATACCGGTGTCAGATTCTTAGCTTCTAAAACTGATCTCCCAAAGAGTACCTTATCGTCAACTCCAATCGGTAATGATAAGACTATTGAGAATAATATTAAATCTGAAACTAACAGATTGTCAAAAACTTTGACTAAGTTTTGGGAAAAGGTTGATACCGCTTACAAGCCAGAATCTGATGAATACCAAGTTGAATTAGATCAAAAGCCAATGAAGACTCCATTGGGTTTCCCATTATCAGTTCCAGCTAGCAAGAAAGAATTAGCTTACCTCATTTCACATGAATGGTCTAACTTGTCAGATTTAAAGGTCAAGACCAATTCCTTACCAATCACCTCAATTGTTGCCAGGGCAATTGATTTAGATTCTGTATACAACCACAGAAGAAACATTGCAGGAGTCAATATCGAAGATATTGAAACTAAGATCGGTAACCTTGAAGATATCAAGGTGAACATCTTAAGATACTTGGACACTGATACCTGTTTGATATTTGCTACTAAGGAAGAATACGAAGGAAAGTTAAGAGCAAGACAGGATGAATTATACTTACCATTGATTGAAGAATACAATCAATTTTTCACCAAATGGGGTGCCGATCATGGTCTCTTACCTGAAGGAGCCGCTGTTGATATCGAATACTTGGATTGTGAAACAATGGGTTTGAGAGGGAACAGACAAAGTATCACTACCCAGAACATAGTATTAAACTGGCTCGATCTGTTACCAATTTACGACTTGGTTGCCTTGGAAAAGGCCATTTTGAGCACTAAGTCTTTCTTGTGTGGTGTTACTTTGTTAAGATCCAACAGTTCAAATGTTGAAGATATTAAGAATATTTACCAATTTAACAAGGATCAACCAGACAACTACTACTTCAAGAGCATTGACGAAATCATTGAATTGGGTAATTTGGAAACAATCTTCCAAACTGGAGAATGGGGTGAAGTTGAAGACACACATGACGTTGATAAGGTTGATTGGTTAAGAAACTTAACCAGTGCAGCACTTCTTTGTCATTAGAAGGAAAGGGAAAGGACTCTAGAAAAGGAATAACGTTCTTTTTTTGTTTTTTGAAATTGTAGATAAAATCCATAATAAATGTATATACTGAATAATTAAAAATAAATAAGAAGAGGAAGGAGAAGAAGAAATTGTAGAAAGATAGAATTAATTAATGTAAGAATTATATGTATAATTTTGGGTGCAAATTACAGAAATTATTGTAAATAGTCTATCATGAAATTCATTTCTTTATAAAGGTAACAAAAGAAACAGACTAAGATTTTTTGACTACTCAATTTTAAGTGTGTTGATTGTCAATTCAATTACCCTTTTCTTTTCCAGTTGGTTCAAGTAGGTTATATAAATAGATGGTCCATAAGGCTTCCAGGCTTCCTCTATATGGGGGATATTCGGGGGGTCGCGCGAACTCGAAAAATCTGTTTACAGAAGAAATTCAAAATTAAACATTGCAACAAGAAGCTTAACAAGAAGAAAGGAGATTCAAAGCTGTTAGTAGTGGAAATACAAACTTTAGTACTGGAAATTGGAAGCTCCGAAAACGAGAGTTACAATAAATTTGTTGATTTAAACGGAACTTAAGAAGCGTGGTTTTTTGTTGACAACTAGCAAAAGGTTAAGACACGCGTTCAATTATCTTTTATTTATTTATAATTAATTAATGACAGTATTACCTGAATTTGGCGACGCTGCCGGGAACCCTCGAAGGGTTAAGGTGTATCTTTTGCAGGGGGAGGACTGGATTGACAACGGTACTGGCTACTGTGTTGGGGAAGTCGACGAAGAGAGTAGGAAGCCGTACTTCTTAGTGAGGAATGAGCTAAACACTGATGAAATTATATTGAAGTCTTTCTTGGAGGGGTCAATACAGTACCAGAGACAACAGGAGACTCTCATTGTGTGGACAGACTTGCTGGGCAAGGATTTGGCCTTGTCGTTCCAGGAAACAGAGGCATGCGCTGACTTGTGTGAGTTTATCATTAAGATACAGCAAGAGAAGTTTGCTCCTGAAATTAGTTTGTACTACGTTATACCTAACAATAACGTGATAGACGAAGAATTTGCTGCGGGTCTGGCAGGAGCCGCTGGTAATGGAAACAGCAATGCAGCACAGCAACCAACTGAGATTACTGAACTTATCACTGGGCCTATAACATTCCCAGAACTTCCGCCAACTATAGCCAACTTGGAACATTCTTTAGAATTGATAAACCAAGGCAGCAATTCTCAGTACACGCGTAGCAACATCTCCAATTTTGTGAAGGAGGAAAACTATTTGTTGCAGCTTGTGTCTGTTTTCGAAACAGCTGAAAAGCAAGAAGACTTAACTAGTCTTCATATTCTTTGCGAGTGTGTAAAGACGCTCATCCTTTACAACGAAACAAGCATCATAGAAGACTTTGTTTCAACGGAGGAAAAAATATTTGGCCTTGTTCTGATTCTTGAGTATGACCAAGAATATCCCAATTTTAAGGCAAGCTATAGAGACTACTTGAAGGATAAGAGTAAATTCAAGACAGTCATTGACCTTCCAAATGAAACAGTGTTGAAGATTTTCAAGAATGATTTTCATTTGAATTTTTTAAAAGATGTTGTGTTGGCAAGATTTCTTGATGACCAAACTTTTAATTTAATAAGCACTTTAATTTATTTTAATCAAGTTGAGATAATAAATTTTTTAAAAGATACAAATAAAGAAAATGGATTTTTGGAGAAGTTATTTGGGTTGTATGAAAGAGAAGATATTGATATGATAGGATCAGTGAACAATGCTAATTCTGATACTTCAATTCCAAACGGAACTAGTGCAAAAGATTCCAGTGATGATATCGCTATAGATTCAAATGAAACAAATGGTGCTAGTAATTCTGTGAATGACAACATTTTGTTTAAACAAAGAGATGGGGTTAAACTTCTTCATCAATACGTTCTTATTGCTAAATCACTCCAGTCATTTCAGAAACTGGAGTTCTTTGCGAACTTAGTGAAGAAGGGTCTTTTCAAAATGGTTGGATTTGCATTAAGTGATCTGGAGGCGACTGTTAGAACTCTTGGTACAGAATTAATTGTTGTTATCATTGAACAAGATGTGTCATTAGTCAACTCAATTGACAATGAAGTAGAAATTGATAATTCTGATCCACCCACAGAACAGAGGATTTCTGTAGAAAGTGAAAATTCCGAAACTGCGACTGGAAAGGATGCTGATGTCACCGTTGAAGCTAAACTTCACCTTAAACTTTCCGATGATATGACGCTTATGCAGATATTAACAAGATTACTTATTGAAGATAAGAACTCTGGGTTAAAAATACAAGCATTTGAAGCATTGCGAATTTTATTAGATTCAAATATCGCAAATAATTCAATGAGTCCAAATAATGAATTTGAAATAGATCATTTAAAGAATGAATTTAATAAGAATGGATCTACGAGAGGTGATGACTTCAATGATATAAATACAAGTAATTATTTCCAAGCATTTTATTTGCAAGTTGCACCGGAATTATTTGAAGGATTGATCAAAATTGCAAACAATGATGTTATTTTGGAACCAGTTGATACCTTATTATTACAGCATCTTTGTGATTTAATTTCATTTTGTACTAAAGAGCATGAACTGTACATTTCCAAACCATTTTTCCTTAAGAATAATATTATTAAGGGGATTGGGAAAGTTATATCAAGTGGCACAAATAGAAGTGGAGTAAGTGATAATGGTATTACTTGTAAGCCAACCCTCAAACTTTCAGCAATTAGATGTTTGAAGAATATTATACTTCTCAATGATCCAGATTACGTAAAATACATTATTGAAAACAAAATATTTGGGTATATTTTTCAATATTTTAAAACCATTGCTAATAATAATAATTTAGCAAACTCTTCGTGTCTTGATTTACTTGAAATTATTATACGAAATAGCAACAATGATAACTTTAGAGCATTAGCTCAGAATATTTATGATGAAGAAAGAGAATTTTTAAATTCTGAATTGAATTATGTTTCGACTGGTAAAGATTTGATAAGTATATTTGAATCTGAGATAGGAGAACTAACTACCCACAACGCTTCGACACCAATTCAACATGAAGAAGAAGATGAGGTAGTTTTTCAAGACAAGGATATTCAAGAAAAAGTTGAAGAGGATGAAAATGGAGATGAAGATGTTAAGGATGATAAAGAAAAAGAAGTAGAAGATAAAAAGCATGTTAATCTATTTGAAGGGATTGAAAGTGAGATTAGAAAGAATGGGGAGAAGAGACATTTAGAAGAAGATGAAGCTTTTAAAGTTGAAAACAAAGCAATTAAGACTGATGAAGCGATCGGGAATGAAAATGAAAGTGAAGGAGTGAATAATTCCCCAAATAAACATGGTAATGGATATTCAATATTGAATGGATCGCCAAAGAAATTTTCAAAATCCATCCAAAGAAAGTTTACGTCAGCAAGCAAGAAGATTGCACAGTCATTAAGGCAAAATAACGATCCGGCTGGTAATAAAGAAGTACAATAGGTGTTTTGGTTCTTCTACAACATGTTTGTTTTGTAACCTGCAGGAATTCGTGGGGAAATGAAATGAGACGATTGATTTCCCTTATTTACTGAGGAGTTTCATATGACATTCTTATTCTTATTCTTTCATTGCCTCTTCTTCTTCTTATTGTGTGTATTTATATTTGTATTTAATTAATTAATGAATGACGATAATGAATAAATTGGCACGTAAATCAGGAAGAGTTGTTATCATCAGTGGGACTGGAGGGTTATGCCGAATGCAAGCCCAAGCATTGCTAGCCATTGGGGACAACGTAATTTTACTCGGAAGGAATGTGGAGAATACCGAAAGGGTTGTCAGAGAACTTGCTGCAAAGAGTGATACTTGTGGCGAGGTTATTGGGATTGGAGGTGTTGATGTTAGAGACTATGTTGCTGTTTTGAAGGCATTCACCAAGACGGTGGCATTATTCGGTAAGATTGATATGGTTATATCGGGCACTGCATGTAGCTATTTGATTGATTACAACCATTTAAGCAGTGGCAGAGGCGGGTGGTATACGATAAACAAGATAGATTCAACAGGCTGTATTAATTTGGCATTGGCGGTATGCGAGATGTCAAGTGCTACGCGTGTTGTGCGGTTTATAATATTGAATCCAAACATGCACACGTATGAATTGCAGTATAGCACTTCGAGAGAGGCTAGTCTCAGCTCTGATAGGGCATTTCTAAAAAGCTTGTTTATTGACACCCCAGTATCAACTGAATGGTATGATATATGTGATCGCTATGAAACGGTCATAAGAGATACAGTGGCGTGTACTGCACTGGTCAATTCAAAAATACCAGATATAATTCATCAAGTTGGATTTTCTAGATACAAAGTAACATATGAGGAGCAATTACAAGAAAATTATCAAATGTTTAGTAGGTCCCATTACTAAATTAAACACATCTATCAATTTCAAATAAAATATTTCATTTGAAAATAATCATATTACATGTAGTATTATTTTTCTCCTTCCTACCTTAACGAAGAATGTACCCTACCCCAGTGAAGATAATATTGAATTCAAAACTCTCCGCTGGCGCCTATCCGGTGAAGACAATTGCATTGAGCTTGGAACCCTTCAGCCGCACTTCTATCTCTACTGGGAGTAGTCTCCTCGAAGAGGAGCCAGGCTCGATGCAATCGTCCTCCCCGGATAGGGGCCCTAGCGGAGCGGCAGTCATCATAGAAAAGTATAGATAGTATCAGTAGTTCATCCAAAGATGCTCCTGCTGGCGCCTATCTGGCGGGTGCAATTGCATTGAAATCTTCTCACTTCAGTCTTGCTTCTAGACCCTCTGGAAAAGGAATGAAAAGAAACTTTAAAAGAGAAAGAATAGAGAATAACCGTGAGATGTGGTAAAATGTTCTGATAGTAGTGATATGTATTATCCAATACCTGCATGTAGTGGAAAGATTGGTTATCGTGGAGGTGAGAGGGAAAGGGAAAGTCAGCAGGGAAAAAAACATACACTAAGAATTTTGAAGGTCGACTGTAAGTAAAAGAAAAGGAAAGGTTATAAAGAGGAGAATAAAAATGTCTATCGATCCAGATACTCGTCGTAAATTACTTGCGTTGCAAAAGACAGGTGCCAACGGTACAAATAAGAAATGTTTTGATTGTGGGGCACCAAACCCTCAATGGGCTTCGCCAAAGTTTGGTATTTTCATTTGTCTCGAATGTGCTGGTGTTCACCGTGGTTTGGGGGTGCATATTTCGTTTGTCAGATCGATCACCATGGATCAGTTTAAGCCTGAGGAGACGTTGAGGATGGAGAAGGGTGGTAATGAGAACTTGAAGGTGTACATGGAGGAGAATGGGTTGGACACCAAGTTGCCTATTAAGGCCAAGTATAATAATTACGTGGCTGATGATTACAAGGAGAAGTTGACCTGTGAGATTGAAGGACGCGAATTTACTCCAAAGGACCACACCGGTGAGGTCTTACCAACAGCTAGTGATCCAGATCCATCCAGTAACGCTGGATCGGCTGTCGGTGGTTCTGCTGGTGGTTCTGGACGTCAAACTCCAATTCAATCGAGACGCGGTACTCCAAACTTACCTAACGACCAAAGAGTCAAGAACGAAGCTTACTTTGCTGAGTTAGGTTCCAAGAATGATTCTAGGCCAGATCACTTGCCGCCATCTCAAGGTGGTAAGTACGGTGGGTTTGGAAACACACCAGCTCAATCTGGTGGTGCATCGAAAAACGGTGGTTCTTTGGCTGGATTGACCTTCGATAACCTTCAAACTGACCCATTAGGGACTTTAACCAAGGGATGGGGTTTATTTTCGTCAACTGTTGCTAAGTCTGTGACCGAGGTTCACCAGACTGTCATCAAGCCAGGTATCAACCAACTTCAAGAATCTGAAATTTCTGCTGAAGCTAAGAAGGCAATGGCTCAATTTGGTCAAAAAATGCAAGAAACTGGTAAATACGGTCAAGAAACTTTCCAAAGTTTTACTCATGAACAAGGTTTAGATAAGAAGTTTGGTAATTTATTTGATGGCTTAAATATTAGCGGTGGACCTTCTAATAACGGTTATGCTCCAGCTGGTGGTGATGCTCCAGCTCCAGCTTTTGGATTGGCAAAGCCAAAGGAAAAGACTAAATTACAAGGTCTTGGTAGTAAGCCAGATGATGATTGGAAGAATGATAAATGGGATGATTTTTAATTATAAATAATGTAATAGACACTAAAGAATATATCAGTATTGTAGCTTTATATTAAACGAAGGGGACGCAACTTATTTTTGATTTATGTATGCATTTACAATTATATTAAAGGTAGCTTGTAATTATCTCCATCAACAAAACGTAAACGTAATATATAATGAATAGACATGAGGATCCGCAGGCGCCTATCTGGCGAGGTCAGCGAGGTCGATTGAATCGAGCTCTTCTCCCTTTGGTTGTGTTTCTAACCCCAACTGGGAGTAAATAAGGGGCCCTCGTGAAGTAAAAGAGTAGTTTTTTTAAGTTTGGCTCCCTCCGTGAGATCTCCTTAATCCTTCTTGATTGGCTTCTTGAGATTTACGTAATGACTATATTCATCTTCAAAAGTTTGATAGCAATGATAATATGAATCTTTAACATAAAAGAATTTAATTATTGGCCAATTTATAATCCAATCTATGAATCCAACATCTCTAGCAATTGATATAACAATGAAGTACAAAGGTCCTAATATTAAGCCAAGAAATGACCCCACAAGTACTTGTTGTGGAGTATGGTAGAGTAAGTATACTCGTGAGAACGCAACCAAAGATGAAGAGCCGACCAATATAACACAACTAACAGCCTTTTGAATCAGACTAAAGTGGTTCAACTTGAAAATACAGACACACACGTAGTAACCAGCAAAAAGACCCATGAATTGGGAGTGAGCCGATGGCATACCATAGGATAAAGATCCAGATCCACCAAATCCTTTGTGGAAATCAGGTCTTGGTTCTTTAAGAATGGTTTTGGCAATCTTATTTGCAATTTCACTTGCAAGGTGACCACCAACGATGATAACTGGTTCAATCTCTCTAGTTATCAAGAACCATGACGTGTAAAACACCATTATGTAAACTGGTAATAATGACAAGTGCACACATGCCATCGAAACAAGATCATTCGGATCATAAAGGATAAACGTTTGATCAAATGGGATCGGCGCGTACTCCATGATTCTGAATTTAGCTCGTCTTCCTTTCTGAATAGATATACACCAAGCTCGGACCTTTCCTATTAGTCTACGTAACTAAGCTTATTCTGATGATGATAAAGTGGAGATGAGATGTTTTTAGGTTTAGGTTTAACGGTGAATTTTTCGCGTCCACCCAAACATACCCGGTATCAAGTGGTCGCCAGATATTTACCTGAGCCTTCTTCAATTCTTCTAGCCTTATCGAAAATGGTATACTTGAAGTTAAGGTAAGCTCGATTCAATTGCCCTCCTTGTGTATAGATAAACTGGCGGAGTTGTTATTGATTCAAGACTGAAGACTGAGGGTACATTGCAAGACGCTCATCTCCACCTGGCCCATAGACGTCAATCAAAGTACCTTTCTATAATATATAGCTTACAATTTTTTATTTCAATTATTTAATATGTATTGTTCGGGTATCTATAAACCCGAAAGATGCTATATAGCAAAGAGATAGTCAAAATGACCGATGATATATGAGATGATATGAGAGATGTGAATGAAAAGTTTGTTATGAGAGGAGAGAATGAGAGATAAGAGATGAGAGATGAGAGATGAGAGATGAGAGATGAGAGGTTGGGATATTTGTAAAATTAGGGATGGATCTAGAGTTCAATTTGCCTCTTTTGTTGATCTCTGGCCCATCTGGCAGCATCCTTGGTGGCAGGTTCAAATGATGGATTGGCTCTGGTTTTCTTAATAAACTCGGTGATCCAGTCTTGGGTATAAACTTGCTTAAATTCACCGTTAGGGAACATAGCAGCCATGTCACCTAAAAGACCAACTGCTGCTCTGCAAACTGAATCAGTAGACAGCATATTAATATCTTGGGAAACACTTTGAATAAATAAAAACACTTGTGGGATATATTCACCAATCATTTGTGTGTCTTCAGTAGCACTTGTAACTATACCAACATAAGCATCTAAACATGCTTCCTTGACATTCAACACGTAGTCCAAAGTATCTATGGATTGATCTTCTGGTTCCATTTCCAGTGCAACTTTACAGATATTCATGGTGAATGAAACATATGGTCTAAAGTTTGTACCAACTGAAGTAGCAACATCTCCGAAACATGACAATATAATTGGTCTAAGGTCTCTCTTAATTTCTTGATTGCTTAAGTTAGTACCTAAAATTGTCATTAATTGTTCCAAGTATGGTAAGATTTGGGAACCAAGTGATTGTGATAAATCAGCAACTACTCCAATAGCAGTCTTACAAGTTGCACCCTCGATGTTCATAAGACTATTAGTTAAGTATGGTTGGAATACAGGCATGTACTTAATAAATTCAGGTCCGATAGAAGCAGCAATGGACAGTATACCAATGAAAACATCCTCTTCAATATTACTAGATGATGAGTTGTTTCCTTTCTTAGTGTGAATTTCAAGAAGCTTGATAAACATTGTCATAATGTTGTCACTAACGGCAATAACACCGTTACCAGCTCTTCTAATAACATTAGTTAAAAGAGATAAAATATTAGTTTGGACTTCTTCTAAATTATTTAATTCTTCAGCTGCTTGTGGACTAGATGCTTGTTGTTCTTGCTGTTGTTGTTGTTCGACTATTTCAATAGTTTTACCTAATCTGTTCAATACTTCAGAGGCAAGTTCTTGAACAATTGGCATAACATCATTACCACTGTACATTACAAAGTTTGATAAAGCTTCATATGCTGAGGCTCTACTACTAAATTCATTATCTTCTCTACCAGATAATTGTACCAAGATTGGTACAAGAGTTTGGTAATATGGTGACATTATAGTCAGTTCTTCCTTTGGTCCATTTGCACATAATTGCTCTAAAATATTCATTAAAGTCCAACAACAGTTGGTTGAAACCTTAGGATGATCTTGTAAACCAGTAGCAATAGCTTGAATAACTTGTGATAAGTGATCATTTATAACAAGTGCGTCGACTACAATATCAGCAATTCTACCAAGACACCAGGCAACGGTTTCCTTGACTTGTAAGTATTCGTCTTTGATAAGCAATAAAATTGGTTCTAAAGCTTGAGTGATTAAAGTTTTCAATTGCTCGCGGTCTGGACCATCTAAGATACTACCGAATGCCATAACGGCTGCTTCACGACACTTCCAATTTTCGGTATTTCCAATGTTTGCAGAAACGAAGTGTAAAGTTGGTTGAACAACGTATGAACCGGTGTCTTGGGCAAATAATTGTAAACAAGCACCTGCTGCCATGGCAACAGACCAATCATCATCTTCAGGGTCGTCGTTTTGTCTGGTTAATAATTTCAACAAAGTTGGTAAGACGTCTTGAATGGCAACGAGAGCAAAGTTGAAAGATTGGAACTCAGAGTTTGGAGCTTCGTATTCTTCTCTTTGTAAGGAGATTTCCAACTCTTCTTCACAAACAGAAGACCAGAACTCAACTGCCATACAGGCAACTTTGTCGTCTTCGCTTTGCATCCCGCTGACGGTCAAGTGATATAAAGCCTTTTCCATGTAGATGGCCATGTAGTGGTAGTACAATGCCATGATTCTCGACAAACAGCCAAAAGCAGCGGCTTGTAATTCATTATCGTCAGCCTGGGTAGCTTCGCAAACAACTTGCATAATATAGTTTCTTTCACCTTCTCTTTCAAAATTGTATCTGATAAATTCTAAAGAATTCACCAAGGCATTCAAAGCAGTTAATCTTACGAGTTTCAGCAGTTCCAGTGACTGACAACCTTGTACAATAGCAATAAGAATACCGTTGGATTGTTGAAGTATAGCTGGGTTGTTAGGGTCGGCCTGCTCGCAGATATACCCGATGGTTAACAAACTTGCTCTCTTTACATTTACAGGCTTTTCAGCCTTGGTGTTTTCAATAATGATAGGGATCAACTCTTGCCACTCGCTTCTTGGAAGCTCAATATCGGCGATGGCGGCAACAAGCTGCGCAGCGGAGTTGGCTACCCTGTCGTTTTCGGTAAGTAAGGCCTGTAAGGATAATTCCTTCACTGATTGCCTCTGAGGGGCAGGCAACTGGAGCCAACGCTGTTGTTGCTGTTCCTTAACCTTGGGGTCCTTTGATGTCAATTGATTCTTCAAGCCGATCCCTGCAAGCATTCTGACTTCAGTCTTGGCCTCATTGTTGTTCAAGGCAGCTGTCAATAAAGATAAGTACTCAAGGAAATGATTGGCGGCGGCATCGTTTAATTGCTGTTCTGCTTCCTGTCTCTTCGAAGGATCAGGATTCATCAACGCATTTTCCAATACTTGAAGGATATCCATTTTGCCGTATTACTGTTTGGACGATTACGATTGGTGGTAGTAGTAGTAAAAAAACGGTACGGTTGGTAAATATGACAAAGTCTGGCTTTCTTTCAGTAAAGATGTGAGTGTCGTGTCGGCCAAAACGATTTCAATGATTTGTTCCTTTGTCGTCTTTTTTTTTCTTTCTTTTTTCTCTCGATTTTATTGCCTATGATTTTTGTTAGCACCCGCACCCCGACATGGATCATTTATATGTAGGAGGAGACACCCACACTTTTAACGACATAAACTTACCTTTCAACATTATTCATGAAATATCTATCTATATCCCCTCAGTTTCTATAGTATATAGTAATAATCTCCTAGAAGAGGAGCAAGGCTCAATGCAATTGTCCTCCCCGGATAGGGGCCCTAGCGGAGCGGTAAGTAGCCAAAGCAAAAATTATCATAGGCATCGCAAGGCGCTCCGCTGGCGCCTATCCGGCGAGGACAATTGCATTGAGCCTTGCTCCTCTTCGAGGAGATTTCTTCTGAGGATACTAAGAAGATAACCAATGGGATAATAATTAAATTAAAATTGCTTTTTTTACCTTTGTAATGGCCCTAGTGGAACTGTAACTCAATAGTATAGTTCGCAATCAATTTTTGGCAGTGTTTGCAGTGTTTGTAGCGTTTGCAACCAAAATACGGTCATAAGTAGTTAGATTTAAAGTTTATTTTATAAATGTCAATAGATGACATATTAAAAGGAATTGGATATAATAATGGCTAAGGTAGATCAATGTGTAACTTTAATTGATTTTCATAATTTTGTTTAACTCCATAGGGTTAATATTTTTGGGTGCAAATAATATTACAAGTGAAAATTGTTAACTATTGAAATAATCAAAAACACTATTTTTATTATAAAACTTTTTTTATAACTACAATTTCGTACTCCCAGTAGGGCCAGAAACACGACCGTAGGGAGAAGAGCTCGATGCAATCGTCCTCGCCGGATAGGCGCCAGCGGAGCGTCCTGCGATGCCTATTATAATTATTGCTTTGGCTACTTACCGCTCCGCTAGGGCCCCTGTCCGGGGAGGACGATTGCATCGAGCTTTACTCCTCTTCGAGGAGATTATTAAAGGTAGAAGATCTTAATGCAATAATCCTCGCCTGGAAAAGCTCCACCAACAGTGGTTGACATATCTATGGGTTTGGTAGAACCTAAAATTGCGATCTACGACTTATGTAATACGCGCTCCGCTGACATTCAAATATTTATATCCATATGTTCTTAAGCATATCCAACTTTTAAACGATTAACGATTAAAAAAGGTAAAAAAAAAATTGTGTATAACTTCTAAAATATGTAATAGCAGCCAAATTTGGAATCGTTGCTAAATTTTGCAACCAATCTACTTGCTTTATCTATTACTTGATTATTATTATTATTATGATGTATTGAATGTCTATGTTGCTTTTTTGTCTCATCCATACACCAGGAGCCGTGTGAGAATGTCACACAGCCGACACGTGATATGAAATAGAGAAGAAGAAGCAGAAGAAGAAGGGGAGTGCCGCTGAACTGAGAGATGAAAAATGAGAAAAAAGAAAGAGGGAGACATAGGTAGAAGCTTTTACTAGTAAGAGGGGGAATGGGGGGGGAGCATGACAGGGAAGGTTGGTAGGTGGGTGGGTGGGTTGTTTGGTATTGTATTGTATATAGCTCTTATTGTTAAGAATATGTTGCAACTGAGAATTTACGCGTTATCCTGTATGAGAGAGGGTTTATGTTTTCCTCGTCCACGACTTTCCCTTTCCCACTACGTCTATGTTTTGGAAAAAAAATCGCTTATGATCAGATCAAAAGAGAAGGGTTTATTGAAGCTATCAGACGGATTAATTCAAGCCGATTATATCTAATTAGAACTAGAACATCAAGACTCTTGCCGGATAAACCTCGAGGACCTGAAATATTTTTGAAGACGCTTTACGTAAGAAGTAAAATATTTTCCCGTTTGTTGTTAGTTTAATTTAGTAAGACATTCACGTACAAGGAAAGGAAACGACAGAGAATCTATCATGGCTGATCAATCTTATACATTCGATTCCCCATCAATGACCTCAGGTCACTCTCCTATGATTAACTATCGTAAGGATGCTAAAAAGGGGGTCAAGTTCACGTTTATGGTTGTTGGTGAGCTGGGTACTGGTAAGACGACATTCATAAACTGTCTTTTGAACAAGAAGGTCATGCTGCATCGTTACGAGAGCGAGTCCGCTGCAATCGGTGACACTAAGACTTTGGCATTCACCTCTGCCAAATCTGTTGCCTTGCCAAACACTTCGATATTGACTAAGAATCAATTCGACCCGGAAATTGCTAATGAAGAACCAGGTATTGCCCTCACAGAAACAAAAGTCGAAATGATCGACGATCTGAATCAGAAATTATTACTCAACATCATTGACGCTCCTGGTTTTGGTGAAAACTTAAACAACGAATTGTGCTTTGTCGAGATTGAAAGCTACCTTAGGCAACAATTCGACTTGGTTCTTGCCGAAGAAACTAGAATCAGAAGAAATCCAAGATTCGTTGACACGAGAGTTCACGTTCTCTTGTACTTCATTACCCCTACCGGTCATGGGTTGAGAGAAATTGATATTGTGTGCATGAAAAGATTAGCTAAATACGTAAACATTATCCCAATTATTGGTAAGGCTGACACCTTCACAGAAAAGGAGTTAAAGCAATTTAAACATCAAATTAAGGTTGACATTGAAAAATTCAATGTCCCAACTTTCCAATTTGACAATTACTTGAATGAGTATGACGAAGAAGAAGATTATGAGTTAATTCAAGAATGCAAATACTTGGCAAAGATCCAACCATTTGCAGTGATACTGTCAGAAGATTTGTTTGAAGTAAAGGATACCACCACAGGAGAAGCTACAACAATAAGAGCAAGACAATACCCATGGGGACTTGTTGACGTGAATAATCCGAAATATAGTGATTTCCCGGTTTTAAAAAGTGTTCTATTGGGATCACACTTACAAGATTTGAAAGATTTGACCCATGATTTCCTTTATGAAACCTATAGAACTGAAAGATTAACCAAGGTAACTGGAGGAGTTGTCGACGAAGAAGATGAATTTAATAACCATAATAATAACAATAGTACCGTAGAGCATAACACACACAACAATTCATCTTATGCCAATGGAACTGCCGCTGTTCCATCGTTACTGAACCTCGCACAACTTACGAACAATACATCTATTGCCAACAATACATCTATTGCTCCTGATACCACTACTGAAATAAAGGATGACGATGCATCATCCCTTACCTCTTATGGATCCAAGAAACAAAAATCAATGCTTCTTGATGATATTGACGACGACACTACTGTAATTAAGAATGGTGGATTACCTTCGGCACAAATTGGTCAAGATGAAAGCTTTACCTCTTTGAGTTCAACAATTTCTGTAGATCAAAGTATCAATAGTCGTAACGTTAGTGGTACAAACAATTCATTTAAGAGATTATCGATTGGTCCTCAACGTAATCAATTGAGGCAAATTTCAGAAACTGTTCCATATGTTCTTAGACATGAGAGAATCCTCGAAAGACAACAAAAATTAGAAGAAATGGAAATGTCAAGTGCTAAGGAGTTAGCAACAAGAGCTGCCTTATTGGAACAAAAGGCTGCCGAATTAAAGGCAAAGGAAAAGATTCTCATGAAGCAGTTGGAAAAGGAACGTCTTGCTAGACGTGCCAGGGAAGAAGAACAAGCAACTGCAAATGCAAAATTACATCATGAAGAAGATGTAGTGGAAAAGGAAGTAGGTGATGAAGAAGAAGACGTCGCAGAGAATGGGTACGGCCACAATGAAGAACATCACAATAGATCAACAATCAAGAAGGACGAAACATTAACAGATTTACATTCATTAGTAGAACAACATTAAAACCACCTGTAAATTTTTTTTTTAAAAAAAAGCAATATACAAGAACAGAATTTAAATATAATTGTAGAGTAGAGATAAAAATTAACAAGATTGATATAGCAAAGACAACGAATATGGGTTCCAGGTTTAATCAATAAGAATTGGTCTTATCACGTGACTATATATTATCACCCCACATAAAATTGTTATGGGTAATAAGGTCCATACCATTTAATATCTTCTTTTAGACAACTAAGTATGTTTAAGACTCTTTCATCGGCTGCTGCTGCCCAATTGGATCGTGAATTGATGTCCAGTGGGGCATTTTCGATTGACCAATTAATGGAGCTTGCTGGTTTAGCTGTTGCTCAAGCAATTCATAAGGAATTTCCACCAATGCATCAACCCAATTCCATATTGGTACTTGTAGGTCCTGGGAATAATGGGGGAGATGGTCTTGTTGCATCTAGACACTTAAAACTTTGGGGCTACAATCCAGTTTTATATTATCCTAAGAAGTCCAAGACAAATGAGCTTTATCAACGATTATTGAAGCAGTTACAGGATTTGGATATTCCCGAAGTGACCGAGATTAAACCGTTATTGGAATCACGTACTTCACCGTTTTTGATCGTGGATGCCCTTTTTGGATTTTCATTCAAACCTCCAATTCGTGCCCCATTTGACGAGGCATTGGAATATTTATCAACCTCCAAGCTGCCCCCGCTTCCACCAATTGTATCAATTGATATACCATCAGGCTGGGATGTCGATCTAGGTCCAAATAATGGCAGTTTAGACCCCAAAATGCTTGTATCTCTTACGGCACCAAAACCTTGTGCCTCAAACTTTGTTTCTGAAGATGGAAAAGCCCATTACTTGGGCGGGAGATTTATTAATGATAAAATAGCAACAAAGTACGACATTAAGGAGTTGATAAGTTTGTACAAGGGCGACGAGATGGTAATCAAGCTCCAATAGGACCAGATGTCTACATATGTACATAAATGAATATATATTAATGGGGGGAATACCTTTTTCAAATAAAAGTAAATCCGAATGCTAATTATTTTATGTCCTCGTTGGCAAGGATAAATGACGATATGATTGTCTATTTCCAAATCGATTTTCTCTACCACATGGTGTTGATGGTAACTCCTTGTTAAGCGAACTAGCCGAGATAGAAGGCGACATAGTTGATGCAGTGATGGGCTTTTCTTTAACTGGTAAAGCGCTCATCGATGAATATCTAGATGATGATGTTACTGGAACACTTATTTTAGAAGGACCAAAAGTTTTTATTGGTTGGAGGAGAGTGAAAGGCTCCTTCTTTTTATGATAAGAAGCTGTATCACTGACATAACGTTTTTGAGTTACAATTGCTGGTGCTAACCTCCTCTTATCGGAAATACTTCTCTTCTTGTCTGTTGGAGGCGTGAAGTATCTAGTGAATTCAGCATAACTTTTTCCTGTTTCCAATGCAAAACTAAATGGACGTTGTCTCACATGCTCCTTAACACTTTGAGTCAACTCTTGCAACGAACTGTCTCTTTTTCTTTGAACTTGATTCTTGGAAGGTTTCAGTCTACTCTTCTTTACTTCTAATACTTGATCTTTTATAATTGGTAGTGGCTTCAATTGAGGTGTCTTTATTGGGAGGCTAACAATAGGTTTCATTGGCGTGGAAATCACGTCTTCTTCTGGTGGTGGTAACAGACCGGGAGTTAATAAGGTGTTTTCTGGAAGTATCAGATCATTATTATTATCTGATGGCTGTAACATTGTTGGTGTCAATTGAACTGTGATCTTTTCAGGAGGAAGCAAAGTTGAAGTGGAAGTGCTCTTTTTCGTAGAATACGATTCTTCAATTGTCATTTCAGGGATATTGTAAGTCTTTTGGTGGATTATTGAATTATTATCCCTAAAAGACATTTTGTCAGATGATTTGGAGGAGAATAAACTATCATTATAACTACTAGAAGCCATAGAGCTTCGACAGTGTGATACAGCGTCTGAATCAGTATTTGATGATTCATTATCAAAGTCAATCAAATAACTTTCGACAAATTGTAATATTTTTTCATTATTAAGACTTTCAGTGTCAAAGGACCCACCTCGATTGCTTGCTTTCAGTATTGTCTTAGTTATAGTAGTATTCAGTGAATTCAGGGGAACCTGCAGAAGTTCCAGAAGCTCCAGCTCCCCAAGGTCCAGATCCAGTAGATGATCCAGTCGTTCCAGCAGGAATTCCAGATCCAGCAGGAGTTCCAGGGAGAAATCCAGCAGAAAATCCAGCAGCAAATGCAGCAGAAGTTCCAGTTCCAGTAACTCCAGCTCAGTAGATGTTATATCATCAGAAGTATAGAATGAACTGATATCATCACTAATGTTCGCATCGTCTTCTGCTTCAAGAATGTCATCTATAAATTCTTCTGTGATTTCATTCATACGGTTACGCTTTGAAGTGATGGTCAATTCTGACAATAAACTTTCAATGTCGTTGTCATCGTCAACGATTACATGTTTTGCCAGTGATATTTGGGTTTCTGGAGCATTCAGTTCAATTGTTTGGTAACTATGGCGATTAGATCTCTTCAGGTGTAAGGATAGCAGCGAAAGTGATCCAGAGTCCTCAGAATCTGAGAATGAAGAAGCAGAAGACATATCAGTAGCAGAGGGTCCTGGAGAAACATGAGAGGTTTTGAGCGAGGGGACCCTAGGTAGAGCCTTGAAGGAAGAATCGTTTTTGTTTTTGTCTTCGTCTTCGTCTCCAGATCCCCATTCTTCTTCAAGAATAGTCTCCGTCACAGATCTGTAATAAGCAGAAGGCTCTGAATGGGGCTGGGTTATGGGGAGCATCGAAACAGCACGTTGTTTGAGGGAAATCTTGGGTAACGGCTTGGGTGCTGGTAACTGTGGTAACTTCTTGCTATTCTTTCTTCTGATAGGGGAAGACGTAAGATTTTGTGGTGAAGATTGTTGTTTGCTTATGCTCTCAATAGAACTGCTCAAAATGGGCATAGAAACACACCGATTGGCTTTTGATTTGTAATCGATTTTTCTACCTTGTCTTTTCCGTACTACTGGTAATACCGATGCTAGGTCCTCTATGGTATGGGTGCCGGGACGGAAACTTTCTATGGCAAGACTTAGATCGAGGTTGTATACGTTAGCAGGTATAACCGCGGGAGAATCAAAAGATGATAGCCTTTGTTTCATGACGGGTCTTTGTGCAATAGAATAACTCTTTGATGATTTGTGATATATTTATATAATACTATCAAAAAAAGGTGTATCAGTTTATTGGTTGTTAAGATGTGGGAATGTGTGGGTTGTGTGGTAAAACAAAGAAATATTTGTGGTGTGGTGCTGGCCGGGGGACTCTAAAGTTTTTTTTTTTGCAGCCTTTTATTTCAGCAGTTGTAAAAGAATGGTAATTTCAATTATTACTAGTACCTATTTGCTTTCCAAAGTTCTTCTTTCTTTTGCTCTCTCTTCCCCTTGCTTGATCCCCTGAAAGAAATTTTTACAAGCGATGTTCCCTTGTATATATAAGGAATAACCAGCTTATTTTCTTAATGTTGCCTGCGTTGATAATCAAGGGTTGCGGCACAAATTTCTATTTTCATGCGCAAAGAAGAGGGCTGGCTAGAGTATGTCGGTAGAAAGGACAACCAACCAAGAAAAAAAGGTTATAACGGAAAGCGAGAGCAAGAATCATTAAATGGCGCGTGTTCTGATTATCCATAGCGTTGGTTTATCCAGTGTCAACCACCAACATAGTCCATCTTCAACGGTGTTGAAGTTACAGTTTATGGTTATTATGGTCTGCTGCTGCTTAAGCGAAATTAAATCATAATCAAATAATTGCGTGCGGGTATGTCTGACTTGCATGTTGACTGATTTATGCATGCAATCAAAAGATACATATTTGAGTCGAATCATATGCAGGACATAAGAAACTCCCTTCCCGCATTATAGTTTCGCGGAATATTATGAATATCTAAATGCTACCAACTCTTGGTTTGTTTTATGCGTTTTTCTATACAAAGTCGGAGGAAGGTAGGATTGATCGATAGGTGAACAGCAATGACGGATGCACCCAAAGAAGAACTAGACTCGTACTCAGAGATACAGCGAAGAGTTTGGAATGGTTCGGTACTGGTAAGGATAGTTTTCCATGTTGATACCAAAGAGGTGGAGTTATTTATGGAAATACGCAGACTTTCTTACTTTACCAACTACTTTAGTAAAATCATTTCATATTTCAAGCCATATTTCTTGGAATTGGGTGAAGCTCCTATCTGGTTAGAGTTTGAAGGAACGCCAATCCAATGGCAGTACCCCATTGGCTTGTTATATGACCTCTTATTTTTACCCTCTCAACAGAAGTTCCAACACACACTGCTGGTTGTGCCGATGTGGACGTTGTCACTCAACTACAAGGACTACCCGTCGAAGCATATAATACCCTTCCCCAATATAGACTACCTTGCGTATGCTAAAAATACCTTTATGAACCAGCTCAAACAGTCTTCGTATGTGCTATATGGGAATTCTAAACTTATCATGAACTTGTCTCCAATGAAGTCCGATAATTTTTGGTCTTCCATCACAAACTCGGACTGGAACTTGTATGAATCTATAAATAGAGAATTGGTAATACCGTCCAAGATTCAACGAGTGCCAGTCAAGATATTTATATCTGGTTCGTCGATTGTTATACAGGCACCTATACATCCAAGTACTAATGGTCAATCAACTGGTTTGAAAGACATACTACAAGAGAATGTACCCACTTTGTACGACCAACCCCACTCTGTGCATGCTAGGGCATATGTTCACGGAATCGACATGGATCACATCCTTAACGGCGAAACAGACAAAGTCCCATCAATTTTGGAATTATGGAAGCTTTTCAAGCATATCGATAATTTCTTGTATATTACAATTATTGTTCAAGAACAATAAATAAGTCTAAACTATTTATTTCTATGTATAATGCACCCTGATCCTACTTCGTGATTAGATGAGCGAACCAGTTCTCACCCGTCGTACTCCTCCAGATTCTTCTATGGCTTTCTGAAGACAGCTTGAAGCCAGTTTCTGTACATCTTCAATTGTTTCTTTCTATTAACCAATAATCTTCTATCGGTAGCAATTTTTTCCTCCCTGAATTCCTTACAGAAGATATCTCTTAATTCATCTTCAGTGAAGAAATAAACTCTTGTACCATCACCTCTGATATAAAAATTATCATCCAATAATCTTCCCTTCTTGAATCTAACTTGAGCAAGATCATAACGACCATAGTCACGGAATAAAATTTCACCACCAGGCTTTAAAGCCTTGGTTAAATTCTTAATTGCCTGTACCCACTGATTTGGATGTAAGGCCAGGAAAATGAACACCATTATAATAATATCAACAGATTCAGGTTCCATATCTTCTGGCAAATCGCCCTCTTCATTGGAAACATCCCACACTGAAGAGTAAGCAATTTTCTTTTCATGATTAGGAGCAAAGTTTTCGTTAGACTTAACCAAGTCGACTGCAACCTTCAGGTAATCACAACCAAAGATTCTTAAATTTGGGTTGGAATTTTGGTTTAAAATTGGGAAAAATGTGTTACCAGCACCACAACCAATTTCTAAGATTGTTGTTGGTTCTTCATATCCTGGAGCAGTTACCCTGTACAAAGATGGGAACTCAATTTGTAACCACTTACGATCTTTAAAGAAATTTTCTTGATTGTGTTTGTAAAAGATATCCCAATACTTGGCAGGGTTGGAGTTGTAAAGATTCTTATCAAAGTCCTTAACTGGGTGGTCATACTGCTTTGCTATGAGCTCTTGTGCTTGTTGTATTTGTTCTTCACCCCATTCGACATGGTCCCAAGCATTTTGTTGAAAGACATCTTCTTCCTTTTCCAAGAACCTTTGACCAAAAGTGAACGGAGAATCCTTTCCGATTCTTGAGTCAACTTCAACTTGAGCTGGTACTTGAACTGGTACTTCAGCTGGAGCAGAAGATTCAACAGGAGTTGCCATACTTATTACTTTGGTATCAATAGGAGTAGAGATAGCGTTATCGATAAGCGATGAGCTATCAGTGAAAAAAATTAAGACAGACATATCTCGATGCGATCTATACACAGGAAGCAGCCAAAAAATTGCAACCATTTCGATATCATCTCAGAATATACTTTCCATGGCTATTCTTATCCGGAGATAGTTTACACCATTTTTTATAGAGGTTATTCCCCAGCTCCCAGTACTATTAGGAGCAACACAATAAGTCTAGCTTTAATCTTTCAATCCTGACTTGATAGACAGCAGATGCGTTGTTTATTACTTTGCTATTTCAAAAGTGGAGTGGTTCAATATATATTTCTAAAAATCTACTTATCTAAATAATGTATTTCACCAGAGAGTTCTTTTAATTTTGCAGCTGCTTGCTCACTAGTTAAATCCCTCTGAGCTTCACCTAACATTTCAAATCCAACACAAAATTTCTTAACAGTTGCGCTGCGCAATAATGGAGGATAAAAATGCACATGGAACCAACTCTTTTCATCATTTCCATGTAACGGAGCTTGGTGGATACCCATTGAATAAGGGAAAGAAGTACTGAATAAATTATCATACTTTATCGTTAATTTCTTTATAATACTAGCCAAGTCAGTAACATGTTTTGGGCCAAAATCCTCTAAGGATTTTATATGCTCCTTTGATAGTAAAAGTGTTTCAAATGGCCAGGTTGCCCAATAAGGAACAACCACAACAAAAGAATCGTTTTCTAAAACTAACCTTATTTGCTCTTGAAGCTCGAGCTTGACATAGTCTCCAAGCATATGTGAAGCGTACTTGGCATAGTACTTTTGCATATTTTCAGACTCACGCAGAACTTCGGTTGGAACAGTGTCCAAACACCAGGCCTGACAATGAGGGTGTGGATTTGAGCAACCCATAGATGATCCTTTATTTTCAAATATTTGCAAGTACTGATACGGAGCAGAAGTTTCTAGTTTTAATTCCAAGTATAACTTCTTCCAGGTCAAAATAACGTCAGAAATGTCATCAATGCTCATTAATGGAAGTGTTACATTATGATTTGGATTAAAGCATGTAACAAAGCAAGTTCCTTTGACTCCTTCTGCTTTCAATAACCTTGACTTTAGGGTATTGGGTTCTACTTCAATGTAGTCTGGTTGATCTAATCTGACTGCTGAATAATCGTTAGGAAATGTAAAAGTAGATACATACTTTGGATTATAGACACCAGTGGCTCTTTTGTTTCCAGGGCACAAGTAACACTTTGGATCATATGCCGGTAATTTATCAGACTTAGGACTCTCTTCAGCACCTTGCCATGGTCTTTTTGAGCGGTGTGGAGAGCACAATATATAGTTTTCAGTTAAAGGGTTGAACCTGCGATGTGAATGATCATTAAAGTCAAAGGACGAGCTCATTTTAAAGAAAGAAAGCAGTTAATGATTATAGAAAGGAAAAATGTCGGAAAATCTTCAAAACTTCCAAAAAAGTGGGTGGGTGGATATTTACCATACTTTGAAAAGACATGGTCAATAAACCAAAAAAAAAAAAAAAAAAAAAAAGTTAGGTTTGAAATCCGAGGGTAAGTTGCATTGCATTGCAGCATCCCGGATGAAATAATCTTATACCGCAAACCAAAGGATGTTGAGAGTAATACCGAGAATTAAACCTGTCGATTATTTGTAATACGCATCTCAGTATCAATTGAAATGTAACATTGAAATATTCTTAAACTGTGTGGGGATAAAAAACTTAATATTCCTGAAGGGGAATGTCCTCTGCATTGTTGCAGTAATCAAGGTACAAACCGCAAGAGAAATTTTCTCCAAAAAAGAAAAACAAGTAGTTTAAAGCTGTAGCAGTAATTGATAGTAGGATAATGTGTTCCTTGACTAATTCATTTGTTATCTACATTCAAACTGGCTTGTTAATTAACTTTTATTTATCTATATGAATCTAGACCTTCTTTCCTAGCAGATAGTAGTAAATACAACTCGCTTTAGGAGTAAAAGCCTACCGAGAAGGGGTTTGTGGAAGCAAACCTAGAGTGGCTGATCCACTTGATAAACATATCGTAAGATGTTCCGCTGGCCGCGCACAATATACAATGTATCTCTCCCCCACGGGACAATACCACCTCTACGGCTTTAATAACGGCCGATTGGATAGTTCAATGTCCTGCTCAAGAAGATTCTGTAAAATAACTGGATCTAAGCCCTTTCACAAAAGGTCTCGAATTGCAATATTCTCTAACAGAAATATAGAGAATGAAGAATCAAAATATCTCGAGCTTGTCAATCTAGACAGGCAGTGTGTGAGAATATTATTTTTAGAATGCTCCACTTGGGATGTTTTCTTTTAATCATACTTCTGTTCTGCTACCCTTTTTAGTAAATTCTGACACTTTCATATCAAAAAGAGAACATTTTATTGGCATATCTAATGAATAAAATGGATTCTTCATGACATAATCACTGTACGCTACGTAAACACTCCTGAATATTTCATTGGCTAATTGGCATTGTTTAACCAATTCTCCTCGATTGTATGACTTAATATGATCCTCTAAATTTAACAGCACAGCCGACGATTGAACATTATAAACGATTGGGTTTGGAGAGGTTATAATAATGAACTTGATACCAGTAAGCGACTGGAAGATATAAAGATTGAAAATATCCGTTTCAATACTTTGAAGACCCGTCTTGTTTGTGTTTGGATTTTGACATTTACCAGTTGACATTAACGCAGCGTTACTAGCAGGAAGCAACGCAGCAGCGGATACCGATGTGGTAGACGAAGGAGTTGCACCGACTGTTACAGATGAGGGATTGGCAACAGCTCCAGTGACACTACTGGTAATTTCAACACCTTGGTGGAAGCTTGGAGTCAAGTTCGACGCAATAGCATGGGTGCCGTGAAGGGTACCAGCAAGAACAAGGTAATCATTAGCTGTTAGTTTATTCAATTCTGGATTAACATCGTTTTGATAAACCAACCCACCGGCCTTATTCAAAATATACAACGAGTAAACCTTCATGGTAAATACCGAACAAGAGTGAGCAATAGCGATAGGGAGAGAAGAGTGATGGTTTAGAGTGACAATTAGAGATTTGAAATCAGTTCGGAGGAATTCATTTTTCCAGTATTTCATGGCGCGCAAAATCTATGGACAGAGAAGAACCCGCGACTCTACTAGTACGGCTACGACTCTTTACACTGAAATCAATTACATTGAGTTACCTCTTCCCAGTCTATCTCTTCTCTTCTCTTCTTTATATTATCAGTTTATAGTGTATTAATCATTCAGGGGTTGCAAAAAAAAAGCTTCCCCACCAGGAGTCGAACCTGGAATCTTCTGGTTCCAACCGGAAGTGGATACATATCGTAGCCAGACGCCTTGACCATTGGGCCATGAGGAACGAAGCTTGTCAAAGAATCAACACTTGACGACCTAGTAATAACTGAATTCCGGCGCCAAAAAGTTTTTGACCCTTTTTATTGTTGAAACAGGTACTAGGTTGAGAATTAAATATACGGAGCCGTAGTTCAAAAGGAGGAGAGTAGAATTATACTATAATAGCGTGAAAAAAAGTGTTTTGTGTAATGAATATTCGTTCTTAATAATTTTCACTTTTCTCGACATACTTTTCTTCTTTACCCTCCTATTTAGCGCAACTATAACGAGATCATATGATGAATTAGTACAAAATGTCGTACATAAATACCTAAACAGGTGTATTCCAACCAAAAGTATTGGCCCATTTTAAACAGATTCCTAATTGTGGTTCATAAAATGAAGCGAATATATTGTTCTTTGTCTCGGATTATCCATGATTTTCCGCATAAAAAATATTTGCAGCATTTTAACCAACGTATTTATCTACAATTCATGCCATCTTTCAATCTAATTCGTTTATTAATAGATTTCTTTATTTACTAAACAATTAATCATATTATGGAATATTAAGTATAAGTGGGACTTTTGTACACTTAAGCTGAAAGTGCTTCATCAACCTGTTCTTCCTTTGGTTCGGTTCCGAGGGAAGAAGCGTTTTCATCGTGTTCAGTCCTAATCTTTTCTTCCAATTGTTTGTCCGACAAAATTGGAATACGTGGTTCCCAACTTCCAGATCTCCAAGCAGGAATGTTTTCGTCCCAAAGTTGGTCAATTTCTTCCAATCTCTTACCCTTTGTTTCTGGGAAGAAGAAGAAAACGTGGACAAACATACAGGCACAGAAGGTCGCGTAGATACAGTAAGTCTTCCAGCTAATGTTTTGAAAGGCAGATGGAGTAAACATAGCAATTGCAAAGTTAAAGATCCAGTTGGCAGCAGTAGACAATGAAGCACCTCTTTGTCTTGAAACATTATCACCCCAAACTTCTGAACAGTATACCCAAATACCAACACCCCAAGAACAGGCAAACGAGACAACAAACAAATAACAGCATGCAATAACACCCTTTGCGGCAGATTTACTACTATCAGGAATAGTTATTTTAACGGTTGCATTACCAGCAACACCATCCACTGGAACAGAGTATTGAGCCAAAATACCAGCAACACCGAATTGGAAAGCCATCATCAAGGCTGCACCAACTAATAAAATTGTTCTTCTACCAACCTTATCCATTAAAAATAATGCTGGAATAGTCATAACCATATTTAAAACATATTGAATAGCACCACTGACCAAGTTAGTATTACCATGATAACCAGCCATTTCGAAAATATAAACAATATAGTACATCATAACGTTCATACCGGTTAATTGTTGCCAAATTTGAGCAAAGACTGCAGTAGTTGTTCTCTTGAGATACTTCTTTGAGAATAACCTGGCAAATGTAAAACTCTTTAAATGTTCTTCAATCATTAATTGTTCCTTAATTTCAGAGATTTCAATCAAGACATCAGGATCTTCTCTATTTCCCTTAGCTTGGATCTTTGCTACTAATTCTTCCGCTTCATCCCAGTAACCTTGCTTTGCAAGCCATCTTGGAGATTCTGGTACAAAGAATAAACCAAAGAACAATATCAAACCAGGTATTATTTGAATACCCCAACCAAGACGGAAGGATGCAACACCATTAATCTTACCAAAACCATAACAGATAAAGAACATAACTAAGATACCAATAGTAACAGATAACTGGAACATACCACCAATAAAACCTCTAATTTTCCTAGGTGCCAATTCTGAACCGTAAACAGGTGCAACAGAAGAACCAAAACCAATACCAATACCAGAAATAATACGACCGATAATTAATTGTGCTCTATTTTGAGATGATGATTGAATAGAAGCACCAACTAGCCAGAAGAAAGCACAAATAAATAATGAAATACGTCTACCAAGTGGTTCAGAAACAAACGAAGAAGCAAGTGAACCAAAGAAAGACCCTAATGACATAGAAGCAGTGATAAAACCTTGCATTGTTGAACCGATTTGATTACCTTTACCCAGGAAGTAGTCTTCGTAGTGAACATTACCAATAAAGGCAGACATAGATGAAATATCAAAACCAAACATCATACCAGAAACACAAGATATCATTGCAATAACGTAAACATTGTGAAGCTTTGGAGTCTTATCCAAGAAATTTTTTATAGAAAGGGCCAAACGAGTTGTTCTGTCGCTAACCATTTTGTGAAATTATATTTTATATTACTTTATATTATTTATAGATATAGAATAAGAAAGAGAAATGGAAAACACATAACGGAATAACGGAAGAAAGTGGTGGTTTATATACAATTTGAAAGGACAATATTTCGGTAAAACAAAAATGGCTTTCACATCAGGCAAGTTCGGATCAGCTGTTTGACGGTATGTCATTATTTAGCAATATATCTCCATCTCCCACTGAAAGCTTAAAAAGGCAAGTAATACCTTGCAGCATCACGGTACTTTGTGTTGCCTTTCACTAAGAACTTACCATTCTTCTTATTCGAACGGCTTTCTGAACCTTGCTCCACAGAATTTAAACTTTCTTTTCCGGGGAAAGCCGCATACACTGCATTTGATCACCTAAAAATATATATACATACAATTAAAGTTTGTATATAAATTAATTAAGCACAAAATAATATTTTATGAGGAGTCGTTTTTCTTAGACAAGCTGATCGTATAGTCATTAAGTTTGGATAAGAAATGTAGCTCAAATTTTATCCGGCCCGGATTCTTCGGATAATTATAATGGTGTACTAAAGATCCTAATCGTTCGTTATTTTCTTGTGTGGTATGTGTAGATATTAAAAATGTGTAGCTAGGTGTATATAGATATAGTGTAGGTATAGTGTATGAATGGAAGTAGCACCTGATCACAGTGAGCCATGTCTAAAATTTCACACAATAACTTTGAAGCTAGAATCAAAGTAGTAGGTTTGTTGTAGCCAGGGAAATATGCAGATGACGTGGATAGAAACCCTGAGTTTTCCATTTAAAGAATGTGGGGTATGACTTTACTTAAAAAAAAAAGAAAAAAAGATGCAACCTAGAACTTAATTTCTCCGCATAGGGTGATTGAAATTCTCCGCACTCAGTTAATCCGGGGCGGTGGTTAAAAGCCTTTCATATATCATCTGATATTAACACAATCCATACTACATATTAAATCCGAATAGACGAAATACGGATTGAAAGTTATTTCCGACGGGTCCACAATTATCGGAATAAAGATATCAAAATTCAATATCTACGTAGTCCTTGCGGATTAACCTGTTTTCGAATAAACCTTATTATTAAAGTACTTTACATTGTAGCTGAAAGATGGTCGTATAGGTATCTGCAATTTAAGTAAACCCGATAGAAAATACCACGAAATATATCTTAGTTCCGGTGATATCTCTGGCGATTAGTGGGTGAAATTATTGAAATAGTTTGATTTAAACTATAGCCATATCTGCAGAAGGTGAATTAAAATATCTCGAACTGGGTGATCTAGAGATTTTTAGTTGAAATTTCTAATGCTATTCAAAAGTCTATATTTGTAATTTAGTGTATATTTTACTCGTGGATTAATTTCTAGTAGTTAACCTGAAGAATTTTGCTATACGCCTCACCACTTGAATTCTTGTATTAAGAGTTAATCCGCACAGAAATTGCCCAATAAATAATTTCTCAGATTGTTACTTTCACCTCTCCACCCCCGTAATCGTTAATTCTACACGTTATAAGCGCTATAGCTAGCACCATATTGTTGGGATTAAATATGTAGGTAGAACCCCATAAAAAACTGTTGTTGCTATTTGCTTACAACTCGAACTAGTGAAATAAAAAAAAATTTGACATTATGCATTATATGGTTAATTTACTTAATAAATTGGAGTTGGCTTAACCTCAACACTATTTACATTGGACACCCAGAATGAAGAGTTTGATGAACCAGCATTTTTCGGAGAGAATAATGATACTTCTTCCGATGATTCTTCAACGGTGTAGTTTGTTGCTGTAGGTTTTTCCTGATTATCTTTAAAGAAATCAATGGTAATTATTTCTTCCCTAATAGACTCTAATGGTAGTCTACTAGCTGGATCCATTAAAAATATTTTATCCAAGAGCCTATTAAATTGTTTTGAAATAGGTAAGATTTCCCTTAATAAAGTATGGTTCCCAAATATATAGTTATGGAACACTTGATTTTCATGAACGGCGTCAATTTGTGCAATTGGCCATGGGTTTCTTGAACAAACTATGTTTATAAGAAGTACCGCAAGGGACCAAATATCTCCTGCCAAAGTTGGGAAATATCTGTTCATTGTACAATTTTGGGAATTACAAAGATCAACAGACTTGTATCTAGTCAAGTCAACCATCGATTTGATTAACAGCGAAGAAGTGTAGTTTGTGATTCTTTCTGGTGCCATGTAGAAGGAAGATCCCCTACAAACATTACAACAAACAAGTGGATTGTTCATGGCTAAGCCAAAATCAATCAATGCTATATGAATTTCGTTGTGGTCAATTATTTCAGTGAACCCAGCTGGTCTCTTGTAGTTTGGGTTATAATCGACCATTATGTTTTCAGGCTTCAAATCGCAATGATATATACCTTTGCTTGTACAGTACAATAATACGTCTATCAATTGTAATATGGCGTTCTTCATTAAAAGTTGTGCATCCGTGTTTGGTGGATTTACAAAAATTTGCTTCTCTATGATATTGTTAAAAAGGTCACCCTGTGGGAAGTAGTCCATCAATATAACTACCCCTATTTTATCCAAATTGAAAACCTTATGTATCGATATGACGTTCTCGTGTTCGTGGACTTCCAAGTGTAATGCAATTTCCCTCAAGAAGGTACAGTCCTTGCATTCGTTCTTGAGGAACTGGAGATCAAGGTCTGATGCAGCTATATCCAATGGGGATAAAGTTGATTTGTCGTGGAAGTAGTCGAAAAGCTGCTGCTGAATATACTTTTTGCTTTCATTTACATCTTGGATTTTGCAGCCATTCTTATCCTTTGGTTGACGCTTTAATATCAACTTCGCAGCGTAAACTTTATTCCTCTGAACATCCTCAACTAAGTATATTAATCCATATGTACCAGCACCAATCTTTTTGATAAATCTGTAGTTACCGTTTATCAGACAGTCGTTCAATGACATCTCCGACGACTTATGGTTGATGTGTGTATTAGGGTGGGTATCACTGCTATTATCCGTGGTCGGCTTGGGTTTCTTCTCTACCGAGCACTTATCGAAAAATGGTAATATGGAAAGCGGCATGGTTATTGCTAATTATATAAGTTTTGATCTTATACGTTAAACGAAATAAATAATATATATGTTTCCCAAAATTTTTCACAATTGAACCATCTTGTTGGTTGATATAGGAAAAACCTTCCTAATTCATCCGAACGAGTCATTTTCTTAGAGTGTTGACTACAAGTGATTCTGCTGCCTCATCAGATGATCAAAATCATTCGATGCGAACACGAGATTATGTTAGCCGCACGCACAAGTATCAAAAACAGCAGCAGAAGCAGCCATTTATTAGAAGCTACACCCAGCTCAGCCTGTCATAACTGGCAATTACTTACTACTACTACCAGTAAAGAAAAAATACTATAGGAAGACTACTAAGCCAGAAAGAGTTCTTATTTCAGAGTTGTGTCCATTCTGTGAAAGGTTTCTTTACTGAATTCTTGTTGTGTGACAAGATCATGTTTTCTCAACCTACCACCCCAAAAAATCACACGATCGCTTTACCGCGGACCGTCTCTTTCATTTATGCTCTTTCATGGATTATTCAGTTATATGTTTAATCGTTCTTCTTATATATCTACCACTTTATTTCTACTATACAGGTACCCATTGCGGGCAAAGATACTGTCATTGCGTCATTGATAGATGCTTTGTCCAAATGAGGGAACCTCACTTCGTAGTACTCCTTTCTCAATGCTTCTTTCAACTTTCCGAGATTTTCTGTTTTTGTTAAATGTACAACGCATCCTCCCCATCCAGCACCGGTAATTCTGGAGCCAAAAGATCCATTCGCCCTAGCAATTTTACAAATTTTGTTTAATTCGTCGGTCGATGTACCAAATAAGGTCCTTAATGATTCTTGGGATTGGTTCATCAATTCTCCAAATTTTGACAAGAATGAATCTTCCTTTTCTCTCATTAATTTCAAGGTCTGCAAAACTCTTAAAGATTCCTCGTAAACATGCTTACTGCGCTGATAGAGCCTAAGCAAATCAAATTTAACCGGGAACTTTGCTAAGAATCGGTTGCTAAATTCTGGCTGCGAAACTTTAAAGTACTGTGAAACCTCATCCAAAGTTAGACCTTTTCTCAATCCTTCAGTATTGAAAACTGCTTCAACAATCTCCAACATCTTTGTAAGTCTGGCGATGCCAATATCAATATCGTTGTCCCACGTTGAGCTATAATATTTGTCCATAAATCCTCGTAATGTGCCCGTACCTAAATTCGAGTCTTGAACCAATTCTAAATTATACGTTTTGGCTAGGTATTCAGCAGCAATTGCAACCTCAACAGCTCTCAAATTATAATTAGTTGGTGCTGTCTCCTTCTTGTTCGCTTGAACTAAGCTATTGGTAATAAGGAAAGACATATCATTTGCTACCGCTTCTGGAAAAGCAAATGCCTTACCTTCTAATTTTGGCTTGAATTGAACTAATAGAGCCTTTCCATTTTCACCATAGACTGATGCACATTGATCCATACCTCCAGTATTAACCCCAACGTAATGTTCTGAGACCACGGTAATTCTAGTTAAATCTTCTTTAGACATTTCTGAAACTCCATTGGCCCTCAATACTGCCATAGTGGATGCAACACAAAATGCTGCTGATGACGACAACCCACCTCCAGTTGGAACAGTACCATTGAACATTATGTTGAGCCCACATAGTTGAACTCTGTTCTTTGATTTTTCATTTAAGTAGTTTTGGGCTACAATTAGCCCACACTTAAAATAGCTACCCCATGAAAACTTAAGTTTATCAATTTTAACTGATTCACCATTTTTTGGAATACTAAACAGTTCTGTTGGGAAATTCAAATCAGTGTTACTAATGATAATCTCATCTGTTTGAGTTGGTCTAACTGCCGCAACCATATCATACTCAATCGCCATTGGTAGAGTTGAAAAGTATGAGTAGTCTATATGGTCACCTTGAAGGTTAACCCTACCTGGACTCCTAGAAAGAAATTCAGGATCAGTATTGAACTTTGTTTTAAAGGAGTTAATCAATAATGCATATCTAGCTCTATGATCATCAGGGTTAGAGTAAAATGAAATATCTTCAAATGTTGGAACAGAGTTTCTAACACCAACAAGAGCAGATGGAACACCAAGCACTGAATCTTTGTGATCCTGCTTAAACAAGATATCAACGGGTTGAAACATATCTTTTTTTGAATTAAAACAAGAAGAAAGCAGAAAACAACTATAAACTACATTACAATTACAAAATCCGTATTTTCCATAGAGCCTGGCCACTTAAGAAAGACAAATTAATGTCATTTAGTGGAGACATCAATAAGAAAATAACGGCACCATCCCGAGCTGCTCATATTCGGCTCCGTTCAACAACCCCACCTTATTATTTGTCACCAAGTCGGATGATATATACTAGACTAAGGTGTATTAGTAAACTTTTCCGGATTTAACTCACAATGCCGCATTTGAGTTCCGACCAAACAGAACCGGAACATCTTTTTTTTTTTAGTGTTTGCTCTTTGCTTTTTGGTTTCTGTTTTTACCTTCTTCCAAATTGCTAAAAAACTGGTTTCTATCTACTCTTCTGTATATTAATCTATCTTTGAATAACCGTGAGAATGACTTAATGACTTGTTAGATTTTTGTTTTGGTTTCTTCCTTTGAGGTGCCATTATGTTCTCGACCAAAAAAAAAAGGATTTATTTTTATAAAAAATGCTAAAAAATAATTTAATTGTTCCTGCAATATGCACAAAAATGTGGAGAGGCAAAAAATAAAAAGAAAAAAATGCAACATCCATTTGGTTAGGTTTTCGGATTTACTCCACCATGATCACCCAACATAGTTTCTCCATTTAAAATCCGGCTACTATAATGACCCCTTTGCTACACTTAATGTTTGTCTTAATTCAACCGATCCCCCTCTCATTCCCACTTCTTTTTTTCTCCCCCCCCCAGTTTATTCCACTCTTTTTTGGTTCTGTTTTTTTAGACAAACAAAAATGTACATATTAGTAACAGGAGGAGCTGGTTATATTGGCTCACATACAGTAGTCGAGCTTATTAACCATGGTTATAAAGTCATTGTAGTTGACAACCTTTGCAACTCTTCGTACGATGCCGTTTCGAGAATCGAATTTATCGTGAAACAACCAGTCTTATTTTTCAATGTTGATATTAGAAACTTTGAAAAGTTAAATTTGATCTTTCAACAGTACAAAGTTTCTTCAGTTATACATTTCGCTGCTTTGAAAGCTGTCGGTGAATCTACAACAATTCCCTTAGACTACTATGATAATAATATTATTGGAACAATCAAGTTATTAGAAGCTATGAAGGCTAATCAGGTAAAGTCTATTGTTTTTAGTTCGTCAGCAACGGTTTATGGTGACGTTACTAGGTTTGGAACTAAGTATATTCCAATTCCAGAAGAGTGTCCTAACGAGCCAACAAATCCGTACGGACAAACTAAAGTAACAATTGAGAGCATTCTCTACGACCTTCACACAAGTGACCCACAATGGAAAACAGCAATATTGAGGTACTTCAATCCAATTGGGGCTCACCCTTCTGGTTTGATTGGTGAAGACCCATTAGGTATTCCCCAGAACTTACTACCGTACTTAGCTCAAGTTGCAATTGGTAGAAGAGAGAAATTGGCCATTTTTGGGAACGATTATGATTCTTTAGACGGAACTCCAATAAGAGATTATATTCATGTAATTGATCTTGCAAAAGGCCATATTTCAGCATTAGAGTACTTAAACAATACCAAAGCAACCGAGAGTGGTATTTACAGAGAATGGAACTTAGGTACTGGTAAGGGATCCACTGTTTTTGAAGTTTATCGAGCATTTTGTAAAGCAGTCGGTAAGGATTTACCATACGAGGTTGTTGGTAGAAGAAGCGGTGACGTGCTAAACTTGACTGCAAACCCAAAGCGTGCCAACAAAGAGTTAAATTGGGCAACAAAGTTAACTATCGACGATGCCTGTAAGGATTTATGGAATTGGACCACCCTTTGTCCCCTAGGCTACAATGTAAAGGGATACAAATGGCTGCAATTTAGCGATAAAGAAATTTCAAACAGATGCCATACGGTTGTAAATGGAGATTTAGAAGTGAGTATCTTAAACTACGGTGCTACTATCCAGTCAATAAAGTACAATGGTCAACAACTTGTTCTTGGACTCGACACAGAAGAGGGATATCAAAACCAAAAAGCATTCCTTGGTGCCACTATTGGTAGATATGCCAACAGATTTGAAGGTTCATCCAAGCATTCAGTGCATGGAAAAAATGGAAGCGTTATTTTACATGGGGGTAACAATGGGTTTGACAAGCAGAATTTTCTTGGACCCTTAGTTACAAATAAAGGTTCCAATATAATTTTAGAATTCTTATTAATCGATGAACATTTAAATAATGGATTTGAAGGTGAATTAGAGACAATTGTTAAATATATCATTTCAGGGAATTCAGTAGAAATTGAATTCCAAGCCAAACTCCTTGGAGGGGCAGATGAAACAATTGTTAACCTTACAAACCATACTTATTGGAATATTAGTAATAGCACAGCTGATAATAGTATTGATGGAACTAAAGTTAAGTTACCTACCAAGAAGTACCTTGAAGTTGATTCAAGGCTGCTAGCAACTGGAAAAGTTAACTTCAAGGAAGTGACTGAACTTAAGGGTATCGACTTGTGCTACATCTTGGATGAAAATCCACAACAATTGCTTGATACTAGGAACAAACCACTTGTAACAATTTTTGAAGGGACACACCCAAATTCAACTACTGGCCTAGCTGTCCAGACCACGGAGCCTTCATTTCAAGTTTACTCTGGAGATTTTACTAACATCCCTGGGAAATATGGACCAAGGAGTGGCTTCTGTGTCGAGCCAGGTAGATTTGTTTCTGCAGCTAATAGAGAAGAATGGAAAACATTGGTAACATTAAAGAAGGGGGACACATATGGCTCAAAGATCAAATATATATTTCAATAATTTTCAATAAAGCGGCGTCGTAGCATATAAGAATTTGCAGCCATTCCACCAGGCAAAAAGCCAGATAAAGACAACAGAAAAAAAAGAACCTACTTTCGTATAAAAAACTAAATAAAAAAAAGACATATTAAACGTACTTCCAACATAACTTGTTTCTCTATTCTTCTATCTCAACTTAACCAAGTTGATATTTACCACTAAAGTACTTTACTTTTGCTTAATTCAGTCAAGTTCATCCGTTAAACTTTATGTCTACTAAAATTAGGAAGAACTACTATAGGACTTTTTGCGTTTAATAAAGTAAAATGTTTTATATTTGCTTTTACATTCCTATGAATACACTCGCCATATATAGTGAAACTACTCCCTAACCTATATTTATAGCATCTTCGTTACAAACTTGTTGAAAGAAACAATGTTAACCATTAACCATACCAACAGAAAGGTCGTGCACACCCCAACAATTTTCATTAGCCAGTCATAATAGAATTTTACGACATTTTTCGAACATATCAGTTGCCTGTGTAGCGTAATGGTTAACGCGTTTGACTTCTAATCAAAAGATTCCGGGTTCGACTCCCGGCATGGGTTCTTTCTTTTTTTACCCGATTAGGTAATTTTTTTTTCTTTAATAGTGGGGGAGGGGGAACTTACCTGTATATTAGCTATCCATCATAAATCAATTTACATCAAACCAAACAGTACTGTCGTGTACTATACTACTTTTACACTTAGAAGGACCAGAAGATGTCGTCGGACGAAACGGACTACTCACTGAGTAAGAGACGAGCATCAAAGAACTCGGTTCTTACCGAAGAAGAAAAAAAGGTACGTGCAAAAGCGAATTGCTGGATGAATTTATTGGTAATTTTTCACTTTAGATAAATACGGCACCAAAGGAAGATTCAATGGCCAATATCATTAGATATCGGTATTTGGTTCCAGCAGAGCTTTTCATAATTGATCTAATACGACTGTAGAGAAGAGTGAATTTTTCGTTTGGGGAGTCTTTGTTTTAAACTTCTTCGTTACTAACAAGTAGGCTCACCATATTGCTTCTGAGCAGAAAAGAAGAGAGAATATTCGTTCAGAGTTTGATAGAATAGTTGAATTGACTCCGACTTTGACGTCGCTGGAGAATAGGTCTGAGTTAAATATCTTAACAAAGTCTGCTGATTACATTGATAAGTTGAAAGATGAAAATAAGAAATTGATTGCTCAGTGTAAGGCTAGAGGTATAATGGTTCCAGAGCATTTGATATACACTGGTCCAGGCTCAGACATATAATAAGAAACTGTAGAATTTAATGTACAATTAGTTAGGTAAATATATAATGAATGAAATGATGAAAATAGTTTCTATGTATTAGTCTATTTCATGTAGTGCTTCCAGACAAGTCCGAAAGCGTGGTGTTTTCCGTTGTGGTCCCACACCCCGTCTACCGGAGTATACTCTGTGCCATCCAACTTTAACCCGTTAGAGTTGGATAAACTGGCGAAGAGTTGTACTTTGCCCACAGCTTGTGCCAAAAATTTCTTTACGTTGGCTTTATCATTTGAGAAGAGTGTACTAGTAATCAAATTTCCACCGCTGATCTTTTCAATGGCTGTTGCTACCAAACCAGATTCTTCAATTTCCTTAAATACGAATCGCTCATCGTCTGCCTCGACGTCCTCTTCATCATCATCTTGATACATATCTGTAATCTCCTTGTACGAGAACCCACCCCATTCAATCTTCGCTCCTCTTGGTAGCTGGGCAACTTGAACAATCACTAATGTACCCTTGCTACCGGTGTATTCATTCCAAGTTGCGCTTGCAACCAGGGAGCTCGAAGGCTCAGTAATAAAGCAAACTATCGATGCATATTCTTGAACGTTAACTACTTGAGTTACTCTATGTAAATGTTGTATCGAGAAAACAGAATGGAACTTAATATCATCGTTTTCAGGGAAGTCCATTGACGATGGCTCGAGAGGGATTTGTCCAGAAAGAGACGCAGCTAAATAGCCTTGGTTTCTCTCTATAATACTTTGAGAATATGGTCCAATATTGTGCGGTGCCCAGTACGATCTTGATCTAATGTGAATACCTTCCTTCTTCGCTGGTGACAATACTTCACATGAAAGTTGCACTAAATGATTTCCAGCTAAGTTTGTTCCTACACAAATTCTTGAAGGCGGTAAGAAATACAATTCAAAGAACTTTGAATAAATTGAATTAATTTTCGAGAATTCATTCATATCTGACAAAAGTAATGTAACATGCTTAATGTTGTCAGCAGACACATTGTTCGAATCAAGTATACTTTGTAACTGTTGGAAAATCGATGAAGCTTGCTCTTCTGTGGTTTCGCCTGTCCCTACCAAATTAGATATATAAATCTTACCAGAAGGGGTCGTATACGTAGAAGAAGAAATGAACGGCTCTGAAATGCCAACACTAGCCATTTGATCAACTATATCTCCCAGTTCAAATTTCTCGTCCGCGTTCTCAACTTCGTCTAGTACTTCAACAAATTGCTCTTCCAATAACGGAGGCTTCTCAAGCAACAAATAATCACCAAGTTCTTTGTCAACTACCTTCACGCTAACCTTCAAATAACTTACATCATCGGTAGATTCCTCAACGACCTGGCTCTCAACAATTTCCAACCTTTTCTTGAAGAATGGAGCATCAAACACCAATGTCTCAAACTCACCTCCTTCTCCACAAATATGAACGTCATACATCGCATTTAATTTGATTAGTTTTGGATACATTTCAGATATGGATTTCCCCAAATCTTTGGAAGTCAATCCAATTGCTGCAACCTTTATGAGTCTCGCATCGAGTGAGTTACTACACATCTCACCCATCAATTCCAATTGGTTTCTTTGCCAAAGATAAGCCAACGACGTCAATCCCAATCTACCACAAACACTCTCTACTCTTGTCCTCTGGTAATGGGACAATATGGCCCCACAACTAACACCTTCAACGTCAGGATGCAATTCCTTAACCTTGTGCAACAAATTGTACAAGTCTTCAATCTCATCATTCATCGTGATAGAGTACTCCAAATCTTGATTCTTCGACCCGCCAAACAAAATAGGCTGTCTGTAAAGCGGGATATCAAGACATTCTGAATATGTTTCAATTATATCGTGCCCCACTGTTTGAAACATAAACGAATCAATCTCATCTTTAGATTTATCAGCTGGGTATAGGTTAGCTAAGCATGTCAATTCATGCCCATTTGAAATACAGTGATGGATGTTATAAAATGAATCTTTCCCACCCGAAATAAGAGCAACAAATTTCATAGCCAAGTAACTACTGTATCAAGTGAACTAACAACAAGTCCGAACTATGTCTTCACCAATTACCGTATATATGGTATAGATCTATTATCGGTCTATCTACAGGACACTCTGCATGCTGCGATGGGGACGGGGTCTTAGATTTACACTGAGCTAGGCGTAATTTGCATCCGGTACAATTCAGAAAATTTTCAGTTTCCTGCACCAAAAAATTTTCACTCATCCTCTCACGCATATAAATTGAGCCGTCCGCTCCTAAACTTTTCACTAACTTTGTATTTTCTTTTCTTCATCAAAGTAAAGACGTCAACATGCCTCGTATGTACAAACATGTCGAGTGATGGTGCTTACTCTTTTTTTGATACAACCAGTGTTAATGTCCGTTGAACAAAAAGCAGGAGAAGTAAAAACTTTCTTGTGGGTTTGATGTTGATGGCACTGGGAGGTTCGGGACCTCAATTTTTTGAACATTATTGGAGCTTATTTGTAACTGAACCCCCGACACTTCAGTTACATTTAACATAAGTCTCCGTGAAGCTAAGAACTATTCAGTCGGGCGCTTTTTCATTACTTCAAAGTGAAACTGGTGTCTGTCCGTTTGTTTTCAATGTGTTTCACGGGACGAGACCAATTTTGTAAAAATTTTGAATTTCCAACTTCTGTTGAAAAAAAATGATTCTAGCTCATCGCTTATATCTCTAAATTTTATGAAAACTTTTTCCTAACAAATTTCCTATAGGTGCTCCAAGAACTTACTCCAAGACTTACACCGTCCCAAAGAACCCTTATGAATCCGCTAGATTAGACGGTGAATTAAAGCTCGCTGGTGAATTCGGTTTAAAGAACAAGAGAGAAATCTACAGAATTAACTTTCAATTATCTAAGATTAGAAGAGCTGCTCGTGACCTTTTAACCAGAGATGAAAAGGATCCAAAGAGATTATTCGAAGGTAACGCTTTGATCAGAAGATTAGTGAGAGTTGGTGTCTTATCTGAAGACAAGATGAAGTTAGATTATGTTTTAGCTTTAACTCCAGAAGATTTCTTAGAAAGAAGATTACAAACTCAAGTTTTCAAGTTAGGTTTAGCTAGATCTATCCACCACGCTAGAGTTTTAATTACCCAAAAGCACATTGCTGTCGGTAAGCAAATCGTCAACATCCCATCTTTCATGGTTAGATTAGATTCTCAAAAGCACATTGACTTTGCTCACAACTCCCCATACGGTGGTGGTAGAGCTGGTAGAGTTAAGAGAAAGAACCAAGGTAAGGGTGAAGATGCTGAAGAAGAAGAATAAATTATTTAGTCCTCAAAAAACAATTTAATAATTTAATATCAAAACTTCAAAAAATTCCTCCTAGAGGTGAATAATATAAATAGTACATATATATAATTCTCTTCAACAAAAAGAACAAATTGTAATATAGTAAGAAACAAGAAATAATAAGAAACAAAAAAAAAAAAAGAAAGATACATTTGTAGAAGTCCTCTGTACTTACTACAAAACTTCTTATATGAAGTGTATCATTTGAGAGGACTTCATTACCACATTTCTTCGGGTAAATCTCATTAAGGTTCCAAAGATATACAATCTTTATCATTTCACTTCTCTTTAATTTACGCTCCGCTGGGGCCCCTATCCGGGGAGGACGATTGCATCGAGCTTTGTTCCCCTTCGGGGAAAGCACACCCAATAGGACTAGAAGCACGACCAAAGGGAGAAGAGCTCAATTCAATTGGCCTCGCCGGACAGGCGCCAGCGGAGCGTCTTAAGTTGGTTTATGATTATCATTCTTTCTAACGTTACCACCTACTTCACTAAGGCCCATATATAGAGAAATACTTTGTCATAGAGTAGTAATTGCACTACCGAAGGGAATAAAAAGTTCAAATCCAAAAACCTCACCTGGTAGGCTTCAGTAGAACGTCATACTATAAAGTCAAGATTGTAAAAAAAGAGAAAAAGAAATTACAATATCATTAAATGGTACCAACCTTCCACCCTAGTTATGTTGCAAACTGCAAACTGCCAATATATTTGCAGCCATTTTGGATTCTTGAATATCTTGTACATAAACTTATAATAAAAGAAATTCCCATTATAATATCAAGTAACGTGACCCAGTAGGGCTGTGCCCTTGTTACACAAAAGGTTGAGAAGAGCGAAAATTTTTGTTTTTCATACACCATACACCCAGCAGTGAGGGCCTCACTCAGTGAGTGAGTTAGTGAGCGAGCGAGCTGCCGGCAGGGGAATGCTCACTCACAGTTTCTTATATACGGAAAAAAAAAATTATGTACCACTAGCATTTAATATAGGTTTTTAGATACAACATATAATCAAAAATGGGTAAATCGTATGTGACAACAGGATGTTCTTCCGTGGAGTGAATGTATTGATAGTGTGAGGGAAAGTATCCGAAGAGCCGGAGAAAAAAAGGCAACGAGAAGAGCTATACAAAGTCAGAGAAAGAGAGAGGCAGAGGAGCCATCGTGAAAAGTGAAAAATTCAAGAAAAGTGAAAAATTCAGAAAGCCAGTCGAATACAGGAAGTTAGGAAGATTCATGTAGGTGCTGTGAACGGCATGCTGCCGATTTGCTTGTAGTATCACCAATTTGAAAAAGTTTAAGTTCCCAGTGGTCAGAATTGACATGTGTTCAACGAATAAACAATACCACATAACCTTCAGCAGAGATATACATCATCTTCAACTTCAACATCAGCATCATCTTCATCAGTACTTTCTTGAATAAGGGACACACCGAAGAGTAGTATCAGAAGAGTATTGCAGCGGGCTCCAAGATGAGCATATGACCGCATATATTTGACAGAAAACACTTACGGAGATGCTACTTCCTTGTTTCAAATGCCTACTGCTTGTTCCTACTGCTTGCTCCTCCACTATACAACACTATCCCTCCTATATTCTTATTTCTCTTTCATTTTACTAACATATTTTTTAGTCGTGGTTACAGATCTGGTACTCGTTACGCTTTCTCCCGTGACTTCAAGAAGCATGGTGCTATTGCATTATCTACTTACATGAAGACCTACAAGGTTGGTGACATCGTTGACATAAAGGCCAACGGTTCTATCCAAAAGGGTATGCCACACAAGTTCTACCACGGTAAGACTGGTATTGTTTACAACGTTACCAAGTCCTCTGTTGGTGTTATCATTAATAAGGTTGTCGGTCACAGATACTTAGAAAAGAGAGTTAACTTAAGAGTTGAACACGTTAAGCACTCTGCTTGTCGTCAAGAATTCTTAAACAGAGTTAAGTCTAACGCTGCCTTAAAGAAGGAAGCCAAGGCCAAGGGTGAACAAGTCCAATTAAAGAGACAACCAGCTAAGCCAAGAGGTGCTTACGTTGTTTCTACCGAAGGTAACGTTCCACAAACCTTAGCTCCAGTTCCATATGAAACCTTCATTTAATCGCTTTATTATATAATGCATAAGTCAATGAAAATTAAAAAAAAAAATCCACCCCTTCTCTATAACTTAATGTAGCCCAGTATTTCTTCATCATTGTTAACTTCTTTATCGTTTTTTTTTTGCTTTTTGGTTTCAATTCGACCGGGCAGCACACATACTTGGATCTTACTTCCCCTTTTGAGAAACTTCTCCTATTAAGGCCAGTAGTACGACCGAAGGGAGAAGAGCTCAATGCAATTGTCCTCGCCGGATAGGCGCCAGCGGAGCGTCTTGCGATGGTCTATTTTTGAAGAGAATCATTTCTCTTTTTAACGGTACCGCTCCGCTAGGGCCCCTATCCGGGGAGGACGATTGCATCGAGCTTTGCTCCCCTTCGGGGAGATCACACTACTCACAGTGAGTTACGACCAAATGGAGACAAGCTCAATGCAATTTTTCTCACTGGAAAGGCAAAAGAGGAGCGTCTTGATGTAAAATGAATATAAGACATCATAATTCTATGGAATTTTCAAAACATGACAATTAGACTAGTAACTAGGGAAGGTAATGTATTGAATGTATAGAGAATAGGGGGAATCAACTGCGGAGGGTAATGTATGTATGTATGTATATATACATTACATAATGTAATCTATGATGAAGATGTAGAGTTGTTGATATACATGAGGAGAATGATATATTTATGTATGTATATGAGGTAGTATACCGGAGCGCGCACATCAAAATGAAGATGACACCAAGAAGTTTAAAAGAAACAAAGTTCAAATTGATATTTAGATAGACAAAGAGTTAAATAGGAAGAGACATTGATTTGTGTAATATGGTTGATCAATCGAGCGATAAGAAGGTTGAGTCTAAGGCTTTGCCTGTGGAAGGAATTGATACTTCTAATGAAAAGACCACGCCAGCGCCCGTCCCAGAAGTTGTGAGGGAAGAAGGGGATAAGGATAACAAGAACAAGGCAGGGGAGGAGGAAGATGAAGATGAAGAGGAGGAACAGGAGGAGGAGCAAGCTAGAGTTGGTGGTGCATCTTCATCTCCACCTGTAACTACATCGCCATCGGCTACACCCGAAGTAACACCCTCTGCTGCTGATATAGACCATAATAAACCATTCCCAGTTACACATGCACCAGGTTCATCATCATTTGGGAACGCACTTCAAACTTGGACAGAAATTGATTTACCATCTCTCCAGAAACGTCTCGATGACCAAGGTATTGAATTAAAGGAAGATCAAAAATCGTCTCTTCTTAACAGGAAGGAGCTTGCCACTAAGACGAAGGAATTCAAGAAATTACTGGATGAAGAGAAGCTTTCCAGTTTTAAGACACTTTTAAAATCTTATCAAAATGAGATTGATTCGTTAACAACGAAGAAGAAAACAGTAGAGAATTATTTCTTTGGTATATATCGATTACTTGCCGAAGCTCCTGATCCACGTCCATTGTTGGAAGTTTCACTTGATGCAGTAATGGACTTTCTGGAATCTGAGAAATTGAAGAAGGAGATCTCTAAATTAGGTGAAGAATTGCTGAAGAGAGCGGATTACGATCAATTGAAGCAAAGATTAATAAGAAATGAGCAGAAACTGGCTGAATTTTTGCAGAGTCAATTAAAGGCAAAGGATGAAGAATTTCAAGCATTGCTTGAAGAAAAGGAATCAAATTGGAATGAACAGCAAAAGAGCTTAGAAAGACAAATATCTGATTCGAGACATAAGATTGAAGAATTACGAACATCTAATGAAGTAACAAGTTTGCAATTAAATAGTCATTCCAAGGCTAGTGGTGGAGCTAATAATTCAGCTGCTTCAGCTTCAGTACTTGCAGAATTAGAAATTGTATCGAGAGATGCAGAATCTTCAAAGAAGAGAGTTTTTGAATTAGAAAAGCGTAATGAGAAACTTCGTACAGAATTAACCAAGGCAAAATCTGGATCAACAGTGGACCAACTTAAAGAGACCTTTTCCCAAAAGGTGTCTGAATTAGAAGGTGAAAATGCATTATTAATTGCCAATGTTGAGCAAACGAAAAAGAAATTAAATGAGCTGGCTAAGCAACAAAAAGCTCAAGTTGATACATACAACACTAAGATTCAATCGCTTACCCAAGAGGTTAGCAAGCTTAAACAAAAAATTGATAAAACAAGCGATTATGATGAACTCAAACATGAAATAAATTTATTGAAACAAATTCAATTTGGAGGAGATGATGAAGCAGCAACAACACCAGAAGAGGATGGCGGATCAACTGGAATCGATTCAATTATTATTCAAAGAAATAAAACTTTAACTAAGGAATTAGCTGATTTTAGATCACAACATGATTCACTTATAAGTAGGATAGCTGAACTTGAAAAAGAACTCAGCATTACAAGTGAAGATCTCGTAAAGACCCAGCTCTTAAATGATAGGCTTGAGAATGATCTCGCAGATTTACAGGATGCAGGTGGAAGCAGTGTAATTGGAGGTAGCAGTAATGGTGGTGCCAGATTTGATAATATGAGTATGATATCTGGAGTTACAAACATGACAAAGGGTTTCCCAGTAGGCGGGGGTCGTGATCGTAATGGTAGTATTGTTGGTAGTACTACTGGTGGTTCAGGAGTTATGGATGACTCCTCAATTCTTCCAATTATAACTAAACAAAGAGACAGGTTTAGACATCGTAATAATGAACTTGAGGAAGAATTAAAGAAACAATATACTACAATTAGTGATTTAAAAAGACAAGTTAATAGTATCAAGAAAGATAATGAAGAATTATACGAAAGAACCAGATACCTTGCTCTGTTCAAGAACAATAGCAATAGTGATAAACAATCCTTTTCATCCAGGGGGGCCAGTAGGAAACTACTTGAACCAAAGGCTAACGTTGAGCAAACAACCTTTGATAATCCATACCAAGCAAGTTACGAATCAAAATTACATCCAATTGAGCAATTCCGTATGCGAGAACAAGAAAGAATCAACTCTAAACTTTCCCCAGTTGAAAGATTATTTATTTCATTCTCTAGAGCTATTTTAGCAACCAGGACTACGAGAATGTTATTTGTTGGATATTGCTTTGGATTGCACATGATTGTAATGGTGGTTACTATATATGCTATGGGTTTAAGTACACTGATGATTCCAGAAGTTGGGATGAATAGCAGCACTGGTGGAATTGCAAATAAAGTAGCAGGTGCCCCTGACACATTAGCTAAAGTAATGGAAAATAATATTTAGCTATCAGCATAATAAATGAAATTTCTGAAAAAAAAATTCCTTTTAGTAGTTTATTAGTTTAATTAAGGAAGACGCTCTGGCGCCTATCCGGCATGGACAACGACTGCATTGAACTCTTCTCCCTTCGATCGGCGGTCTTCTCTCTAGCCCTACTGGAAGTAATTCCCCTGACGGGGAACAGATAGGGGGCCCAGGCGGAACGGTACCATAGAAGGTCTTTGAAAATATATTCTCCGCATGGGCTCTACATTCAAGCTTAAATATATAATATATCCTATGATTTCAACATAAAGAACCGAAAAGTCTGTAGTACTACTCAAACGAAAAACAAAACCAACCAATCAGGAACACCAACGACTTCCCTTGTACCACAGTGACAATTCACCAAGAAGAATGAATTACGATTTAATTGGTTGCTTGTTGTTGTTTTAAGTATAAGGCTTGCTCTTGCCCTGGAACATTTTTAGATCACCTGACCAAAAAGTATACAGGAGGTTGCTCTCTAGTTAACCTTTCGCAACCATTATCCCTTCCCCCCTATAATTGATTTGCCACTTCAATTCCCCTTCTTATTTAAAGGGAAGCTAATGTTTAAATATTTTGTACTTTTCCTTATCGTTTACATAATCTACTCAACTTATAGCAACGCAATGTCAGACAACACAAACAAGAAATTAACCCAAGAAGAAAAGGATGCTGAATATTTCAACGCAGACAACTTAATTATCAACGCTGGTGGTAAATCTATTCCTTTCAGTCAAATCAACAAACCTCACCATGCTGTAATCGAGCCAAGAGACCACCAAGCTAACATCAATGCCAAAGATTTCCCTGACATCGAACCAGAGGCAAAGGAAAGAGAAGCAAAGATTGCCGCCGCCAGAAAGCAGCAATAGATTGCTTCATCTATTGCCCCACAATTCGAGAACACAGCACACAATGTAGTAGCATCCAGCTCTACTTATCAAACCCTCCCCCCACCCCCCCCAAAAAAAAAATAGAAAAAAAAGAACACTAAACTAAATGCTAAACTGCAAGCACCCATTCGGGCCAACAAGATTGACCAAGTGGATTCAATTCTTCTGTTCTCAACAACAACACACACTTCCACTCTGGTTGTGTCTTCCACTTTTTTATAACAAATATACGCCTATGGAAATTCCATTATTGATTGTCGATCAAATCATATAGAAGGAGTTTGAGGACTGTATCTATATATTGATACCAATGGACTATTCTAAGATACCCTTAATCTTCTTTTTCAGTTTTATATCTCATATGGTACTGTTCCGCTAGGGCCCCTATCTGGGTAGAACGACTGCATCGAGCTTTGCTCCACTTCGTGTAGATCCGACCAAGAGGACTAGAGGCACGTCCAAATGGAGATGAGCTTAATGCAATTGTCCTCGCCAGATACGTGCTACCGGAGCGTCTTGTGATGATTTTTATTATTTCATTAACTCTTCTCAAGGTACCTTTCTTCAGATGCGCTGTTTAGCAGAAGAAGATTGCATTGAGCTTAACTCTAATTTTGGAATAATCTAGGAAAAAATAGGAGTATGACCAAAAGGAGACAAGCTCTGCGTAATGACTCTCATTCGATAGGCAAAAATAGGAAAATATTGTATTTGACGTAGACTTTGTAAGTGTATATAGCTTATGGTGCAACTCACACACTCGTACATTCATAGGGACTCTATATACAGTATATTGTGAAATCTTAGACTTAAGATCATTATCTCAAAATGATATACCAAACTCCGCTCTTTTAAGCTATCACGTTACAACCTTATCGATTAGAATATTGGCGCTATGCTTGGATTACCCAGAAGGTTTCTTCGACAAGCATTCTACTTTCTTGCCTTTTTTGTATTTGCAATATTTTTAGTACTTTATGCCAATAAGCAAAAGGTAATTCATCTAAATGATTATTTACCGTTTTCATTAACACCAGCATTTTTCCAGCCTTCAGCTGACTACTTCATTTCCGATATTAAGATTGGTAGCTGCTTGAAGATCAATGGAAACAATCCATTATGTGGAGTACCTACAAGTAACGACGGCATTGGTTTTTGGTCGAGATTGGATAAGAATTTGAACTTAGGGAACTCTTGGTTTAAAAAACAGTATTTATCATACAAATTAGTAACAGATGATGAAATAAACGGCAGACTGCCAGATAATGCCAAGGCCAAGAGAGCACCAGTCAGTTCGACTACCTCTTCAACTACATCTTCAAATTTAGTTATTGTGGATATTGCAATTGAAAAGTCTTCAGATGCTAAAATTCGGGGCAATAAAAAGAATTTCCCAGAACATATCTTGAAAGAATTTCACAAGGCCAAGGTTTTCGACGACGAGAGTCACGAAAATTTGGTTAAGATTAAGGCCAGTAATGTGGATGTAGAAAAGGAGCAACTAGCCAAAGAAGATAGAAAGTCTTCCAAGGAAGAGGCTAAGGTGAAAGAAGCAGAAAAAGAATTTCACCTTGATGATTTAAAGAAAGATCCTAAGGAAGCTGACGGTGAAGACGTAGAAAAGGAGGCAATCATTAGTGAGCAGGAAAAGGCCAAACTGGAAAAAATTGCCGAAGAGAAAGCGGAGCAAGATTTCCATCTCGAAAAGAGAGGCGAAGAAAAGAGCCGAGACGCTTTAGTTATAGAATACTCGATTCCAAGTGAAGCTCAAGTTACTGAGAGCGGCTGGGTTAACAAAGGTAACGGTATTTGGGTCAAGTACGGTTTATATACCGATAGCGATGCTATTACCGGGATTGATGTTCTCTTTGGTGAAGACTGTGTAGACCCTCGTCCAAATTGGAAACTTCTTAAATCACATGGGTCCCTCAAGGATGTTGGTAACACAAAGGACAAGGGAGCCTATATCAGTATCAGAAGAGGTCCCCGTGTAGATTACAAGCAAAAATCTTATCAACCTACTTTAAAGGTGAACAAGGATGGTAAGTTTAAAATCTTACAAGTTGCTGATTTACATTTTTCGACAGGCGTAGGTGTCTGCAGAGACCCATGGCCAGTCGAAACAGCTATTGGCTGTGAAGCTGATCCAAGAACTTTGAAATTCCTTGAAAGAGTACTTGATATTGAAAAACCTGATTTTGTTGTTTTGACTGGTGATCAAATTATGGGTGATACTTCACCAGATGCTGAAACATCAATTTTCAAGGCATTAAACCCATTTATTCAACGTAAAATTCCGTTCGCTATTACTTTGGGTAATCATGACGATGAAGGTTCGTTATCAAGAGAAGAAGTATTTGCTCTTTCGACATCATTACCATTTGCATTTGGTGAAATGGGACCAAGTAAAATTGACGGAGTTGGCAATTATATCTTAAATATTGCAGGAAACGGTATCTCATCCCCAGGGATCAACATGTATTTCTTGGATACTCATAAATATTCACCAAACCCAAAGGTTAACCCAGGTTACGATTGGCTTAAGGAATCACAAATTGATTGGTTAAAAGAACAGGGCTCGCAGAAAAAGGGGGCTCTTAATATGGCATGGTTCCACATTCCTATCCCTGAATACAAAAACATCCAACAAACACATGTTGGAGAATACAGGGAACCTCCAACTGCGCCAAAGTATAACACAGGCGCTAGAGATGTGTTACAAAAAATCGGCGTTAAGGTAGCCAGTACTGGTCATGACCACGTAAACGATTACTGTCTTTTAGATGTTGCAAAACGGGATACCAACTTAGAGAATAAGATCTGGCTCTGTTACGGTGGTGGATCTGGAGAAGGTGGATACGGAGGATGGGGTGGTTACGTCAGAAGGTTAAGAACTTTCGAAATTGATTCCGAATCTGAGGAAATCAAAACTTGGAAAAGAAGAGAAGATAATCCGCTGCAAATTTTTGATGAACAAATCATCGTTGCAAATGGAGAGGTTGTAAATTTTTAATAGAGGCGTAATAAAGAGAGAAATATTTTTTTGATATAATGTAGCATACGTGAAAACATCTAAGGTTGCCGTCAATAGTCCACTTTTAGGAATGGAGATATATTTTCCGAAACCCCTCAAAATTCAGGTTGGCGGCTGCAACATACAGCAATAGACTAACGAATTATGATATAACTATGTCATCACTCACGCAAACTCCTAAGTTTAAACTTGCGTGACTTGCCTGGACCCATTCACGTATGCTGGTAGGGCGCCTTATAATGTTTTGTTATTTCCGTTGTGTTTTGAATGGCGAAACGGACGAATTTCATGTTGGTGCTCATAATTCGATTAATACCTATCACCCCCGCAAAATACCCCGGATATTCATTTCTGAGACATAAGTGCCACTTCATAAATATATTCGATAGTATTCAATCATTGGGGGAATTAAACATACAGGGCTCCCACAATTGCTGACAATTTGCTCCCAATCATAGCATTCCACTACCCACCTCTTTACAGTTTATATAAGGGCAATGAACTTTTCAACTTGGTCAAATAAGCAACCATTGACTGTCAATTATACAAGGCCGCATGAACTCTCGGCAAAAGTGGGGGCTCTCCAGAGTCAATAACTTCTTTCTATAAAAGGCATACTTCCCCAGATTGATGCAGCTGGTAGTAGGATTATTCATACTCTTCGACCTTGTCTTATAGAAATTTAGATATGTCCTCAAATTCTCTGAAAAATAGTCTTGACGAGAAGCCTACAACTACCAATGATCTTGATTACGAACCTACATTCCTTGGGTTAAGAGGAGAGAAGTTGAACCTTGCCGTGTCAGGTCTTGCTGGTGTTGGCTTCTTACTTTTCGGTAAGTACAGTGAACAATCGAGCAATCACTAATATAACAAAGAAATTGGTACTAACATTCTTATAGGTTATGACCAGGGTGTTATGGGGAGTCTCATTACATTACCTTCATTTAAGGAAACATTTACTCTGATTAACTTGGATGAAAATCCTCAAAATGCTACACTTCAAGGTGCTGTTATTGCATTATACGAAATTGGTTGTATGATCTCTGCACTTTCCACTATTTACTTCGGTGATAAGTACGGTAGAAAGAAGTTGATCTTTGCCGGTGCAGTTATTATGTTAATTGGAGGTGTTTTACAATCATGCGCTTATACTACTGTACATTTGACTATTGCAAGGATTTTCACTGGGTTTGGTAATGGTTTTATCACATCAACAGTTCCAATATGGCAAGCTGAATTATCAAAACCAAAGATGAGAGGTAAACTTATCATGCTTCAAGGATCAATTATTGCATTGGGTATCACTATTTCATACTGGGTTGATTTTGCCTTTTATTTCTTAGATAATGGTAGTAATCTGTACAGAAGTGTATCGTGGAGATTTCCAATTGCTTTCCAATGTATTTTCCCTATCATCCTTATACCATTTGTATTTAAATTCCCTGAATCTCCAAGATGGTTATTGAAAATGGGGAGGGAAAAAGAAGCTAAAATCGTATTCTCAGCAATCTACAACGTACGTCTTGATAGTCCACTTGTTTGTGCACAAGTTGATGAGATTAACCAAGCTCTTGACATGGAAAGAGTCAAGGGCGCCGATAAATTCAGTTTCAAGAGTATATTTACTCAAGGTAAGACCAAAACTTTTCAAAGAACTATGCTTGCTGTTTGGTCTCAAATAATGCAACAAATTACTGGTATTAATTTGATTACATATTACGCAGGTACTATTTTTGAGTCTTATATTGGAATGCCACCTTTACAATCAAGAATTCTTGCTGCATGTAATGGTACGGAATACTTTTTAGCTTCGTTGGTCGCTTTCTGGACAATTGAGAGATTCGGTCGTAGGAAGTTGATGTTGGTTGGCGCAGCTGCCCAGTGCATTTGTATGGTAATATTGACTATTACCAATCATGTGGCTGATCCTACAAATTCAGGTACTTCTACCAATTCCAAGGCAGGTATTGCATCAGCTGTATTCCTATTTGTTTTCAATACATTCTTTGGTGGTTCTTGGTTAGGTGCAGCATGGCTCTATCCACCTGAAATTTTAAACTTGACTTCAAGATCAACAGGTGTAGCATTGTCTACCGCATCCAACTGGGTGTTTAATTTTATGGTTGTTATGATAACCCCAGTGGCATTTAAAAATCTTGGTTCATATACTTACTTAATTTTTGCAGCTACCAACTTTTTAATGATCCCATCAGTTTACTTCTTCTTTCCTGAAACTTCTGGTAGAAGTTTGGAAGAAATGGATATTATATTTGCTGAAACACCATCTAACAAACCATGGAAATGTGTTGAAATTGCCAGAACCTTGCCAAAGATGCATGCAAGTGATTGGAAGGAAACAAAGGAAAAGACATATGCTACTGCAGAACATAATGAAAATATAGAGTTTTCAGAATAGCTACGGTATTTCTTAAACTATCCACTTTCTTTACTACGAGTTAGAGTCTCTGCAATCATCTTCACCGGATAGGGAACAGCGGATAATCTTACCCCTGCCACATCCCACCTACTATGAAAAGAGTTGTTTTATGTATCATATATTCAAAATAAATAAGATGTGTTTGAAAAAACAAATTGTTTGACCTCTAAAAGTTTAATAGAGAGCACTGCCTAATGATGCTTCTGAGGTTGATAAACTTGAATTGTACCCTTTGCTTGTTTTAACATACTGCTCATAAATGTAAACCTTATGAACGTAATTTGCCATATTTGTGTTTGTTTTACATTTGGGAATAGGTGGCTTTGATGGAAGCTTTTGGTACGTTTCGTAGTTAATACCATAGGCATAGTGAGAAAATGAAAGTGAAAGGAATGGGGATGGCAAGTACTTTGGATACTGAATACTATCTTTGTTCGCTTTCCTAGAAGTAGTCTTGGCTTTTCTTTTTTTTGAGTAGGTCAGACACTTGTCACAGCTTGTGTTGTTAGAAGAGTCAGACTGTGCTCCGGGAAATACTGAAGACCCACCAGAAGACTTGTCTTCATCAATAACTTTTGAGGTAGCTATAGAAGTGCTACGCTTAATAGTAGGTACTCTGTAAAATTTCTTTTCCACCACTACTGCTGCTGCCGATTCCTCTAAGCGAGGCACATCGATATCTAGTGTAGTTTTCATATTTGGGTCAATAATATTAAAATGGTCCATCCCTGAAAGTATAAGCGCTGAGACTGGAAAAGCCAGAGAGGGACACATACTTCTCTTTAAATACATTTATAATACAAAGAAAAAAAAATCAAACCAGGTATTTTAGTATGCTCCCCCGCCAACAAACTCATCCTTATACCCCCAAATTGGCCCTACTACTACTCGCACCGGTTACTATAGCTCCCTTGTGGAATGGCTGCAAATTATTATGGTATGCAACCTGAACTGCCGGTTTCGCGCACTCACACTAATATTTTTGCTGCGCTGTCCGGGTAACTGTAATTTTTTCCTCACATCGAACGAACCGTGAAAAATTCTTGAGCCATCAAAACTGAAAGGCAAGTTGAAGACTTAACTACACAGAATTTGTAGAAAGAGATTCAACTTTACATTTTTTGCATCTCATACTTAATTAGCACACTTTGAAGTTTCTGAAGTCCGCGCTTGAGTACTTCTAAATACATACACAAACAAAGAAATCACACATCCCAAAGCAGCGATCAACAAATAAGTTACTTACTCAAAATTCAAATATATAATAAATAATGTCTTGGTTGTTCGGTGGTAAATCAGAAGAACAAAAGAGAGATGAAAGTTTAAAGCAATCTCTTGGTTTTGACCCAGCTCAGGTCTCTGACGTCTCATCTATAATCCTGGCACCAGGTGTCCTTGATAGCTCTAGGTTGCATCCTTTAGCTGGGTTAGATAAGGGAATCGAATACTTGGACTTGGAAGAAGAACAATTAACCACGATGGAAGGTGCCCAAGGTGTAATCCCATCCAGAAGTTGGACAGATGACTTATGTTATGGTACTGGTGCCGTTTACTTATTAGGTTTAGGTGTTGGTGGTGCCTACGGGTTCCAAGAAGGTGTTAAGAATATGCCACAAGGTGCAACCCCAAGATTACAATTAAATACCATTTTAAATCACATCACCAAGAGAGGTCCTTACTTAGGTAACTCTGCCGGTGTTTTAGCCTTAACTTACAACTTAATCGATTCAAGTATTGATGGTCTCAGAGGGAAGCACGATGACTACAACTCTATAGCCGCTGGTGCTTTAGCTGGTGCTATTTTCAGAAGTAGTGCTGGATTAAGACCAATGGGTTACTCCACTGTTATCATGGCCGGTGCTGCTGGTGCATGGTGTGGTATCAAGAGATTAGTAAACTAATACAACACATACCAATCTAAAATTTCACAAAGATCATTAAGAGATTTTCTTTTCTCCTTCATCTTGTATATAGAGTAATATAAAGTAGGAACGAAATCAACGGCTGTATCTTAATCCCAAACAAATTTCTCCAATAGTCAGTATATATGAACAATTTTACCAACACAACTCTTCCTCTATTGACGACCAAATGAAGAAGAGCTCAAAAGAGTTGTCCCCGTCGGATAGACACCAGCGGAGAGTCTTGCAAGATGTATTTTCATCTGGTCCCGCTCCGCTAGGGCCCCTATCCCGGAGAGGATGATTGCATCGAGATTTGTTCCCCTTTGGGGAGATAAATTCTCAGCAAGGATAGAAGAAAATGTCAATGTAGCTTTCAAAAAAGAAGGCGGAGTTGAGGTATCCAAAGAATATTGGAAACACAAGTATCTCGTTATGATATATAGTAGATTGTAGGTGTCCATATATAATATTACACCAAGTAGGCCCTTTAATTTTGAATCATCTATTTGAACTCGGTTTTTATATGCATGTATTAAAGTGGAAAAACTGTTAAATCTATAAAATTGGTTTTGATTTGTTTTCTTGTCTGTTTTAAGCAATTTGTTCCTGATTTTTGTCTATTTTTTGCCTTTTCCCTTCCTCAACTTCAGCTTTATTTTCATCCTCATCTTCAACTTTCCTCTTCTTACCACTCACTTCTGGAGTTACTTCTTTACTGGTAGCAGGAGTATCAACTGAGGATTGACTAGGAGATACTAATTCAAGTTTTTGAAGTACCTTTGTAACAACCATATTACCTTCATCGCCTACTGTTTCTATAACTTCTCTCATTTCCTTATGAGTCTTCGATCTGGCTAACTTTTGATAAATACTTGCCTTACCAGGTAATTGGTTGAGTAGAATATACTTTGTATTTCCAGGATAATTCTCAACTGATTCAGAAATACTAAGAAATTCAGGTAAAACCTTGTTCCAAGTCAATGGCTCTGCACTAAAACATGTAGGATTGCATTCAGCACCTTCAGCGATCATGCATCCAACGTTTTCCCCATACTTAGACTGAAACTGTTCACATTCTCTCCTGTTGAGAATCCCACCATTAATGATGAAACTGACATTGTTCGAGTGACAAGTTTTGATGATCTCTGGTAAGAAAGATCTAATTGGGTGATCTCTGTTTCTCATATCCCTAGTTCTGCAATGCAAAGTTAAGTTAGTGATACCAGTCTTACACAACCTGTCAACTAATTCAATAGTTGGCTTGGGATCTTTACCGTCAAGCAATCTTATCTTAACACTGATTGGGATATTAAATATCTTACCAACTTGATGAACAAGCCCTACAAGAATCGACTCAAGTAAATCAGGAGTGCTTAACAAAGCTGCACCCATTCCCGAATGCGTTGAAAATGGCTTCGGACAGCCAGAATTAACATCTATCCCATCTACATCTTGCGCAACAATTTTTGCTGCTTGAATTGCAAATTCTGGATTAGCAGTACCTAATTGGAAAATAAGTTTACCCTTTTCAATCTTTGGTAAAGTTCGGAAAACAAGATTAGAAACACCAGGTATTTTATAATTACCTCCAGTTTCTAAAAAATCAACAGTCCCGAGTTTGTCATTAACAACTCTTTCACATTTAATAAGCTTACGATCAATTATTTCAGGTCCCCAAACAAGATCAGCTCCATATTTAAGTGCCATAAGTCTTGTTGGTAACTCGCCACTTCTCACCATAGGTGCAAGTGCAAGTTTTCCTGTATAAAGCGATGTCATACTAACACAATCAACTATTCTTCAACAAACAAACTTTTATGTTTCACTAGCTACCTCTTAGTCATCTCTTTGTCTTTGACTTTGACTTTGTCTTCTAATTAGGTTTCTCATCTTTCCTCCATATTACCTGTATATTATATTTAATCTTGCATATTATATTTAACCTAATTGACACGACCTATCCCCAGTTTGAAGGCTTCACCCGGTACTACGTAAATATCAGAACGGCGGAACCGATGAGATGACTTCAAAAAAGAAATAAAATAATAAAAAAAAAAAATATAAATCGCTGCACCGCACTGTGGAGAAGACCATCGAAGAAAGATGAACTAACAATATCTTCGAATAAAAGATAATTAAAACAACTTTATCACGTTAAAGATATCGTATGGATATCCCAGCTCAATTAATCCAATTGCGTTTGACCTCGAAATCTCCGTAAATACAGCTCTTTTTGTTTCCATCCCTCTCTTGCTGTAAATTCATAACAATAAAAAAAAAATTAGAATAATTAAAAAATAAAAAATAAATAAAATAAAATAAAAGTAAAAAAAAAAAAAAATTAATCAGCACCTTTTTATTTGAAAGATTTGACTCCACTCCGAAACAACTGCCCTTAAAATCGGAAGGCTTCACTTCTAGTATTGCCTTCCTACGGGGAAAGAACTCCGAAGAAGGCTAGAAGTACGACCGAGAGCTAAGCTTAATGTTATGTTAATGCAATTGTGTCAGCGGAACCTTTTGCAAATTCTTACCATTAATACATCATCTCCGCTAGGGCCCCTACATAGGGAGGGCAATTGCATTGAGCTTTGAGCCTCTTCGAGATGATGAATGATTCAATCGAAGAGTGACAAACTCAATGCAATTGTCTTCGCTGGATAGGCACTGTTACTAGCAGACAGAGTCTTGTGTGCGATCTGTCAATTTAATGTCATTGTGATTAATGTCTACTTTTTTCCTTCTGTTTCTCTACGTAGCACTAATAGGCAACATCTTCTTCGAGAACATCTGACGCCTCATATCCCGACTTGACTCAAACTTACTTATGGTTCGTCTCTCTCATTTCCCACGGTTCATCAACTGATTTCCTGATAAGGATCACTATTTGATTTACATTGTGCAGGAGAGAAGGTTGGTCATCCGGGACATCACCAATTGATTAGTCATTCAATTTTGGGTCAATTTTTACATATTTTACATCAAATGGAAATGCTCAATTTCATCAATTGATCTGGCCTACTAGAGGACACAAACCATACAACAGTTAACGTATCCAATCTCCCCTTCTACCAGCTTCCACCCACTACCAGTGATTACTTTTTAATTAATTTGCAGTTTCTTTTTTTTTTCATCGCCGCACCGTATGTAATCAAAAAAAAGAAATAAATTTGTAAATTTTTTTTTTATTTTTTTTTTTTTTATAGAAGACCCAAATTGCAGTCATTGATTTTTTTTTTTCTTTTTTATATTCTTCTTCTTCTTACTCTTCTTCTTCTTAGTAATACAAAGCCTTTAACTATCGAGACTATTAATACTTGTGTGTTTGTATATACAATATTAATCAAGTTAATTACATTTTCAACTCACCAATAATTTCAACTAATAAGATCAATTCAATTACTAATTTAGTATAAAATCGCGTGCTATCAATGTCATTATATCACCCAATCTCAAGGGCTTCTTCCCAAAGAGATATTTCGGGTTGTTTAACTCCAACCAATTTCGATAATAAACCAATTTCAGTAAATACTCCTCCTTCTGCAAATTTTGCAACCGGAGCCGCAGTATCATCGTCAGCTTCTTCTTCTTCATCAACTTCAACAATTTCTTCAGCAAGAGATGAAGCATTCAAATCTTCAAAGGAAAGCTCCCGTAAGACGAGTATTCTTTCACCACCACTTTCACCTTACCAACGTGAAGAGATTGCAACCGTTGAACCAATTGAAATTGTATCAACTAAAGTTTTTATCCCACTGGAACAACCATTTAAAATTGAAAACTATAAAGAATACGACCTTAAGGTAAATCCATGGTCTAATCTTAGCGGTAGTTATAAGTCCAAGCAATTCAAATTCCTTGAACAATATTCAATAATATCGTCAAAGGAAAAATCAACTATGAGAATCATTGAAAAAAGACATATCGCAAACAATCGTAAGAGGATTTCATCTTCTGATTCTGATTCAGAAGTTGAAAGGGTTAGAACCAGAAGAATTGTTAAAGAATCATCTGTGAATCTTTCTGAAATTGAGAATAATGAAAGAAAGGTTACTCCATCATCGCCAAAGAAGAGAAAGACAAATACTAGAAAGGAAGCAACTTTCCATCCAGGTTCTCCTTTAGCACTTCAACAAGCAGCATTAATAGATGAAAATATTCCAGATTATTCTCCTGATCCAGCTTCAACTTTACCAAAGGGTAACAATAGATGTCTTAAAGTTGAATGGAAGGGTCAACCAATGGATTTAAGATTTGATCCAAATATTGAAAAATTGCACCCAGCTGAAGTATTGTTGGCTTCAATTTTAAGATTACCATGTAACGTTTACTTGGATTCTAAGAGAAGGTTATTTTTTGAAAAGGTTAATCGTTTAAAGAGAGGACAACAATTTAGAAGAACAGATGCTCAAAAGGCTTGTAGAATCGATGTTAACAAGGCCAGTAGGTTATTTGCAGCATTTGAGAAGGCAAAGTGGTTGGAAGACGATCACTTCGCCAAATATTTATAAGTCCAAGGGAACATAGGGAAGATTAAAGTAAAGTAAAAAGAAAGGAAAGAAAAAAATAAAATAAAAAAAGAGAGAATAAGAGCATCATAGAAGGAAAAAAAGAGTTAGGACAATGGGTAATTCAGTAACAGAAATAACAATAATAATAATAGGGATAATAATAATAATAATAATAATTTTTATATAGGACAGGTTTTTTTTAAGGATTATATAATAGTGAGTGAAATATAAGTGAAATATAAGTGTTTATTTATTAATCAGAGTTGTAGTTTTGGTTTTAGTTTTAATAGTTTTAGTTTTAGTTTTAGTTTTAGTTTTAGTTTTCCGTTTATCTATAAAAAATGCAACCGTTTTTTAGTTATTTTTTTGATTTTTTTTGATTACGTGCGCGCGATTCTAACGTTCGCTTAGCGAAGATAATATGAAGTCGGCATGAACCCACATACTGAATCAGCAGTGTACATCGAGAAATGAAAGAGTCCAATAAGTTTTACAAAAGGGAATGCAGAAAATCTGTCAGACTATAAGAGATCAAGGCGTGAAAAACGGAATAGATAAGAAAAGCAAAGAAAAATTCAAGCAGTTATCGTACATGTCTGATTTTTAGTTGCATCATGCAATGCAAATTCAAGAAGCAACAATCTTATAGTGAACAACTTCTCAGCAACTTCGAGAAAACTAATACATAAATTTGTACTACGGGCATTTTCAGTGCTTGCCGCCACATTAAAAATTCTGGTTTCTATATATAAACTGGAAGCGAAAACCTTGTTTTCGAGCAACATTCCCATTCAATACAAAAGTTATAAGTGATTAATTTATGTCCCATAGCAGAAACTAAGAAGCAAACAACGCAACCCCCTAAACACGCAGGTGCAACCGATTATACCATTGGGACATGTGTTTATCACCCCATCATTTCACAGTGTTACAGTTTCATGTAATTGGCGTTGAAGCTGAAGACGTTATTTAATTGACCAACTATCTGTAGATTTTGGACCCCACACCATCACCTCACTCACCTTCACCTCTATCCCCTAAAATTTTTTATTTTTAATGTACTGCGAATCGCCCCGGCGAATGAAGATACCATGGGCAACTCCCTAAATAGCAAACCAAAACTTATATCCTAATAAGGTGAAAACAGTAAACTACACAGAACCTAAATCGAATCAGATCTTAGTCCAGGCTCCAGTTTTTTTCCTATGCTTCTTCCCGCCTCTATGCTTTTGTATGAGAAACTACCATTCCATTTCAAACTTTTTATTTTATTTTTATTTTTTTTTTCCCTTTACTATAAAAAGCTATAAACGCTGGTATAAATACTGCATACAGCTTTATTAGAGCCAGCCAGAGTTGATATAGTTAAAAATGGAATTGAATAATTCCCAACAAAAGAGGTAAGAACAGTACAAGAAAAAGACATAAACTCCCATTTGTTTACAATAGAGATCGATAGTACTTATTCCAGGGAAACGACAACCAGAGTTACGGCCATTAGTCCACGACCAGCACAAGCAAGCTAAGCTAGAAACCAGTAGGAAGAAATAAAGAAAGAAAGTCCAAGAGAGAGCCAAAAAAAAGAAGAAGAATTATTGAATAGATAAGAAGAACTGCTTCTTTCATAATCTTACTCCGCTCTGTACTGTTTTCCTCACACTCGCTCATGATGAACAATCAACAAAACATGTATCAGCAACAGTTCCAGCTCCAACAAGAGCTTCAGGAGCAATATCAACAGCACCAGAAACATAATCCAATATTCCATACCCCAGTAGTTACCTCGAGTCCTGTCTTCCAGCAAACTCCGCAAATGGGGACGTTCAGCGTCGATACTACTCCTAGCAATCAGCAAGAGGCCCTACAAAGACAACTTGCCATGCAAATGAATAAATTTCACATTCAAACGCCAGTAACTGAGAGTGTTCCAGTTTTCCAGCTGCCAGTTCAAATTGCACATTCTCAACCAGGACTGAGTCAAATTTTTCAGAATGAGTTCCAATTTCAGCAGCAGCATCAAAATCTCCAGCAGCAGTTTGATCAACAAGAAATGCAGCTGCGTTCTCATTCTCAAGTACAACTTCACCAGACTCGTCAAACCCATCAAAACCAAGGACAACATCCAGATATTCAACTCGAAATGCACCAGCAGCAGCACCAAATACCAACACAACAACAGCAAGATCAACAACAACAACATCAACAACATCAACAACATCAACAACATCAACAACATCAACAACATCAACGACATCAACATCAGCATCAACATCTGCATCAGCATCAACAGCAGCAAAACTTTGCTTTTGGTCGTTCAGATTTCTCTGAAAGTGAATTCCATGGTAGGCAAAATAATCATAAGTCTGAAGCATTGGAAATTACGATTGAAGATATACTAAACAGTGATCCGTTTGAAAATAGTCAAACTCACCATACTTCCTTTGATGATACTATGTCACCAGATGGTAGCCATGGGAACTATACGCATAATGAAGAGGAAGATGATGCATTAATATCCAGCTTAATAGACCTAGATAAGCCAAGCCCAAATAATATTCCACTTGGTTTGGGTTTGAATATGTTCTCTCAAGCACCTCCAATAATACCAGCAGCGTTAAATGGAGGTAATGGCGACTTAAAGCCACATCAGAGACATGTTAAGCAGCTCTCAACTGCTTCTACTATCTCTGCATACACAGCAGCATCGACCCCTTCACCAAGTGTTGGAACTAATGGTAGTGGTAGTGGTTCTGGAGGAGCTGATTCTACGGTCCCGACTACACCAATATTCCCACCAGTGGCTCCATTTAGTCGTAATCACTCAAGGAAACCATCTTCTGATTCAAGATCGCCTAAGAAACTCGTTACATCGCCATCTAAAGGATCACATTCATCTAAAAAACAACTCCGAAAATCAAGTTCTTTCACCAATGGAACAATCACTAACACTAGTACCAACTCTAATGCAAGTCCTGCAGGTCCAGGACTGGATACACCTTCTGCTCCATTTCAAGTTCAAATTTCTTCTTCGGGTACTATAAAACAACAACCACTGTTTTCATTAAGTGATTGTTCAAATTCGTTTTCAATAAATTCTTCAGAAAATTTTTCATTCGTTATGGAAATGGGTCCTTCACCACCGTCATCAGCCACCTCAAGTTCAAGTAATTCAAAATTACGTAGAAAATCTTTGAGTAAAATCTTACCTAGATCTTCTATTGAAAAACCTGGATTAAGGAAAACACAGTCTTCATACTTCTCGCATGATATTGAAGTTCACCCTCAAAAAGTTTTAAAAGAGATGAATGATGGAGTAGTGATATTCCAACTAGATACATCCAGAAAGTAATTTACTAACTTGGCTGACAGTGTGGTATTGAACACAATTCGCGTGGACTTAAGAACCCTACCAGCTTGCTAGAATAAACCAAAAGATGCAAGCTGATCCATGTTTTAAAACAAGGAAGATGGTATCTACCCTATCCTATTCAAAAGTAAGATATTCCTTTTTTTTGTATTTTGCTTTTTGGTTCCTGGATTATATTTCGATAAAAGTTTTCTAAGAGAACTACACAAATATGTCTTTGTCAAAACCGGACTTTATGACTTTATACCTTAAATAGAAAATATATACAATCAAAGATACAATGATTCTAGAAAGAAAGCAATACAAGGTAAGGACAACTGCTTTCAGTATGTCTATTCTTGGTATATTCCACCTAAAGTCGTGTAAAACTACATGCAAGTGGAACTTGAAGGTTATATATTATCTTTCAAGGAGTAAACAAAAAAAAAGAACAATAACACAAAAGACATAAATACAGCATTCATCTACATCAAACTAATTCACTCTATGAATTCTCTACTTCGTTATCTTTTGTTTATTATTAACTATAGACTAGCTAATGACTAATATGCAGTGTTCCACTAAAATTTTTAGTGGAAAAAATTGGGTTTGGGTTTGTTATACAATCTAAGGCGAGGTGGGCGACCTTATATATTGTTAGGGTCTAATTTACAAATCTTTTGCTCTTGGGACATAGTCTTCACCGTGTAAGACCTTTTGTTGTCTAAATTTTCTGTTGTAGTTAATTTGACCATCAGTACCATAAGCAAAGTAAGTAATACCCGCTGGGATGATAGCCATAGTTAAAATACAAAAGGCAGCGGATCTCGTAGTAAAACGGAAGTAGGTACCGTATTTTTCCTTAAGGACATTGAACTTAGCGAAAGCTGGATCAGTTTTTAAAGTACCGGCCATTATTGATATGTGGATTGATGAGTTTAAATTAATGTAGTTGTTGTAATAGTTGTATTACATTTAAATGTTTTGGGTTGGTTCAATTTTATTGGTTGAAGGGAAGTGCGAAAACCACATAATATGCAGGACACAAACAGAAATACAACCAGTATTCATCAACATAGTAGTTAAATAGATAAACATCTTTAATATACAAAAAAAGATCTCTTTGTATATTTGATCGATGATATTTATGGGCTAGGTGTTGGCAATATTTCGTCGTCTGATAAAACCATATCGTCGGCGTCAATAGTTTGCTCTTGGATGTTTTTACTGATGCTTTGCGCGATTTCAAGGTCATTTGCAGCCATTTCTGGAGGAGGGAAGCCTTGAGAAGATGTATTTATCATTTTGATTGCCCTTTCGTCATCTTTGCTGTCTTCTAACACACCTATACTTTCTAATAATTTGTAACTTTTGCCCTGTAAGTACTTCTCCCTTTGACTAAGATGGAATTTTATATCTTTGATTCCACCTTCGCTAACAGTCTTGGACAACTTGAACTGAATTTTCAGAACCAGATCAATTAACTCGTCAGACTGCTCAATCAAGTAAAATAAATTTTCTTCTAGTGGTTGCAATGATTTCAAGATTTCTGTTGATTGTGATGAATTTGGCGTTCTTAAAAATGAATAAACTCCCTTATATTTATCTAGTAATCTAACCAACTTCTCTGCTTTCGCTATTTGTAGCTTCAAAATCTTCCGTAAAGTTAACTCTTGCTGAATGTCCTTCAACAACGAACTGATCTTTTCGTTATCCGCTCTACTAGAAGTCTCGCGTCCCTTGCTGTGCGTGAAATTTATTCCCTCATGGTGACTTAAGCGGAACATACCCAGGTCAAGCAACTCGTGTGGTATGCTAAATAAGTTTCTCAAACAGTAAAGCTCAAACTTATCGAAATTTTTCGATATTTCAGTTTCCAAAAGAGTTTCCAACTTCCCTGTCCCGATTTTGATCTCATCTTTTGTAACAAAGGGTTCCTTAATTATATTATTGATTTCATTCCCATCCACATCATCATCACTAACATCACCATCCCCATTATTATTTCCTCGACGCAATCCTCTAATTTGCTCGGCTCGTTTCTCTTGTCTATCTGTTAAATATTTCTCCATAGCTTCAGTACATTTATACATGATAGCATTAACCGCATTGATAACATCATCAATTACAGCAATAGGCGGGAACCCAAAATGCTCCGTAAGAACAGCAGTTGCTAAATAATCCGGACTTGTCATTATCTCAATACACACACACGAAAGCTTTCAGCTACCTCTGTGTATACCTTTCTTCTGTAGTACTACTAGTATCTAAAGTCACATGTATGTGTTTTATTCTATTTGTTATTGTTTGGTATTGATATTGCGACATATGCAGGATTTTTGATTAAGATGAGTGAGCCCTAATGTAGTGCGACTGATAAACCTATAGGTTCCATTCCTTCAAAGGTAGCCTCTCAGAGAACATCAAATCTCTTGAATCAATGGCATCAAAGAATATAATGACCTAATTAAGAGATAATATCCATACAAAACTCCTCATTATAATCGAGTCGTCAGTCCTCCCTTTTTTTTTTTTCCCAATTTGGTACAAACGATTGATTCCCACGATGGCCACCAGGGCCCTACAACCCCAGGGTAACTACCCGAAAAGGCCGATTTTCAATAAGCTTTACTCCAAGTCGGGGATACTGCTTCCATTAAGGCTGAAGTATCACCTATGTGACATGTTTTCTCACATGATATGTATCCAGGATATCGTCTTGCGATAACCAATGATAATTATTATAGCATTTATTTACCGCTCAGCTTGGGTCTCTATCCGGAGAGGACGATTGCATCGAGCTCTTCTCCCCGCCTCGATCTTGTTTCTAGCCCTATTGAAACTAAGAAGTAATCTCCCCGAAGGGGAGCAAAGCTCAATGCAATTGTCCTCGCCGGATAGGCGCCTGCGGAGCATCTTGCGATACTCGGTTAGACTCATTCAACATCAATTACCACTCCACTCCACCCCACTAAGGCGGCCCCTATCCGGAGAGGACGCGATTGCATTGAGCGTGTCTCTCTTCGGTCTTCCTTTCTCAGCTCTACCACGAGTAAGCTGTAGTCTCCTCCAAAAGGGAGAAAAGCTCCATGCAATTGTCCTCGCCAGATAGGTGGCAGCAAAGTGTCGTACGATACTTAGTGATTTCTTCATTTTCCATATATTGTTCCCGTAGTTTCTAGGGACCACGTTATAAACCAACTTTTAGAAGAGGGTAGGCCAAACAGGTGGCTCCTATAGGTGATAACAATAAATAGCTATAAGTACATATTTCTTCTGCCGCTAAAGAATCCTAACTCCATGACTCTTCCTTTTTCATAATGTTAGCTAAATTTAAAATATGGCAGTTGAGATGGTTCCGGATCCCGTGAGTGAGATTTTTTTGTGCTAGGTGATTTTGCCATTTTTGTCGTTCGCGTATCAGCCAAAGTTTATAGAACAATGATAAATCTTCATGAAACACTTTTAACTTGCGGTTCTTGCTAGTTCTACTTCTTTTCTTCTGGCTTCTTCCACTTATTGAATAATTGTTGGTTGTTGAGATGAATTCTCTTGACAGCAAGATTACGCAGTACACGTATGCAATTAATAAACTTCAATTGTTTATAAAGTCGTTGAAGAGATTGTCCAATAGAGAGAATGTTAAAGACCTCCCGTTAGTCCATTACATAATCTTACTTACAGGGAATGTATTTTCTATCAATGAGGCCTTGTTCAATCCAAGATTGGATATTATCTCCAACTTCCAGTTGTTTAAGAATACTCCTATAACGATTTCATCTGTCGTTACTCATATACCTTACGATACTCCAGATTTAGATATTACCTCATTGTCGGAGTTACCACCCGTTGAAAGAGCAAACAAATGTTTAAAGTTGCTTGAGCTGTTATGTTTTAATTGTCTACAGGCATATCAGAAACGTTTGCAGCAGGCAAAGATTGAACGTGCTGCTAATCAGCCTACTCCTGCTTCTGGTGCTGGTGCTGGTGCTGGTGGAGAAACTGGAGATTTCTACTCAACCCTTGAAAACATTATTAAAACTGAAATTCTTGATACAAACTCTGACATTGACCTTGTACTTCTGGATTCTCAGTTACTTCTCAATCTCCCTCTGAACCAGAATCTTCTTAATAATGAAGATTTTGTAGAGGCAACGTTAATAGACATGGATATTAGAATCCTTTTTTCCATAAATTCTTCATACCAAAAGACCTTGGATGCACTCAAGGGGCACATCTCCAAATATACGTTGCTCAAGAAGCTGAGCAATCCAGATAAACAACTTCAACTGATGGACGGCTCAGCTTTTGTATTACATAAACTTTGCGCATTGGCAATTAGATTGAATGAACTTTACGTGATTTTCCGTAAAGTTGGAAGGAAGGTATACTTCTCCAACTATGAGCACTTGTATGATACAAAACTACATTTCCAACTGAAGAACCAGAATTACTTTAAGTTACACTTGCTCAAGGATATGGACGATATGTTTAATTCAACTAGGAAAAATGGAACTCTTTTAGCAACTTTAACAAGATTTTTCAGGCAAGGTGCTATTTATGAAGTCAATGCAAAAAATGTCTTGGATTTTACAAATTTTATAAACCAAGGTCATATGATGTTAGAGGGATGCATGAACAAACAAGAAGAGTTTTCATTTAATTGGCTTGCTACTGAGTTGAGGTTTAGAAAAGTTTACGGTTTACCAAAAAAAATATTGACAGAAGTGTATACTGAAGTTAGTGAAAAAAATCAACCACAAAAGAAAGTAACTAGTACTTCTACTTCTTCCACTACAATTAATTCGACTCCGGTAAAATCAATAACTAATGATCTCAATCTGTTGACTATTGATGGAGGTTCTAGAACTCCATCAAGAAGTTCATCTCGTACTTCTTCAATTAACTCCCAAACATCAATCCCGATTGTTACTCCTATGAAATCGATATCCAGAAGGGTTAATAGAAGTTCCATGATTATACCGTCATCACTGCCTACAGGTAATGGGAACTCTCCATCTAGAATGAATTCAATAACTTCGCCAACGAGACCTCAATCAATGATATTTATGAATAATAATCATTCATTAACCTCCTTACCTCTGCAAAAGACATCAACTTTACAACAGAAACTTGCTGCAGTTGATACAACCACTCCTACCAATACGATGGCTGGCCGTCGTAGATCTAATTCCCAACCAATTAAACCTCTGGAAAACCTTGCCATACCTGTTCCAATATCTGCTGCAGCTTCTGGCGCTGCTTCAGCACTTAAAGGTTCACCAGGAGTAAATAGATCACCATCTGGTACAATCAAACGTACAGGATCGGTATCAAGATCGTCTCCACAACCAAAACCACTTATTGTAGTGGAAGAAGAATCGGTAGCCAAACCAACGCAATTAACAGCAAATCAAAGGTTACAACAACATTTAAAACAGGCTGCAAAGCAAGGTGCCTTGATGACACAACAAAGAGAAACTTTTACATCAGTTTTATTTGATCCAAATAGTCCATCATCTGTTAATTTAAGACCTCCAAAACCCCCTACAGTTATTGAACCACAAGCTCCACAATCACCACAATCACAAAAAACACAAGGATTACAACTTCCAAACCTAACGACTTCATTTACCCCACCACAATCACCTTCTCAGACTCCATCACCTGTTCCAAAGACTAGAGACCAGGTGACCAGAATGAATACAAGAAGGAATAGTATTCATCAAAATATTCCATCAACAACTTCATCTCTTACGTCATTTTCATCAGAGTCAAGTAACAGCAAAAACTATATTGCTACCGCACCAAACGACTCACCAGATTCAACATCAATTCCTAAAAAGGTCAGATTTACTGGAGTTCCAGAATATTCACCTGCAGAGGATGCACCAACATCATACTCAAGTAGAATCTTGAAAAACTTTGCAGTTTTCAAAACACCAAGTCCTCATGTAAAAAAGCCAGGGTTTAAAAAGAAAGACCAAATGTTTAAGAAGGAGGAAAGTATTTCATTCAAAACACAATTACATAACCCCACGCTTGATAATTCCCCTATTTCGCCTGTTGGATTTCAAATCCCACCAGCAAATGCCAATCCGATCGCAACCAATCGACTTTCGAAGCTTAAAAATAAGCTAATTTAGATAAATAGACATTAATAAAAACATTCATTTTTTTTTTTTTTTTGACCACCAATCTAATAGAATGGGCTCTGTACACACACACACCACTAATTAGAAATGATACTCTATCTCATTTCATTTTATTTTATTTTTATGATATTATATTATATCATTGATCATAGTAGTTAGACTCAATTATTGCAGCCATTCAAGATCTATAATCATTCACGTGATTTTTTTTTTTTTTTCAATCGGGTCTCATCTCATCGAGACAATGGAAAAAACGAGTTAATAAAGAATAACTTCTAAAGGTTTGAATAGCAAGTCGATAAATTAGGGGAAAACATGCCAGAAACTTCAAAGAGACCATCATCTGAATCCAGTGAAGGTCTTGCTAAAAAGAGAAAAAACTTTCTTCAAACCAAGAAGTCCACCAATCCAATCAACAAGGATGGTGTTTCTGAATGTTTTCAAAAGTTCACTACTTCATTGTACGTTTCATTGGCACCATGTCATGTAAACAACCCAATAAATGGGATTAAATCACAACACTTGGACCCATTGGTAATGAACTACTTTCCAAAGGCCAGTGGTGTTGTTTTAGCATACTCAAACATCAAGATTAGTGAAGATAATCACTCTGTTGATACTCACAATAACCCAATTACCTTGGGTAGAATATCTGAATCTTCTCCATTTGTATTCTTATGGATTACTGTAGACTTCTTAATATGGAGACCACAAGTTGGTGATGTTGTTGAAGGCTACAGCTACATGCAAACCGCTTCCCACATTGGTTTGTTGATACACGATACTTTCAATGCATCAATCAAGAAATTTAATATCCCACAGGACTGGCAATTCATACCCAACCAAGAAGATGAATATTCCGAGGAGAACACCGAAGTAGGTGAAGGCGAAGAAGCTGCTCCAAAGAAATTCAAGTCATTTGGTTACTGGGTTGATGAAAATGAAGTCAAGGTTGAAGGTAAATTGAAATTCACCATTAAATCAATTCATTCCACTGGTAGGGTCGTCTCAGTTGAAGGTACCTTATTGAAGCCTGGTTCTGAGAGAGACGCACAACCTATTTTCAGAGAGAGACGTAGTTCTGTACAAGTAGAATCTGCTGGTAAGCACAAGAAGTTTGATGATGATGAAGACGTTGAAGTTGAAGAACAAGTCAAGGATTCTGTTCCAAAATATGAAGAAAGTAACGATGATGACGAAGAAGAAGACGGAGAAGTTGTAAATAACTCAGATTCTGATGAATCTGATTAGCATATAAAAGAAAACGTAAAATTTCCCATAATAAATGATATAGAATAAAATTACAATTGTAGAAATCAGAAGGAAAAATTTAATTATGCATCGAGCTTATTATTTCTATGTACATTTACTTCATTGGCTTATCGTCATTAATCATTCTCCAAATAACATCTTTTTCTGTTGATGTTGGTCTATCAAATTTTGTGTTTCTATCCCCATAAATCCATTTATTATACCATGTTCTTTTTCTATCGGATCTCTTTGGGAACCATGTATTCCTAAATCTTAAATTTCGATTCGATTCTGTTTTAGACTGTTTTATTTGTAACTTCTGTTGAATTTTTTGTTGCTGTTGCTGTTGTTGTCGAGTACTTGGATCTTGTAACAACCATTTTGGGGCATGAAGTGCAGATTGCAGCTTTGACGGCTTTTGTTTCATAGGTGCCATACTGGCACCACCCATCATGGTCAACTTTTGAACGGATTGCAATCTTTTGAACATATAAGAGGTAACAATTATTCCTTGAATAATTGAGAATATCACCACCGATGCAAAACCTAATTCTGAATCTTCAATATAATTTTTCAAATTCATACCGTAGAAGGCAGGAACTAAAGTTGCAACTGTGAATCCTAAAGTATAAACTGTGACCTTCAATTCAAAAAGCATTAATGAATTTCTATTCGCATCAAGAATAATGTTTACAATTTCCTCGGTAGCTTTAATATCATTCATTAATGATCCAGAACGTTGGACAAATTCGTCACAATGATTGTAGTAGGATTCCAAAAGCATTTCTAAGTCTTGATAATCAGTTGGGTTTTCGACATTTTTATCATAATGTTTAGGCTCTGAAAGATACATTGACGCCAAATCTTCGTCGCTTTCCAATATTTCATCTAAAACGTCTCTAATCAATAATGCTTTTTGGTAGAAACTTGCCAACAGCTTCAGCTTAATCAATAATTCTCTTAATTTATTTCTGTCAATTTGATCTTCTAATTCATCCAAAATTGATCCACAGGTCGCCAAATGAGTCTTTAATTCTGAATCCAAAAGACTCATAACACTGATTAAAACACATTCAAGTGCTCTGAACTCGTAGCATAACGCACCACTCGAACCATTTACAACAACTGGTGTCTTCAACTTCATCTCCAAATCGTACATGAAAAGTCCCAACTTTTTAGCTATTAACTGATTAGACGTATCAAATATCATAACTCTATCTTTCTTAATAATTGCCTTGATATGAAGTAGGTTGATTAACATACTGTTGTCACCACGAACCATAATCAGCGGTACCACATCAATAGATGAGGTATCAATTTTACGTAAATCACGCGGGAAAAGGTTGTTCTCCTTTAGGAACTTCAGCTTAGGGTACCTCCTTGATACAGCAACAACGTTACCTTTCGAATCGAATGTGGTGCATGAGACATAAGAATCGTTCGGGGTAATGGGTTGAAGCTTTCTATATATGGCCCTGGCAATATCAGATTGCATTGGATCTTCAAACCTCAGATAGTCAAACTGCTCCTCAATAGACGCTTCTAACACATGTTTCTGAAAAGACTCATTATCGGTAAATTCTCCAAGACCCGAAGACGAATCAACTTTTGACTTTGGTCTTCGGCTTACCACCTGGTGCTGTTCTTGGAGCTTGTCCAAAATGGATTTATTTCTGTCTCCAGTAGAAGTAAACCTCACCCCTATATAAGACCTGCCTTGACCGTACAGACCAATATTCATTAACTGGTGGTAGGCTTGCCTTCGAATTCCCAGTATTCGTGAGGCAAAGATGATTCTATTCATCTCTATCTCTATTTCACTCGAATTGTTTTCCACTTCTGAAATGTACTATCTCTCGTCCCTAAACCTTATTAGACAATTAGGTCTTTAGTTGGATTGTTTAATTATTCAAATAGTGCTAATTTAAAGAAGTATTGGTATTTGCAAGCTTATGCTAATAGGTGATGAGAAAGATAGCAAGCCGGTATATGTCAATATTTTTTTTTTGCCTGCGCGGAAATATCCTAATACAGGTTAGTGCACCAAGGGCCATTATAGCCATATGTTCAATTTGTTAGGAATAAATTTGATATATAAGAGCAAATGAAAAGACTTTAATGTATTACTGTCAAAATTTTGGTCACAATTACTGGTCACAATTACTGGTATATATAAGTCATAAATCTCTTTTTATCATTGTGCAAAATAGTCTGTGAGAATGTGTAACAGAGACTATCGTAAATCCCTCAAGCACATTTCTAACAAGGACACCACACAATGCATATGTATATATTTCTGTAGTCTACATTCGTTTCTATAGTGCATTTTATTAATGTCTTATAAACATAAAATGATTAATTTTGCAAGGTAGCAAAACTAAAAGAATTAAAACCAATCTTTTCATCTTTTTCATACTTTCTTAGACCTTTTCGTCTTTTTTTTATAAATTATTACTTTTCTTTATCTTATCAATCAATAGATTTAATCAAAGAACTTTCTGGTTGGTGAAATACCGAATAATTCTAATCTAAGACCTGGAAGAGCTTCTTCAGATAATAACTTTAATCTTTCTTCTAAAGTATTGTTAACTTCAATCTTACCAGTACCATTAACAACGATGACACCACCAGCAATATCTCCGCTTAAGAAATCAGTTTCGTTAACGGAAATTTCAACTGCAAACTTAGCCTTCTTTTCAAATTCTTTGGCGGCATCTTCAGCTGCTTCCTTTGCAATGCTTAAGTCAGATTCTCTAACCTTGATAGTAACCTTTGGTTCTAATAAAGCTAAGACACCTTCTTCAATAAGCCCAGTTAAGAGTGGCTTATATTGAGCTTTCTTTGAAGAGATTTTCTTTAATTCTTCTGCAGCAGCTTCAAAAATTTCATTTAAAACTTCTTCCTTGGTTCCTAAAATTCTTAATCTGGTCTTGTTACCAATGGTAGATTTAGTAATTTGTTGAGCTAATGAAGCCTTCTTTAACTTTTGTTCATAGGTTGAGTCAATGGCAGCAGTTTCAGAACGAACAATAGAAGCTTTTTCAATTTCATATTCTTCATCAGCCTTCAATCTAATTTCCTTAGCCTTTTCTTGAGCTTCCTTCTCAATGAAGGCCTTCATCTTACGAAGTTCAGCTGATACCTATAATATATATGTTAGTAATCTTCAATATAATATAATAATAATAATAAAAAGAAAAATAAAGAAACTGGACAACAATTTTATCTGAGATATGAAATATCATTATCATATACATAATAATAGTGGTAACATGAGTGTTTCTATGTAACCACTTCGTTATGGCCCCCACCCCTGCCCGGGGAAAGCAACTGCATCAAGCTTGGCCCCCCATGAGGGAGTTTTGGTACCAGTGCTTTTTTTGAAAAACTCTTGGAGTTCCGATGTAATGGAATTGGATAGTTTGAACATATATAATTGTTTGTGCTGGTTCTCAGATAGCGGCGTAAGCCGTCGGCTAAGAAGTAGACCCAGACAAAGCATATCACAGTACTTTATATATCTTAAATGCCTCACTCCCTTTAAAGACTCCCAACTCAATTCGAATTGGCTAGGAATTAGTGATGTTGATAATTTCTCTCGTCTACAATTCCCAGCAAACTCATTTCGTTTAAAAACACTGTTTCATTCTCAAGTTGGCCATTGAAAAAAAAGATGCACTTCAGCTTGCTCCTGAGCACAAGCCCGCCCATTTTTTTTCCTCCTTCTATACTTACTTGATCATCGGTTAATGACATCTTAGCTTTAGTTTGTATGTATTAATCTGTTGAATAAACCAATGAACTATTTATTACCTTTCCCGCTTAATTCTTATCGAGATTAAAAAAGGGATTGAGGTCGAAAACAAATTGTGGGTGGGCACGACTTAATTTGGCCGCGTGCAACATGCAGGTGGGTTGTATGAGATAATTCATAGTACATTGGATATCAAAGAGTAGAAGGTAGATAATACGAAGTTATGGCTTGGATAAGGGTCGTGGAAAAGTGTGTGTATTACGGACAGGGCTGTTACTTTGATGGTGTGTATTGTCTTCTTGAAGGATGTCCAGTTTGTTTAAACAATAATAACTGAACTGTCCTAAAATTTCATACACTGGTTTTGTATGCCAAATTCACAACCTTGAAATACTTTATTTAAAATATATAATCCAACATGCGTTCAATGGCAATATATGAGCAGATAAAGACTCTTTGGAGTGGCTTAGGTGATCTACTTTCAATGCTTTCTAGTATTATTCATGAATATTTTACCAACTTTCAAATATTGTACCTGTATATAACATAACATTTTGCAGCCATTTCAAAATGAAATTAGACACATCCCTAACAGAGATGTACCACATATTCTTCATATAAAGCTAATAGTACAGTTTGTGTGTTGCAAAACGTTTAAAAGGATAATTATGAGAAGCGTTTTTGGTTTTTCAATCTGTTATCTAATTTGTCCAATTACTTATGTCGTTTTGAAAAACACTAGCAAGATGATTTTGCTTTTCATCCAATTTTGTAGATTTGGGCCCTTTAAGTACAAGAAGGAGTCACAGGTAAGTTCAGCTTAATTATCCTCCCCTTCTTATATTAAAGCATTTCGGTTCTTACAATCTTTAAGTAAATTTGACTTCTATATTATAAATAATTGTGGGAAAAGAGAAGTAGATGGTCATGAATTGGATAGAATAATAATTATGATAATGATAATGATAATAATAATAATTTATATGATTGATTTTAAGCACGCAACCTGTTTTGCAGTCATTTGTCATAAGTTCCCTAATAATCTATATCAAGTTCTTCTGGATATATATATATTATTTTCTCCTTTTTTTTTTGTGTGTGTGGGTGTGTCTCTTGCTCTACTTAAATAACTTTATCTAAGAAATTTCTTGCAAGTTCGACACCTAAGAAAGTAGCAGCATTGGCTGGAAAAGATCTTGCTAATGCAGGACCCACCCCTGGGAAAAATGCCTTAATACCACCACTCTTGTAAATATTCTTTGTAGTTTGAACAATTGAAATATTAACATTTGAAGATTGTTGCTTTGATTTAATTGTATCAATTGGGAAAACACCAAGCCACATTGAAACCCCAGCAAAACCACCAGCGGTACAAATGGCTAAGATTGACATACTTTCACCAGGAGTTGATAATTTACCCTTTAAGTATTCATAAGTTGCAAAATATAAAGCAGAACCTGGACCATCTCTTGCTAAAGTTGCAACTGAACCTTTGAAAATTGATCTGATACCACCAGTCTTATACATTTCCTTAATAACTGATCCCATAGTTGATTTCTTAGATGAATCAGCTACTTGCATCATAACCTTAACTCTTTCAAATGGTGCAGCAACTAATGTAGTTGGAACAGCAGAAATGAAACCAGCAGTTGAAGTTTCAGCAATAGTGAAATTTGCAGCAGAGCTGCCAGTGTAAGCAGAAACAATCTTCTTACCTTGATCATAACCCCAGAATGAAACAGCAAACATTGGAGTAACCCCTATAAGTGGGGGTAAAACACCTCTGTAGAACCCCTTTGGACCATCTTTAACTAAAGTTTGCTTGATACATTCAGCAGATGATTGATATAAACCAGTCTGTAAACGGACTTTAACTAAATCAAAAGGGTGACCAGTTAAGACAGCACTAAAAAGAAGGTTGTTAGTAGAGATCCACAAGAATCGATATATATTATTTATTACTTACCAAATACCACCAAAACCACCAGATGCAAACGATTTAACGTTATCAACAAGAACACTATTAGGTTCGTCCATTATAAATACTCTTTCTTAATTAGAAGAAGTAGAAGATGATGATGATGAAGAGAGAAAGGAGAAGGGAGAATAGGTCTTTTCAAAAAAAAAAAATCTGGGGTTCGCGGCGGTTTTATACCACTTGGTTAGAACCTCGGAATTGAGCGAGCAGCAGCAGCAAGATTAAAAATAAAATTATGGACAAGTCAAACGAAACTGTCTTTCTGTCAAAATCAAAACGATGATGCAAAATTTTGGTTATACGACAATGGTAAACAATGCAACAAAATGGGTCACTTCCTCGGTTGGACCATTGTCTCCTTTTTTGTGATGTGTTCTCTCTTTTTAACGGCTTGAAGATGCTAGCATCTCGTGCAAATTTTAGTCGCTATCGCTTGAAATTTTAAAGTTTTGTGGGGTTGCACTGGCGGCGGGCCTCGGATAAAATCATTGGACAAAACAAAACGTTTTGCTTGTTTTAGCAGACTTTCATTGCATCTGGTATACAACATATTGTGGATGCAGTGCATAGAAACGTGTATAATGACCCCGTTATGGAATACATCAAAATGGGAGTAAGTAGATGAAGTATTTTTTACTATTTTTTTTGCAGTATAGAGAGATGGATGGGCTTTGTTCCCATTGGCCAATGGTAATCTATACCGCTTGTGATAAGAGCGAATTTATAAATAATGTTTTTCAACTTAACTTAACAGAATGACATGGACTTGTCTTGTATAAGATGCAATAAGATACCCTGTTCGTTTGAGTGGAGATATTGCTATTGCTGTTGTGCTAGTGGAGGTTTAAGTATGAGGTACGTGGTGAAATTTGAAATTCCTAGTCTTGCCTAGTCGGTAGAGGTGCGTCAGTCGGATTATTTTTCACCCACTCGTTTTGCAGCCTTTTTTCATCCTTTGCAGCAATCGCCATGCAGTATCATCATTAAACTATATAAGAACCTCCAACGAAGAGAGAAAGTGATAGAGGTGGGTTATTCTTCTGATTGTGCTTAGGTGTGTTTGCTTGTGTCTCCTAGTGCTTCTTTATTTTTCAGTTTGGTTTCTTATTGTCACTTTTGATGATTTTCGCCGTGCTGGCGCCGCCGGTTAGTTTTAGGTTAAGGTATTACTCGCGACTACCTTAATTGCTACTACTTACAAATAAGTCAGATATACTAAAAGGGGGGAACTTGTGTACTATATGCAATAAACTCGATTACCACTGCCACACAATTGCTGCTCCTTCGTAAAAACAATTTCCTTCTATTTGGAAATTTTTTCCACACTTTTGATTAATCAGCGTATTTGATTACTAATACTATAATATAAAAACCACATAACTCTGTACTTTTTCAAACTCAACTCAATAAAATCAACACATCACACTCTATCACACTCCAACTCGGTCTACATTATGTCTGGCTCAACTGTTTTCGTCACCGGTGCCAATGGTTTCATCGCTCAATATATTGTTATTTACCTTCTTGAAAAAGGTTTCACCGTAATCGGATCTGTCAGATCTGCCTCAAAGGGTGAACCATTAAAGGCTAGCTTAAACTCTCCAAAGTTTTCATACGTCGTCATCCCTGACTTGATCGAAGAAGATGCTTTCACTAAAGTTTTAACTGATCACAAAGAAATTGAAGTTATCTTACACACTGCTTCCCCAGTTCTCTTTGCTTCAAATGATGTTGAAAAGGACATCTTAGACCCTGCAATTAAAGGAACTAAGAATATCTTAAAAGCAATTAAAAAGTACGCCCCACAAGTTAGGAAGTTGATCTACACTTCTTCGGTTGCTGCAATCATCAGCAAGTCTGATGGTCCTGAAGATACTATTAATGAAGATTCTTGGAATAATATTACATACTCTGAAGCCATCGAAAATGTTCCTGGTCAGGCTTATCGTGGTTCAAAGACTTTTGCTGAAAAGGCTATTTGGGATTTCGTTAAGAATGAAAAACCAAACTTTGTTGTATCAACCGTGAATCCACCTTATGTTCTTGGTCCTCAAGCTTTTGATTCTGAAGTTCAGGGTGATTTGAACCTTTCCAATCAAATTGTCAGCAATGTATACAATTTGAGCCCAACTGATGAAGTCCCACAATTCTCTGGTGCCTTTGTAGATGTCAAGACAGTGGCTTTAACCCATGTCCTTGCCGTTGAAAACCGTGAAACTGACGGAAAAAGATTGTTCCCAAGTAAAGGATTATTTACCCAACAACAATTCTTGGATATTATTAGAAAGGAATTCCCACAATTGCAAGATAAACTCCCAGTTGGTAAACCAGGAAAATATGACTACACATCACCAAAATATGATAATTCAAGAACTAATAAGTTGTTACCTGAATTACACTATCTTACTTTAGAAGAGACTATCAAGGGATTAATCCAGCAACTTCTTGATAACCCAAAGAAGTAATCAATTGATATATACATTATTATTTCTTTTTTTTTTTTCATTTAGTCCTTTATTATGCAGTGTCTAATATACATCTATTATTTAAAACATTTTGCCTAAATCTTTAAGTTCTAAGGTACTTCTTAAATCTCTTCTGAATGTTTCCAATTTTGGTTTATAATTATTGAAGTATAATTCATGACGTAATTTAGTTATTATATTCTTTAAATTATCTTCTAAATCAACCAAATCTTCATCTAAACCTTCGGCTAAATTCACATCAACGTCCATGTTTAAATCTTGGCTCTGCTCGTCAACGTTTAACAAAGAAACATACTTGATTATTAAATTGTTGAATTCTTCTGAACCTTTAATAAATTGGAATGTTATCTCCAAGAAGTCAAAAATTTGTGAAATGAATGATTCACCTGAAATAGGACCCATAAAATTTGAACTCAACATCTTACAATCGATAATATTTTCCAAATATTCAGCGTGAATCGATATGAATTTGTCGATCGTCAAGTATTCCGTATTGGTCGTCCCCAGAAGTTTCTTCAAATAAGATCCTGAGGGTTTTAAAAGTGTAGCAAAATCATTAAACCCACCAAGTGAAATTCCATTTTCCTCCCCCTTACTTGTCTTATTTGTTGTTACCCTTTTCAGATTCCGTTTCTTCATCTTTTCGATAATGATTTCATTAAAAGATCTTTCAATCACATCTAATGTCAAATATTTGGTTAACATTGAGTAAAATTTCAAAAATTCATTCCTAATCATACAAATCAGATTAAACGATTTAATAATCCATACAATTTTTTTATCTCTAATACTTTGAATTCCAATTCTTCCAATCTTGAAATATCTGGTTTGTAATTTTCTTAAATCATCTTTCTTCAACCTAGAACTTTCAACAAAATTCGAATTTAAAACGAAATTTAAATTCTTCAATTTCCAAAGAAAATTAAACATCTTTAAATATCCAGTAGTACCATCATGATAATTCAATATGTTTTCAATTGGCAAATCATTTATCTTATATTCTAAGGTGAATACTTCCCATCCAATGGCTCCATTACCACTACCATTTTGGCCATTGCCTTCGTCATAATCATCCCTATTCAAATTAAGAATTCTGACATCTAGTCTATTCTGATATTCTGCATCTAAATTCCTTATTGATGAAGAATTTATTGATTCAATCAATATCTTGGTTAATTGACTTGTAGTTAATGAATTTGCAGGTTCACTAAATAATCTCAGACCTTTGCCAATTAAAGATTCAATAAAATCATTAGAATTCATTAATAGGAATTTCTTGTAGTTTTCTAAATGTAGAAATAATTTATATTTAACTTCAAGTAGTTCAAAAATATACTCAAGTAATTCATTGTATTGATCATTAATAAATGAATTAAATTGATTTGGATGCATTAATTGTACTTTTCCTCCTATTCTGCTTAATCTTTCTGAATATTTTCTTCCAAAATCATGGACCCATTTTAATTCTTTACAATATTTTTCTAAAAATATTAAGGATTTCCCAATTTGATAAATCTTTTCACCTAAGTGCTTATTAAAATTCAAAAATGTATCTTGTGGAATCCTTTCTGGTAGATACTGTATAATATCATTAAAATTATCACCTTCTAGGTTGTATGATATGAAGAATTCATTGGAATTATCAATAAGTTCACCCTTTAATATCCAGGTTTGTAATACTTCAAAATATGGTTTTGAAATTTCAAGAAGAATTTCTGAACTCATCTCTTTAATTGATGTATCCCCAAATTTACTTAAGGAATACACTTTTGATAAAAATTCGTAGCCATTGAGTGGTAAGAAATAATTTTGATATATTGTATACATCACTCGTAAGTTCAAAGTTAACGGGTTCAATTGTGAGTTTATCGAAAGGAGTGATTGTGGGTTATCGTTGAATATCTTGGTGATTGTTGTTGTATAAACGTTTAAATATCTATCAAGGATTCGAAGAAACGATGTCTTTATAGGTGAAACAACCGACAAATCGCCCTGTGTATTACGTGCAAGGTTTGTAGTGAGCTTCTTGTAAATTAAAGCAGGCTCGAGCACGGAATGGAGAAGTGCTGAGTATGAATGGTTCATTGTTTGGGGTATCTCAATGGAAAACAACAGTTTCGATTCCACTGCAGATTCGGAAGGACGCTCTATAAATGCAAAAATCTTGGAATCAATCCCTAGAAGCGTATACGAAAGATACGTTATGATAGTCTTCTCGTCCAATGTAGGGTAATACTGTTCAATTAATTTTGAAAGAGTCTCTGTATTGGTATTTGTATTGTTATTGTTATTGTTATTATGCCCAACAGCTGAATTTGGAAGCTGGCTCGATCTTAGCAGTCCACTTTGGGGTCCACTGTGAAACCCACTTTGAGGTCTAAAACTCCCACTATAATGGGGTTCTCCCCTTTCTGAATATGTTCCTTCAACAGGTTCTTCCACTGGCTTGTATGGACTCAGTCTTAATTCTTCTTCTTCCATAATCCCGTTTAAGAATACTAAGTATTTCAACACCTGATCCAACGACTTCACCGATAACAACTTATCAAGTACCAGTTGGAACGCAGGCCATTCACCACCCAGTCCATTCCTAATAAAATATTGTTGGAAACGCGTTAATAATGATGAAACTGACTCTATGGCTCCAAACAGTGGATGGACAGTAGTACTCTTCAATAAATATGAATACAACTCATTAGATATTAAATTTACATATTCAACCCGAAAATCTCGTGGGACCAACGAGTTGACAAGCCTGTTTGTATAAGCTTTCAATAGTTGATTCCTATCCATTGCCTTGGTCTATAGTACTAGAGAACCTAACTGTTTTGTTATAATGTTCCTAAAGTCTTTTGTCATGTTTTAGTTTGTTTTGATTTCGCGCACAGATACACAGGAAAAATACGAGGGAACAATTGCATGTAGTAGCGCATCGCACTCCTCTGCCATAACTATAATATTGCTTTAGCTCAAATAAGATTCTACTATTATGAATCTGAGCCTTTTGGTTATATGAAAATATTGAATAATGTTAAGCAAATAGCAAGAAAAAATGTTGTTAGGAAATTTTCAAAAGCTTCCACTTTCTTTTTGGTGTATTTTGTTATGGAAATTTACCATTTTTGCATCCATAGATGTCACTTCCCAGTAATTCACCTTCTTTCCATTAAAACAACTCACACTGAGTCGTAGTAACTCTTTGGGAGTTCATTTATCACCTTTCTTTTCCTTATTAATATAACGCTCCGCTTAAATGGTTGGGATAATCCTTTCGCTCAGCTACCTACATGTGTTCTACATTTTAATAAATTACTACTAAAAACCATTATTATTGAGCTAAAAAAAACCAACATGCTGTTGATAGAAAAAAAATGTCCAATTCAAATAGTAAGGCATATCAAAACGTTGTAATTCATCTGTTATACTTTCTTTTTTTGTTCTTTTATAATTTAATACCTGAACTGACTTCAAGAAGTTCAATAGTTGGATCAACAACGTTTGGATTTAAATCCTTGTCGGTTAAAGCCAATTGCTTATCAGTCCAAATATGTTGGATTGGTTGAGCATCTGGTTCACCAACACCACAGAGACCACCAGCATTTTCCCAATCAGAGATCTTACGTAAGTTCAATTCTTGGAAAACGTCTGAAACCGCATCTAATAATTCATTGGCAATTTCTGGACCATGGCCAGGAGTTGGGGTGATTCTTAATCTTTCTTCACCAATTGGAACAGTTGGGAAGTTAATAGCTTGAACATATATGTTATGTTTATTTAATAATAAATCTGATGCCATCTTTGCATCAGCGGCATTACCAACCAAAATAGGGACAATATGGGATGGATTTGGAATAACTGGGATACCTAAATCCATTAAATTGTTCTTAACATATCTAGTATTCTTTTGTTGAGCAATTCTATCTTGTAAAGTTGATCTTTGATAACGAATTGATTCTCTTGCACCAGCCATAACCAAAGGTGGTAAAGTAGTAGTGAAAATAAAACCTGGGGCATATGATCTAAACCAATCAATTAATTTTGCCTTACCAGTAATGTATCCACCAACACATCCATAAGCCTTACCAAGAGTACCTGTAATCATATCTACTCTATCCATAACAGTCTTGTTTGGAGTAGATGGAGTCTTAAGACCAGCAGCTAAATGTTCTTCAAAATTCAAGTGTTCGGCAACACCACCACCGTGTGGACCGTACATACCAACAGCATGGACTTCATCTAAAAAGGTTAAGGCACCGTATTTATCGGCTAAATCACAAATGGCTTCAATTGGTGCAATAGAACCACACATTGAGTAAACACTTTCAAAGGCAATTAACTTTGGAGTTGACTTTGGATATTGTTGTAACATTTTTTCTAAAGAAGCTAAATCATTATGCTTGAAAATATGCTTTTTAGCTCTTGAATTCTTAATCCCTTGAATCATTGAAGCATGGTTTAATTCATCAGAAAAGATAACAAGATCTTTAATCTTTTGACCAAAGAGTGACAAGACAGCATCATTGGCAACAAAACATGATGAAAATACTAAAGCGGCTTCATGCTTATGCAATGCAGCTAATTCAGATTCTAATTTAATTGCTGACAAGTTGTGACCAGCAATGTTTCTGGTACCACCAGCACCTGAACCATATTTATCCAAAACTCTTTTCATTTCTTTGATGGTTCCTTGGTTACTACCCATACCAAGGTAATCGTTTGAGCACCAAACGGCAACCTTATCTTGTTCTTGGGAACGGTGAGCCAATGGGAATTCTTGGGCTAAACGGTTAATGTTGTTGAAGAAACGGTAAGATTTATCAGATCTCTTCTTGTGTAACTCGTCAGAAAGGAAACCTTGGTAATCGAAAGAAGATTCATTAGAACCCTTTGACATTAAGGCATCATCGGCTTTTGGAGATGCAGATCTACCCAAGTCTAAAGCACTTTCGTTTAAACTTGATGAGGTAAAAGAATAAGGAGCACTCTTTGAAGCAAAGGATGATGGAGCTGCTGAAGCAGCAGCTGGGCGACTGGCTGATGAATAGTTTCTAGAAGAACCTTCCCTCTTAAGTAAAGCAGCCGACATAAATGGACATTGACGAGCTTGATTTGCTAAACCAGAGTTACTACTAATTTGACGAAGCGCATTCGCTGAAGATTTCTTTACGAATGGACAAACATTCATAGAGACACGGGTAATAGACTCCATGATAACGATGAATTCCTTAATGAAGAAGAAGGGAGAGAAAGAAAGAAAGAAGATTAAGTTAGAAATTTTTTTTTTCATGGCTTCGAGCACAATTATTAATATGTGTGTGTTTTTTTTTTACTAGCGCACATTTTTTTCCGTACATACGCTAAATCGCTCGGTTTAGAAATACCAACATCAAACGGCGTGATCTATGATGGTTATTATTGTTTGACTGGAAGGCAGAGAAGATGAATTACTGGAAATTTTGGCAACCGTAAGCCAATCGGAAATGATTTGTTACTCTTTCTAACTGAGACCTAGTTGTGGTTTGAGTCTGTCTTTGATTTGCGGGGCAGTGGTAGAGCTAAACCTTTTTTTCCTTACGTACCGCTAATCCGAGACATCTGGAAACTATTACTATTAGTAGAAATTTTCCGCGATGGAGCGGAAAACCTACCCAAACCAATCAGGATCAGAGAATCAGTAATACATTTTTCTCATACGATGTATTTGCTTAAGCCCGAAAATATTTTATATGTTTAAGTTATATTATTATTATTATTATTATTACTTTTAATAATATGTTGACTAACTTATGACTCGATGCATTTTAGATGCAGGTATGTCTGAAATTTTTGAAAACGATAGAAGGCTGCAAACTGTTAGAGGGGGGGTGCGAGTTGGTGGGGAGATAATATCTATGTTTTAGGACTAAGGGAAAGAAAATTGTAGTACTTTTTCTAGCGATTCCGCTCCGCTAGGGCCCCTATCCGGGGAGGACGATTGCATCGAGCTTGCCTGCCTTCGGCAGATGATTAATGCTAAACATGGTAGACGAGAGAAGAAAGTGGAAAGATTTTGTCTTAAGGTGAGCGGAACCGGAGCCTTTTGCATGCGGTGGTGCGTCCAGCGATGACTTGAGCTAAGGAGAGGACCCTCCCCATATTCAGTACTCAATTAACGTCATTCAGCTTTAGTCTCACTCTACAAAAACTACAATTATCTCCCTATGTAATTTACATTAAAACCCAAGTTGTTAGATAACTTAACTATATATATTCAAACTTAATTAATTAATTAATAATTTATTCGTCATCTTCTTCTTCTTCGTCAGCGACGGAGTAGAATTGTAATTGGTATTGGTTTTGCTTAACAGAGACGAATCTGATCCAGTCTCTGATTTGGTTCTTCTTTAAGTATCTCTTGGATAAGTACTTTAAGTACTTACCGGAGAACTTGGTGTTAGAAACAACAATAACCTTGGAACCTTCTTCGGTAACGGTGATTTCGTCACCTAAGTTACCAGCAATACCATCAACCTTAATGTTTTCAATTAAGAACTTGACGTATGAAGATGGGTCAAAGACACCGTTTTCAGTTGGAGCAGAAGTGTCAACGACGAACTTCTTAGCAGCCTTAGATTTCTTTGAGGTCTAGAATTTCCTGTTAGCCTACCGCACGTAATCAAAAAAGAAAGGAAAAGGAAAAGCTTTCGCTCTCCATTCCAATCTATTCAGATAGACAGCATAGCCCAGGGACGGGTTTGTGTGTGTTTGAATATAAGGGAAGTTATAATAAAAAAAAAGTTAAAAAAAAAACGTTAAAAATTCAAAAAAAAAAATGAAATTAAAAAAATCATCTTCAGAACATCCACTAGTTGTTCTGTTTTAACACTGTTCACGAAACCCGTACAAAGGGTGATGCCACCTATTTAGTCGTTAGTTATACATACAATTGGAGCCATTTTATCTATATTAGTTTTGTTGGTGAAGAAAACTTATCAAAGGAAGATTGGATTGAAAAATTATAAAGTTTTTTTTTTCCACTTCGTACCAACGCCATAATGAGAACCAAAGGTATGTATATATGCAGGAATTGGATTTAGAGCTGTTCTAAAAAAACCATTTGTAATATGCAGTATATATGTCTAATGTTTTGTATGCACTCTATATTTATTTATCACGTGGTAGGGCTCTAGCCCTATATATGACTCCATACTGAAACGCATGTACCCCTTGCTTAAGATGACTCTGAATCACATGGATGAGTCCACTACATACCACCGGCAAATAATACGCTCTTAATTACAAAGCACCCCACCCCTCAACTAATATTTAAATTAAATATTAATTTACAATAAATATACTAATCCCATTTCAATTTATTATTGGTATTAAGTAAAAATATGTTAAGGTCCTTTAGGTATTTATCCCATAACGTTAATGTAAATGCAGTCAACCCAGTTGCAAAGGCAATTGATGTTGCAATAATTTCTCCTCCTACCACTAATTGGACTAAATCTCAAATAAGAGAAATCTATAATACTCCACTAATCGAATTAACTTTCCAGGCTCAATTGCAACATAGAAAGTATCATAACCCTGACGAAGTTCAGTTATGTACTTTACTTTCAATTAAAACTGGAGGTTGCACTGAAGATTGTAAATATTGTGCTCAATCTTCTAGATATGATACTGGTACCAAAGCTGAAAAATTGATAACAATTGATGAGGTTATGGATGCTGCAACTATTGCCAAAAATAATGGTTCAACTAGGTTTTGTATGGGAGCTGCTTGGAGAGATATGCATGGTCGTAAATCTGGTTTAAAAAAAATTCTGGAAATGGTTTCGAGAATAAATAATGAATTAGGATTGGAAACATGCGTTACTTTGGGTATGGTTGATCCAGATCAAGCAAAAATGTTGAAAGATGCTGGTTTAACTGCTTATAATCATAATATAGATACTTCAAGAGAACATTATCCAAATGTTATTTCAACCAGAACTTTCGATGATAGACTACAAACAATTAAAAATGTTCAAGAAGCTGGAATTAAAGCATGCACTGGTGGAATCTTAGGTTTAGGTGAAACTCCTGAAGATCATATTGGTTTTCTTTATACATTAGCAACTTTAGAAAATGGTCACCCAGAATCATTGCCAATCAATAGGTTAGTCCCCATCAAGGGGACTCCAATGGAACAAGAAATTTCAAATTTACCATTAAATTCGGAAAAAAAATTAAAATTTGAAAATATTTTGAAAACAATTGCAACTGCAAGATTAATTATGCCTGAATCTATTATTAGATTGGCGGCTGGTAGGTATACCATGAAGGAACATGAACAATTCTTATGCTTTATGGCTGGTTGTAATGCTATATTTACTGGGGAAAAAATGTTAACAACAATGTGTAATGGGTGGGATGAAGATATTGAAATGTTGAAAAAGTGGGGCTTAAAGCCTATGAAGAGTGCACCATCACCGAAAATTGTTAATAAGGTGGTTAGTCAACCTGAACCAGTAGTCATGTATAATTAGGTAGTTTGCAACTTTTTAGTAAATTACTAAAGAAAATATGTATTGGTTTCTTATTATAGATCGCTCAATAAATTGTCTTTGTTGATATCTTCTTTCACTCCTTCATCTTCTCGCTCGTCTTCTTCTTCTTCTTCTTGCTTGTACTTACCCTTTCCCAACAAACTGTTAGAATTACTTACCAAGGGTAAAGAGAATGATTCGTCAACAGATATATCATTTAGCTCATCCACTGGTTGATTCTGAAGTGGTGTACTTCTACCTCCAATCAGCAGGCTTGTAACCCTATCATCGCTACCTCTCCACAAATCAGTGTCATCATCGAGAATTGAATTTTTATTTTTATTTTTATTTTTATTAGATGCTTCATTAGCATCTTCTGATACTTCATCGTCACCATCGAGTCCTTCGATACCTTCTGTTTGAACGTTATCTAATCGATTAATAAAATCAAGAGTATCTTCATTCTCAAGATTACCTCCATCTTCCTGATTTTCTTTGTTATAGTCATCTTCATTGTGTGCAAATAAATCTGGAGACACAGCTAATAGCTCGTCTAAACCACCACCAGACCATCCTTTCTTCGCAATTCCCTCGTAAATCTCTAATTGTGCCCGCACTAAAGATCCAGTTCTGGTTAGTAAATGATCTTGGTTGAACCTTTCAAGCATTAAATTAATCTCATGATAATATCCATACTTCAACCTATCAATCTCTTCGACTTGTCTAGTCAATTCAACCAAATTGTTCTTGTAATCTGAAAGATTCCTTGTCTTCAGTTTTGATAACTTCAAGTTTCTCAATTCTTTATCTCTGAGTATACGAGAGCGCATCCGTATCTCCTGCTGGTAAAAAAGATGGTTCTCTTGGTAACTTGATTGTAATTTGTTTAATTCGGCTTGTAATGGCTTTTCGAAATTTTGCTTTAATAGTCTGCCTAAAATTTGTTGATTAGTACTTATCATAAATTGCAAACCACCTGCATTATTCAATCCATCAGATACCGTCTTCAGGTTATTCACCTTTGGGTTTTCGTTAATTGAGTCTTCCAAGGCTTGCCCAAACTCATTCGTTGCCTTTGTAACTTCATCAAGTGCCAATTGAAGTTTTTGAGCTTTACTTATTACTTGACTATACGAGGAAACAGTATTCTCAAAATCTCTTGTAGTCAAAATATTTGGTAAATCCAAAACAGATGGTGAAAAGGACGTAAATGTATCAATTGTATTAAGGGAAGTTTTACGAACAACTCCCCCAGTAGAAGCAGCACCATTACCACTTTCTCCGCCAACTCGATTGTCGCCTCTTTTAATTGGAGATATAGATCCATTCGATTTATTATTCATATACGAAAAAAATTCTGAAAGATGTTCAGGAGGTTGATGGCTCGAAGAACTACTCAGTCGAGGCTCAGATGGATTCATTCTATAGGACTATCTCTACTTTATGACTGGTATCTAAGGTGTGTTTGCCCTATGTTTTTTTTTGTGTGTTGTAACAACTCGTTATATTGATATTGAAGTTTGTATGCAGGTATGCACATGTAATTTTGGTAGAGATAAAAGCATTACGAGTAGGAATAAATAAGCCCTGTTTGTTTATGAAAAAGATATTCAAGAAATGGATAAATAAATGAAAAGTGTTGACAATATACAAGAAGATGGTTTTTAAAGAGACCAGCTAAGATTGATAGACAAGAAATCAAAAAAAAACAAATGGTCCCTAGCAGGATCGAACTGCTGATCTCGGCGTTATTAGCACCGCGCCTTAACCAACTGGGCCAAGGGACCGTCTTTATATACAAGAAAATTTTCGGGTCTTTTACTATCTGTTGTCTATGTACCGTCACGTGATTACACAATAATTTAAGCTACCAATTTGGCAATTCCATGCCTTGATGATATGGTAAGAGTTGTATTATTTATAAGTAATATTACTACAAGATTCTTCTTCTAGTGGATGATACATGATAATATATTTAAACAAAAAAAAAAACTAAAACAACAAAAAGAAAAAAAAAGAAAGAAAAAAATCAGTATGGATTTTTAAATTGAATTGACAATAAATTTGGTAAGTTTTTCATATTTATTCTACATTTGCAGCCAAACAACCTGCCCTAACTTACAGGGTTATTCATTATCAAAACAGATCTATATTCCGTGCATTCATACCTTAAATAAATCTTCTGTTGTACGTGAACAAAACTAAAACTAAATCGATATAATCCCGCTGAAATGTCTTCTAAGTTTTTACATGTTTCAACAAAAATAGACATGTAAATATCAAATTACATACAATAAATTAAAGCTTTGAATGACGTGTCTTTACTAACTGTTCAATGGAATCAACGACAGTCTTTTCTAAAGAAATGAAGTCAAATCCTAAGATTTTTCTTGTTTCGTCGTTATTATTTTTAGCCAATTTCTTAAGAATTTCATCCCCAGCTCCTGGTTTGCCAATTGGGATATTTCCTCTCAAAGCATTTGGGAAGTGCTTATTGGCAATATCCACAATGTTTTGTCCAACAAATCTGCCATTCACAAGTAAAAGTCTTTGTTCATGAATATCATCTCTTTCAAATGCCAATATGTGTGCCTTAGCAACGTCTCGAACATCAATAAAGCTTCCAAAATACAGATCTGGAACTTCATCTTCAGGTCCCAATTTTATCAACGCGTTAATAATTTCAGACGATGTGTTTAAGGAATCCTTACCAACAACTTCCAGATCAAACGCTTGTGGTCCAAAAACATACGAAGGGTTCACAACATTTAATTTGAAATTTGGGTTTTCGTTCTTATAGAAATCCCAAGCAGCCTCCTCAGCAAACTTTTTGGAACCAAAATACCCAAAGACAGCGTTTCTCTTTGCAACTTCCCATGGAATATTATTCCAGCTGGTTTCAGTAATCGTCAGCTTTGGGTTCATCTCATCTCTACCAGATGCCATGGCCGCATATGATGATGTAACAACTACCTGTTTAATTTGAGGGGCGTATTTTTTCACTGCCTCAAGCGAAGACTTTGTACCGTTAACCGCTGGAAGCAAGAGATCTCTTTCTGGGTCTCCAACATTAAAAGTGAACGGAGAGGCGGTATGAAGTAAAATGGTGGCCTCAGGATGATTTAACAACATATCCTTTAATGCATCTTTAGTTGCAATATCTTTAACAATCTCATAGTGGAAGTTTTGATTATTGAAACTTTTAGCAAGTGATTCACCTTTGGACTTGGATCTAACTGTCCCAACAACCTTGTAATTCTGTTCAAGAAGTTGTTTAACAATATGTTGAGCAATAAACCCAGAAGCACCAGTTATTAATACCGTAGTCATATGAATAGTTAAGTTATGATATTGATATATAAAAGATTCAACTAATTATGGATACTTAAGAAGTTCTTACTGGAATTTCATATATATATATATTTATTAATTTTCATGTGACATAATATTGTGGGGTACCAGTATACAGGAAAATACCCGTAGTATAATATACATATATATACTTATATATTTACTACTTACTTTTGGATGACATTAACTTCTAAAATTTGTTCAGCAGTATCAACAACAGTCTTCTTCAAACTAGTTAATTCAAATCCGAGAATTTTTCTAGTCTTCTCATTATTAACATTTAACCAAAACTTAGTTTCTGGGTAAACTCCTGGGGTTGGAATCTTACCATCTAAAGATTTAATGTTCTCGTTAAGGATGTCGAAGATCTCTTGGTTAAAGAATCTACCGTTTGCAAGTAATAATCTTTGGCCTTCTGCATCCTTATTCTCAAATGCTACTAAATGTGCCTTTGCAACATCTCTAACATCAACATAGGAACCGAAACCTGCAGGAACTTCTTCATCAGGCTTTAACTTAATGAAATTATTAATTCTCTCTGCTGAAGTGTTCAATTCATGTTTTACTTCATTGTCAAAAGCTTGTGGACCAAAAACATTTACTGGATTTACAGTGGAAAGTACAAAATCTGGATTCTCATCCATCATAAAGTCCCAAGCTGCCCTTTCGGCAAATGTCTTTGAACCACGGTAACCAAAATATGCTGAATTCTTAGCCTGCTCCCAGGTGACATCATTCCAGGTATCTTCGTTTATGACCGGCAATTCAGCATTTACTGGCGAAACAGCAGCATTCGAAGAAGTTATCACAACTTTTTTCACTTGTGGAGCAAACTTCTTAATGGCAGCAAGGGCATTCTTGGTACCATTAATAGCTGGAATCAATAAATCCTTTTCAGGATTATCAGTCTTAAAGTGGAATGGTGAAGCGGTGTGAAGGAAAACGGTAACTTCAGGATGCTTCTTCAAGGCTCCATCGAACGCACCTTCAATTTGAATATCTGGAACAATTTCAAAATTGAAATTTTCACTACCTATATTCTTCTTCAATAATTCTCCCTTGGTTTCTGATCTAACAGTACCTACAACCTTGTAACCCTTTAAAATTAATTCTTTAACAATGTGTTGAGCAATGTATCCAGTTGCTCCTGATACAAAAACTGATGTAGCGGCCATATTTGAGTTGACTTATAATCACCTTTACTAAGAATGAAAATTCCATTTCAAATTTCATTTCCTTTGGTAGAACTGTTCGGCTCTTTATATCCCTAATCAGCCAATTTTTCACTAAGACATAATTAGACCGATTGCGTTTGCTTAGTAATTATCTCTCATAATGCTTAGTTGAACCCCTTCCCCAAAGTAAAAATGTTTTTGCAACTAATAAAAAGGTACAGCGCTAATTCTTCTTTCAAACTCTATTGTTTGCTTTTTAGTATTAGTAAGCACTTTTGATCAATTCAAATATCTGGTATTAGGCTGAATGGAGGAAATTCGTATATATTTTGACATATTTCTTGTGACGTATTATGACGATCAATATACAGGAAAAATACAAGATCTACTACATCTTTTCTCTCTTTAGCATACTCTACTTTGTATAGTGTATTACTACTTACTTTTCAATAACATTGACTTCTAAAATTTGTTCAGCAGTATCAACAACAGTTTTCTTCAAACTAGTTAATTCAAATCCGAGAATTTTTCTAGTTTTATCGTTGTTGAAATTTAACCAAAACTTAGTTTCTGGGTAAACTCCTGGGGTACCCTTTGGAATTTTACCGTCTAAAGATTTAATGTTTTCGTTAAGGATGTCTAAGATCTCTTGGTTAAAGAATCTACCGTTTGCAAGTAATAATCTTTGGCCCTCTGCATCTTTATTCTCAAATGCTACTAAATGTGCCTTTGCAACATCTCTAACATCCACATAGGAACCGAAACCTGCAGGAACTTCTTCATCAGGTTTTAACTTAATAAGGTTGTTAATTCTTTCTGCTGAAGTGTTTAATTCATGCTTTACTTCATTGTCAAACGCTTGTGGGCCAAAGACAAGAACTGGGTTCACAGTAGAAATCACAAAATTTGGCTTTTCCTCCTTAACAAAGTCCCAAGCTGCTTTTTCAGCAAAGGTCTTTGATCCACGATATCCATGGAATGGAGAATTCTTAGCTTCTTCCCAGGTGATATCATTCCAGGTTTCTTCATTTATGACTGGTAAGTCGTCACCATTGGCTGGTGAAACAGCAGCATTAGATGAAGTAATTACAACTTTTTCAACTTGAGGAGCAAATTTCTTAATTGCAGCAAGGGCATTCTTGGTACCATTGACAGCTGGGATCAATAAATCCTTTTCAGGATTATCAGTCTTAAAGTGGAATGGTGAAGCGGTGTGAAGGAAAACGGTAACTTCAGGATGCTTCTTCAAGGCTCCATCGAACGCACCTTCAATTTGAATATCTGGAACAATTTCAAAATTGAAATTTTCACTACCTATATTCTTCTTCAATAATTCTCCCTTGGTTTCTGATCTAACAGTACCTACAACCTTGTAACCCTTTAAAATTAATTCTTTAACAATGTGTTGAGCAATGTATCCAGTTGCTCCTGATACAAAAACTGATGTAGCGGCCATTCTTGATTGATTGATTTTATTTATAATTGTCTTTGCTAAGAAAAGTTAATGTATGAATAATCTCCTTTTTTAGTTGGAGGATACTTTGGCTTTTATATCCCCGAGAGCCCCATTTTTCAGATAAATTAATAGCCGCGCCCGATTAGGAATTATCCGCCACAATACTACTATGTGGCTCTTCCCTATACCAAACTTTCGCACCCACTGAAGTACGAGTACAACTTATTATTTTGGCTATTGCTAATGATTCTATCCCATTGTCTTAAAAGGTTTCATTTTTTTTAGCTGCCTTCTACAATTCTTACATCATTTTAACTAAATACATTCATTAATCGTGCAATTATTCTTACTTTCTTCTTTTGTTTCGTTCTTTTGATTCAATTAACTAGAAGATACAATATTGTCAACTTCCGTTAATGCTTCCTTATTCTTTAATAAAGCCATTGCAGCTCTAGTAGCAGCCTTCTTTTTTGAAGAATCTACTCCAATTGCTACCAACACATTCAGAATAATTAATTCCCCTTTAAATTTATCATCTTCTGCAAATACATTATATTGAGGAACTATTCCTCTTTTGTTTAAAATAGCATATAAATCATTCTTAGCCTCAGGGAGAAAATGTGCTAACTCATTTCCATAAACCGGGAAAATAGAACCAGAGTGACTAGAAGAATTCATTCTAGATGGATTTGCCGGTGGGGTTGAAGCGTTTGAAATAAAGTTGCTGTTTAAGATGCTACTTAATAGCTTGGTTATGGACTCATCGTTTCCATTAGTTGAATCATGTGGTGTACCTGCTTGATCATAGTTAAATGTTCCGTTGTATGCCCCATTGCTGAACTGATTCCCATTGCTATAAAATTCAGGTGTTGATTCATTTGACAGGTCTTGGTACTTTGTAAGTAAAATATTTGAGCTGATTTTAGATTCGTTTCTATCAGTACCCAATCTAATTTGACTGTACTTTTCCAATAATCTTCTATTTTTCAATGCTTGCATTGCAGCTCTTAATCCTGCTTCTTTAGATGATGGTGCAACACCTTCACCAAGAACTTCTCTTCCCATTTCACATCGTATAATAAATGGCTTAGTTGCCCCATCACCAGTATTAACAACTCTATATTCTGGATGGAAAGCAGCAGTACCAATTAACAGGTAAAGATCAGTTTTGGCATTTTTGTTAAGTGGCTCAACTCCTCCAATTTCTTGATCAAATGATTTCAATTTTAAATGTAAAATTTTGGTAAGCCATTTCTTAATAATTGTTAAATCCATTTTATGCTCAATAGCTAATGCACCAATATAAGCTTCAAAAACATCAGCATAAATTTTTTGATTCCCTTGTCTTAAAATCAGATCGCTGATATTACTACGAAGACGTTTATCTAATCCGTAAGTAATTGAAAATTCAGCTAATGTTCTGTTACTAACTAACTGAGATCTAATTTTCAGTAGTTCACCTTCAGACGAGTGACGGAATCTTTCATAAATGATCATAGTAACGACATTATTCAATATGGAATCACCCAAGAATTCTAATCTTTCATTGTGTGAACCAATAAGCTCCTCTTCAGAAAGATATGTTCTATCGTTAAGAGTAGATTTATGTATGAATACTCTATCCATCAAGTGTGGATTAGAAATAAGTGGCAATCCAGGAAGCTGATCATCATCTTCACTGTCTTCATCACTTTGTTGAAGCTCACCATCGCCACCACGGCGTGCGTTACCATTGCTAATGCCTTTTTCAGATGCAGCATATGCATCGTTTTGAATAGCTGGGGTATATTCCTCAGTGGGCTGTACATTTCCACTTAAAATTTCATCAAAAATCGACAAGTCCTTTGCCAAATATTTCGACTTCAACACTGAAGCCATTTGTAATAAAGGATTTCTTTGAATTTCGTGCTTGACCTCATTATCAACTTCAGATGACTCTGAGAGTTGCTGCAACTTAGCTAAACTTGGGGCTTCATTAATCAAAATTCTGATCTGTTTCTGTAAAGTTCTTGCACAATGCTCTAACTTCTTCACATCTACGTGACCAAACAGAACAGCTGAAGCACCAAACTCTTCAACTGAAGAAGTTCTTGAAACTTTTGGACGTTTGCTTGATTCTGTCATATCAGAATCGGAATTAGAATTTGTGTCGGCATTTTCACCAAGGTGCCGTAAATCTTTAGAGTGAGAATCTACCATCAAGTATTCAAAACTCACAAATTTTCTTAACAAGTGGCTTTGAATGTGTGTAGAAGAAAGAAGAAGAAGAAGAGAAAGGTTTGTGTTGTAAAGGGAGTTTAAGAAAAGTCAGTGAACATCGGTGAGAAAAAAAAAAGTGAGAAAATTGCAGGAATGTCTGAAGAGCTTATTTTAAATATGTTGATTTATACTTTCTCCAATAAAGCCAAACAGTAGTTATTGGTCATGAAATGAAATTCTTACCTCCTTATACGACTGATATGACGCAACTGAAGGGAGAAGCGTCTGATACAATCGTGCTTCATGGATAGGGGCAAGCGGAGCGTCTTGCCGTTATTAGTTAGTCCATTCCTCTAATTGTACTGCTCTTCTATGGCCCCCTTTCCGGTGAGAACCATGGTATCGATTTTTCTCCCTTCTGTCGCTCCTATAGCTCTCGATCTGGCAATTATTATCGATCAATGGCATGGCATTTAGTGGTGGAAAATGGGGTTTCAAGTGAGGGATTTTGAATGAATTTTGAATTAATTTTGAGGTAATTCTTAGAGTTGATATTGCAACCTTTTTGAAAAAAGCGCATACAGAGCTAAAAAATTTAATTAAATTAACTTCAAACACATAATAAACATATCTTCATCTAAAGTGAGGCAAATATAGTATTATTGAGAAAAATTCTTAATTTGAAAGCTATTCATAGTACCACGTTTCAAAATTCCTCTACCCCATTTCTTTATTTTAAAGTCAAATTTTATATAGTTCAATAAATGAACGTGCATATATACACCATACACTAGAATTGATTATAATTTTCCCTATGTCAGCCAAGCATAAACCATTCTTTGTTCAAGTCCTACTACCTAGTTGATTATTTATATCTTGTTGCATTAACTTGTTAGTATTTCGAGTCTACCGCTCCGCTAAGGCCCCTATCCGGGGAGGACGATTGCATCGTGCTCTTCTCCCTCCGGTCGCCGCCACTTTTCTACCCCAACTGGGAGTTAAGTGGTAGTATCTCCCCAAAGTGGAACAAAATTCGATTCAATTGTCCTCCCCGGATAGGGGCTAGTCGAGCGTCTTGCGTTATTAGTTTATTAGTCCTCCTGATCCCGCTTCGTAGATTGATGTGAACCACAAGGATGAAACAACACTACATCGAGAAAATATAGAAATCCCATAAAAACATTATGTGACAAAAGTAAAGTAAAATGATGAGCACTTTACTCGACTATTCTTGGTCCAAACTGCCTGGGTTGGTTATATTCACGTATACCATATATTTATAAAAAAGGGTTCAATAAATGGTTGCAATTTGAGTTAATGATTTTTCATGCCTGTTGTTTCGTCTAGCAAGTGCACTTACCAATTTTTCGATCAATTGAAAAATTTCAGAACATCAAAAAATTTTAAAACATATTGAATTTCTTTAGAATTATAGTCAACTGATTTTCAACAACGATGAGTTTAATATCACTTTTTAATGGCTTACGTATAAGTAGTAACGCCTCATTTATTAAGCCTTTGATTTCAACTAATTTGGTTTCATTTTACTCAACTAAGTCTTACATTACCAAGCAAAACCGTAAAACCACCAAACCATTATTTTCAAGAAAGACTTTCCTTGTTGATTATTATACTCACCTTAACAGAACTAATGAAATAGTCTTATATGTTCATCACAATAATCTTATCAAGGCCGAGAATGCTAAATTTAGAGCCGAATTAGCTAAAAACGATGCTAAGTTAACCCTCATTAGAAATAGTTTATACAATGTTTTCTTAAAATCTGAACACGAAGAAGATCCTGCTGATCATGCTACAAGTCAAAGAAATAAGTCAGTCGTTCACCCAATTTCTCCATTATTGAATGGTCCAACTGCTATTATTACAGTTCCTAAATGTGACCCAAGAGTTGTTGAAAAAATCTTAAAGACTTTGAAGTCTGCCAATGAAAAATTAATCCTTATGGGTGCTAAGATTGAACAAAATGTTTTCAATATAGATGATGTAAGTAAATTTAAAGATTTACCAACTAAGGAAGAATTACAAGCTCAATTATTAGGTACTTTGACTGTATTGAGTGGTAGTGGGTTAGTTCAAGTATTGGAAACTCCATCCAAGCTCTTATATTTAACTGGTCAAGAACTTGTTAAGATGAATGAACCAAAGGAAGAGGATGTTGAAGGAAAGGCTGAATAGATATATACTTGTAAATAATAATGTACATACCAATAGAATTTTCTGTATGTTAAGGAAATGAGTCTTGGTCCACAGTTCCTAGTATCCGTTATTTGACATTTTTATTATTATTTTTCTTATTCAAATTATTATTCATAATATTATTCATATTATCGAAAAGACAAATGCATTGCTGTTACTAACCAGAGTAGAACCCTGATTACTGAATAGATAAATTTAGCAAAGCTCTATTCTTGGATTCGGGGTTCTTCCTACTACAAACTCGTTACAAATGTCGACAAAAAAATGAAAAGCTCAATTCAATAGTCCTCCCTTGATAACAGCCCTAGAGGAGTGAAACCACATGTAGAAATCTTAATCTTATATGGCAATGACTATCTGGTTCTCGTAATTGTCTATCTCTATACATATCTCCATGTATGCGCGCACAAACTATCTCATCTCAAATTTTTCAGTGGTCCATCAAAAGTTGAAAAAAAATACAAGATCTAACTCATCTTTTAATTTACTAAATTACAACACAAGTCATGTCTGATAATAAACGTAAGATCTATAGAAAGGAGCAAGAAGTGACCAGAAAGGCCTTCAAACAAGCTCGTTTTGACGAAAAGGAAGCATCTGAAACTCCATCTGCAGATGAATCATCATCATCATCGGTAGTTGAATTACCAAGAAAGAGGTTTTACAGACAAAGAGCTCATTCTAATCCATTCTCTGATCATAGTTTGGATTACCCAAATTCTCCAGATTCAATGGATTGGACTAAGCACTATCCAGGTTATGTTAACGAAGAAACTAATGAAATGCTTTCAAGAGTTGAAATTGCTGACGTTGGATGTGGTTACGGTGGTCTTCTTATCAACTTGGCTGCTGAATTTCCAACAACTTTATGTCTTGGTATGGAAATTAGAGTTCAGGTTACTCAATACGTTGAAGATAGAATAATTGCTTTAAGAAAGAAATACGAAGATGTTGAAACTGCCAAAAATTTTCAAAATATATCAGTTCTTAGAGGAAATGCCATGAAGTTTCTCCCAAATTTTTTTTATAAGGGTCAATTATCAAAGATGTTCTTTTGTTTCCCAGATCCACATTTCAAACAAAGAAAGCATAAGGCAAGAATTATCACAAACACTTTATTATCTGAATACGCCTACGTTTTAAGAGAAGGGGGCATTGTTTATACTATCACTGATGTTGAAGATTTACATGAATGGATGGTTAAACATTTAGAAGAACATCCATTATTTGAAAGATTAAGTAAAGATTGGGAAAAGCAAGATAAATGTGTTCAACTTATGTGGAACTCTACCGAAGAAGGTCAAAAGGTATCTAGAAATAAGGGTAGTAAGTGGGTTGCTTGTTTCAAGAGATTACCAACTCCAGAAGATTGCGAATAAGCAGAATACGCCTTCCTTCTCATGTAATATAGAAATAGATAATTAGAAATATACAATTTAATAAGAGTATTTAATTCTTTTGTTTTTTTTTTTCTTTCTTTGTCAAATTGACTATAAAACAACACAGACAACAATACCAAACAGTGAGTGCAAACATAAGCAATAAAAAAAGGCAAGTAAATAATAATAATAATATAGAAGAATAAGTGACTCTTCCACCTGTTTGTATGTGTTCACCAATGAGACTTACCAAATAATAAATAAGTTAAATCCAAAAAAGATTTAGCAAATTAAGTATTAAGTAATTTAAATAGTTGGGTGTGGAACTTCACCGTTCTTAGTAGCGGCGGCCTTAACTTCGTCAACTAAAGTGGCTGGAACTTCTGGGAACTTGGAAGCACCAGTGGTAGTAGCGGTAGAGACTTCTGGAATCTTAACGGCAACTGGAGCTGAAGCTGGAGCTGGAGCAGTCTTGGAAGTAGTGGTGGTGGTGTGGGCATATGAAGCTGGAGAAGAACCAACGGTAGAACCAGCGGTTCTGGTTGGAATCTTAGAGGAGATGAAAGAACCAACTGGACCAGTCTTCTTGATTAAAGTTTCAATGTGTGGAGCAGCGGACTTGTGGGCTAACTTGGTGTATTCATCAACCTTGGCCTTAGCACATTGAGAGTACTTGTGAACGGCAGCATCAACTTCCTTCTTGTTGTGGTAGTAAGCGGCTGGAACGGTGAAAGTTACAACAACAGCAGAAACAAGTAAGGTGTATAAGGAGAACCAAGAGGTAAGCTTGAAGATGATGTAAGAGATACCGGCAGCCTTTAAGGTAGTTTCGATATCGTGGGCGTAGATTATCTTTTGGATTTCAGATTCGAGCTTAACGTTGAAGTCAGCAACAGAAGGTAAAAAGTCCTTGTTAAAAACAGCAGCACATGACTTGGTAGAAGGCTTGTACTTGGTAACAAAACCTTGACCGGTGACCAACTTACCGGAGTATTCAGCAGCAGCGGCAACTAAAAGAAATATTGTTAGTAAAAATTCATAAAATTATTCAGACACCGAAACTAAGATTTTCATTTCCTTATCGCGTATTGCGTGTAGAGAAAAAAGAAGGGAAAAAAAAAAATTTTGTTCGCGCATAGTGTGGAAAGTTTCATTTCAGGGATAAGGGGTATGAATAGACGGGATGAAGGAAGTAGAAGTAGGGAAATGGTGGATCAATGGCAAGCCAACAAGCCAAAGTAGTCAGAAACCCAGAACCATACACGCACGACAGAGTCAATGACAATGTACCCGAACTAGTCTCACCTACCAATTGATCTCAACATGGAAACTTCTTCTAGATTCCCTTCAGATCTGTTCATATTATGCCATTCCATTTAAATGTGCGCTAAATTTTTCACTTCTCCTATTCTGACTCCAATTGGGAAAGTTTATCTCGGGGGATTCAAGTTATGGGATACGTACCAAGAAGACCTAAGTAGGATAAATGGAAGAAAACATTGATCAAGTTAACAAACTTGAAAACAATTAAGGCAGCTAAGATACCACCGAAAACCTTACCGGTTTGAGCTGGATCCTTCCAAGTTAATAAAGAACAAGCTTGGCTAGTGGTTGGAGTGACAACTGGGGCAGAAGCAGACATTGTATATACGTTCAATTGGAGGGTAAAGTATAGTAATAATAGAAAGAAAGGGAAAAAGAAGAGAGAAAAAAAAAAAGAAGTTGTGGAAGAAGACATAGCAAGATTAAGGAGGTTACTTTTGAAAACTGTTGATGGCAAGATTCCAGTGACAGCGAGCCCAGGGCGGTGTACGCAGGACAAGACGACGAGAAGGAAAAAAAAAAAAATTCTACCGCAAGATAGTGTTCTATCCTGCATTTTATGAAAGTCACAAGACCTTTCGCCTACTGAGAGAAGTTGTTGCACTGTTAATTAACAAAGGTGTCCTCTAAGGTTATTCTTTTGGGGGGCAAACAAACTAAGCCATTTTCTTTGGGCTCATCACCAACCGACCCACTCAGAAAACAGAAAATATTTGTATCTTTGTATATGATAAGAAAATGATCGAAAGTTGATCCGATCCCGCTGGCGCCTTTCCGGCTAGAACAACTGCGTTGAGCTCTTCTCCCTTCTGTCGATATTTTAGCCCTACTGTAACTCCCCTCCCCGAAGGGGAGCAAAGCTCGATGCAATCGTCCTCCCCGGATAGGGGCCCTAGCGGAGCGGTACTTCTTGTATATGTTTTTTTTAATTAAGCTATTAACAGTATACAAGCAAAATAATTATATATAGTAATTTAAATTTTATTTTTCATTGCCATTGCCTTGCATTGGTTTGCTCGGTCCGAGGCTTATAGTTGCGTTACAATTATTGTTAATAATTTGCGCCTTACGATGTCTGTCTCCTTCCCACCATTGCAATGTCGTGCTAATAATCTTCAAAGTCAAACCAGAACATATATCTTCGATGTAGTTTATTAGTAAGGGTAATTCGTCTCTGAAATTGCTCTTGAGTGAAATGAAATCTGCAGACTTGCGGCTGATCCAATTTTGGCGTAGCTTAAGTTTGTTCTTTGCTTGCTTGCAGCAATAGCAGCATTTCTCTAACACTGGTAAAATGTATTCCTCAAAGTCCTCTTTCACGTATCTAAACTTTCGCCTTTGTATGGATGTAGACTTGATGTAGCTCTCATATGGTGATGTATAGATGGAGTCTCTTGACGCACCGTCGAGAAGTTCATACCAAAGTTCGGCAAATTCGCAATATTGCTGGGTGTACGCTAAAACGGCCCTATATAAGTTGTTAGCTGCAAATGAGAAATTATCTAACATCTTTGAAACATTTAAAAAGCGAACTTCTAACATATCTAGGGTGTGTGATTGTGAGTCCACCTCGATGGTGCTAAACCTGTATCCTATCAATTTTTCGTATTCGTTCCAAGTGGTTACCGTTTTCCTTGGATCTCGGCACTCATAAATTAATTGATCCAACTTTATTAAGCTGACGCTAAGGCTGTGGCGCTGAATTTGGCTCAAGTCACTCGCGTTGTCAATGATACCCTTTAGTAGTACTGGATATTGACGTAGTCTTTCTAATGGTGTTTCCGTACTTGGAACTACTTCTTTTTCCTTCAACAATAACTTTCTGAACGTTTCAGATACTGCGTACTGCATGATGTTAGCAGTGTACTTAACATTATCTAAAAGCATTAAATTCAACATTGTACCAATATCCAACTTCTTCACGTCTCCCAACCGAACCCAAGCACTAGCATCGCAAATATCTTCACAGCTGCCAGGAGCTAACTTTTTACCTACCAAGTTAATAAATTCTTGAGAGACGAGTTCAATATTTTTAGAATTTCGGAAAATTAAATCTTCTTCTCTCTCGCTCAAGTATTCACTCCTAGGATATTCAAAAGATGACTTTAGATTTCTAAGATAGTTTATCTCTGATTCTAGAAAATTTAAAACGGCTCTCTCTAGTTCAGATAGGACGTTCCCCCTTTTTAGGGTCAATGTGTTCATCCTTCTCTTAGTGCTTGTACTCAAATAAATAGAATTCATCGTAATACATATATTCACGTTTCAATTTTGAAAATTTAGATAAAATTCATTTTTTTTAAAAACAGGATAACCTTATATATAATTCAATGCTAAAACAAGCAATATCAATATCAATATATATTTATTATATTCATGTTTCAAACTAATGATAACCTACCCTTTGCAATCAAGTTAACCCAAGTGTTTCATATTGGTTGCAACCTGCGGCTCAAAAAGGGGAACCTGCACGACATTTCATTTGAGATTTTGCAGCCAAATACAAAAAGCTTATAAAAAACACTCTTTGTGTTTGTATACTTGGTTTCTAATTATCTGCCACCAGAATTTCTAATATGTCTACTTCTCCCACTGAGACTAATTTTCAATTAATTACCACCAAGTATGGTAGAAGTATCTACACTACAAAACCTATTCTGGTCAATTCTAAGATCAACTCTTATTCAACCAAGATGAGAGTTCTTACTTCTGAATCGCTGGATTCCGGGGAAGCCTCGTGCCAAAACACATGCCAATACTGCTTGAAAACGTGCTGCCATCATTTCCAAGCTCCTAATGTTACTTATATCAACCCACTGGTTAGTATCAAAGATATTCATCCGAATGTCTCACTCTGTTGTGAATTTTGTAAAATCTATCAATATTGTGGATATGCATGCTACTTAAGAGATTGGCATAAATTTCATAAATATGAATGTCCCATTTTCCAGAATTTACAAAAAATGTCAGGTAGGTTAGAAATTAATGAAAGTGTCCGTCTTATTATTAGAATGTACGTGTGTTGTGAACTCGATGGTATTACCAAGAAAAAAGTATTCGAATTATCTTCACACTTAAAATGGCACCTTGATAAACATGCTGAATGGGTTGAGAGAGAATCAATTGATATCTCAAATGCAATTATTTTGAAGCAAAGCGATGATATTTCCCCAAAAGGGGTTTCATTATATATAAATAACGGGGTTGATGATTCAGACCTTTTCAAATATGTTTATAAAATGACTTGCATCTTTATGATTAACTCAAATGAATTCTTGAATTACCACAATGAAAGCATTGGACAAATGCTTGATACAGATATTTCTATGATAAATCATTCTTGTGTTGCCAATACAATCTTGGTGAATACAGATGCAGATAAATTTGTTTTACTTTCACTTACAGAACTTAATCCATTTAAAGAACTCTTCATTACCTACTGCCCCATCAATTTTCCAAGTAAATTAAGAAGATTTTATTTGAAGGAAAAATTCAACTTCAATTGTTGTTGCAAACTTTGTACTCAAGAATTTGATTTCTTCTTTTCGTATAATTGCGATAAATGCAGACAAATCATTTGTGAATTAGATCTTGGGGAGGTTTTTAAAAGTGGCTTACAAGGGTTTAAATTTAAGGAAAAGAGTCATTCTGAAGGCGATGATTTCATAACTTGCCAAACTTGTCTGAAAGTTATCGAAATTGAAAAGCTTGAAGCAATTAAAAATATCCATAGAACTATATTGAGCATTTTGATTTTAGAATATACTAATCCAATTTCCAACGAGGAGAGGTTTGATGAATTGGAAGAAGATGTCGAAAGTATAATTGAACAATTAATAGAATTGCCAATAGAACAACTAATCGATTTAATGATTCCAATGATATCACAACCACTTACAATTGGAACTAGGTTCGCAAGTATATTTTTTCGCTTGTTAAGTGAATTTGATAGAATTGGCGGTAAACATCATGTTTCCTGGTATTGCTTCCCATTTAACGTATTAATACCTGCAATTGCTCAGTATCTAACTAAACCGGGAACGGAGTTAACAATACCAAATAGTGATATCATAAGCATGTTAAGCATTAAGCTCCAAACCTCTTTTTTAATTGATTTACCATCTTCTTTAGTGACTTCCAAGTACACATATATTTCCACTTTCAGTAATGTCGTTGATACGTTATTAGAAAGTGTGGTTTTAATTCAGAAATGCAGGGATACGAATGATCAAATATTTTTCAAAGGAACTGAGTGGGAACCTTACCAAGATTCGAAGATCTTAGAGATATTAATGAAATCATCTTATTTCATCGCTATTAGAGCCATTGCAATTTGTTTCCCTTTGTCAAATACTATTGGCCTGAAATTATTGCAAGAAGTATTTCAACTTTTAAAAAGGTGGAATTCAGTACTTCAGTTTTTACAAAATCCTGAACTAAATCGCTGGTATCGTTTCATTCGTACAAATTTAAGAGATTTGGAGTTCATTCCATTTTTACGTAAATTATTCGCAATGACAGGGTTGAATAATATGAAATTTAGAAAAGGAAAGTTTTACTTACAATTTGCTGACAGAAATTTCGTCGATATTTTTGTAATTGGGAGAGCAAACTCTGAGATTTATTTATAACCTTATTAAAATTATGTAGAAGCTTATAAAATAATAGTGTTTTCGTTTTCCATAATTCCCTTACCCAAGAAGTCAGTAATTACCTTAAACCTATCATCCTTATCCTTCAAAGTTTGTTCAAATAATTGAACATTGTTCTTTGAATTAAATTGCGCCTTTCTCGTTTCTCTGATAATCTCTAAGTCATTTATACATAAAGGACAATCACGATGTTTATTGGAGGAAGTAGAGGTCGAGTTGTTCAAAATCGTAGACGACGCAATTATTGTATTTTCTTCTAAACACCTTTGGTGATATGAATGTTGGCACTTGAAGTGAATTGCTGGGTAGTCCAATTTTAATCCACATGCTGAACATTTATTATTTTGAATAATGAATGGTTTAGTAGTCATTTCAGCAAGTTTATTTCCAATCTTAGTGGACTCTAGTTCATAAGATTTAATAAGTTTCTGGTTATTTGAGATTTCTTTATTTTGAGTATCAATGTAATCGATCAAGTAATCCTTAATAAGTCCAATTGAAGTAAAATTTGTGGTACTTAAGATTTGAATTATTTCTAATGGAGTTGCCAACTTATGTTGCTTAATCTTATTCAAAACAGATTTAAAATCTGATTCACTAACTTGATTAAAAATTTCCTCCTTCGAAATGATAAATTTAAGCAATAACTTGTACAATTCGGGTTTGGAATCCCCATATTTTTGGGCAAGAGTAAAGCTAGTTTCAACATTCCCGGAGATTGCAGCAGATCTAAATAAGCTTTCTTCAAAACCACCATCAGCAGATTGTTCACTTGCAGCAATTTCACCCCGATCGAAATTGTAAAGATGAGAAACTAAAAGAAGAGACAGCTTATCTAATGATTTTGAGTACTTATTCAATAACAAAGATGCCCTTTCAGTCCATAGGGATGTATTGGTTGGTTCTGCTTTACTTAATGAAAGGTACATCTCAAATAATGTCATAAGAAGTTCTTGCTTATCTTGTGGGTTACCCTGGTACTTATCAAATGTTTCAATACAAGCTTCTAAGAAGATAACAAATTCATTAGGGTTATTGATGAATGAAGGGAAAATGAGATTTGGACGAGGAGGCAAATAAGTAGGACCATTCTCAACGTGTGAAGTGGCCATGTCAACCGACGTTGATGAGCCTGAAGCGTCCTCTTCGTGTCCCGATAAGTAAGCTAAGAAATTTTTATAACTATTCATTGGTAAAGATGGGAATGATAATGTTGAAACAGCATCTTCCTCTAACACCTTTGGTTCGTTAGCCTCTTTTGGGACATAACTACCTGTAAACACATTAATCAAAATCTCAGTGGTGTCTATCGGGTTATTATCGAGTAATGTTTTAGAATATTCAATTAAAATCAACAAAAGATCATCAATTGAAAGTGTCTTGATATATTGAAGACATTTTTGAGGTTGGTTTAAATAATTTAATTGAATATCGACAATATGGCCTGGTTGATTCAATTTATAAAGTAATTTAATCACTTGAGGGTAATATTCACACTCTTTGAAAAGATTAATTATTAACTGGAAATTTAATTCTTGAAAATTTACTCTACCACCACTATTATCATTTAAATCGAGCGCATCAATGAAAGCATCTAATTCATCTAGTTTCCTTAATTTACAATAACAACATAATAATAATGTCAAATGGTCATTATCAGAGAGTTTCAATTCATATAACCGGTATAAGAATCTTGTTAAATTATTAATATTAGAAACGTCTTTAAATTTAGTGATAATGTCCATAATGAAATCGGGTAAGTCATCTGCCATCAGAGCTGCGTTTAAATAAAGGTCAAGGCAATTAATGTATTCATTTATTGAATCTTTGAATTCTTGCTTTTCAAATAAATGCAAACCATGTAGTTTAGAAATACGAATAAGCATATCATTTCCAAGTTTATGTTGTAGCGCTAATTTGTAAGCAATGGTGAATAAATTTCTTTGTAAGATTATTTCGATTTGTTGGTTTATTGATTTTTCATGAATTTTGAAAATTATCCCATCACTGCTGAGCATGTATAAATCATCCCACATTTCAAACACGTAGTTGATAGTATTATTTGGTACTGTTAAGCTAAAGGAAATATGTTTATTTAATAGGTCAAGAATGATAATTTTAGACAATAACTTGCTTCTTTTACCTTGCTCTTCTTCCTGCGGTGAAACAATTAGCAAGTAGTTCTCACCAAATTTGTAAACATATTTCTTTGGCATGTCCAAGAGAATAGTATTTGTCTTGTTAATACTGTTATAATATCTGATGGAGTCCTGTGTGGCAACAATCAAATCTCCAGATACATTATCGACAGTCGAACAATTTAAGTCCACCCCGGTCTTTTTAGATAACAAGCGATTTAGTTTCCCGTTATTTCTACCATTGGTTAACACAGTCAAGATTCTGGATGTAGTGGTCAAGTATATGAGACTTTCATCATGATTAAACCTTATCCCAGTGATTGGTTCATTACTTTCATATATGACTCTTTGCTTCGAACCCCTATCTCTGATAAAATCACCTCTAATAAGCACGACTACACCATTAGCATAGCCAACTGCAATACAGGTTAAATTCTTGTTAAATTCCACCACAGTAATTGGGAATGAATTTTCACCATTGGAGATCTTACACAAACTATGATAATCATGGGAATAGTCTTCATCACCGTCCTTTTGTTTGCTAATTACTTTAGTCAAATCCCAAAGCTTCAATAGCGAAGGGAATCCATGGCGTTCAGCAACGGTTATCAATAGGTTCGAGTTTGGAAGGCACTTCATATAGTTTATTCTATATTTTAATTCGTATGCTATAAACGACTTAACAAGTTGGAAGTCTCTTGTTATTAGTTTAATCCATATATTATTAGTGGAAATTATCAAATGATTCTGCGAAGAACAGATAGCTGATAATGAAGGATCAGAATAAAGAGGATCATTCGATTGGTAATTGGGATCTCTAATCGGAGTAAGATCAAACAATTGAAATTGTCTCCATATTTCTGACATGGCAATATTAACTCTGTGGTAAAGAATAGATGGCGTTGATAAATACTTATCTGACTTTGTCGTTTAAACCTTTACTTTCTATTATGCTTATAATGTATGCAGGAAAAACAAGATATTAAATCATGTCGTTTCAATATACACATATATTAGAGGAATTAATATTTTACACCAACTCTACTTTCTTCATTGTTCATAATCACTTTTGTAATAAGAGTCTATCATACTAGGTTTTATCATACTAGGTTTTACGCAGAGAGAAAAGATATAGAGCATCAGCCCAATTGTAACCTTTTTTGAGTAAAACACAAGAGAGCAGTACTTCAATAGAGTCTTCCCTGGTAGGAATAAAAGAAATGTTAAAGTGATGTATCATTTTTAAAATAACAAAATTACTAATCTTTTATGGTACCGCTCCGCTAGGGCCCCTATCCGGGGAGGACGATTGCATCGAGCTCTTCTCCCTTCGGTCGTTCATTCATATACTACCGGCTTAAGTTGTTACAGTATCTCCCCGAAGGGGAGCAAAGCTCAATGCAATTTTCCTCGCCGGATAGGTGCCAGCGGAGCGTCTTGCGTTATAAGTTTTTTTTATTCCATTTATCCTTCCAATAGTACAAAGTAATTCCGATAGTGTAGTGTCCCTTTCCTGGGGAAGATATTGGGATGATATAGTAATTTTTTTTTGCAGCCGCTTCCTACATATAATTCTAGACAAACATGAATGATTAAGTATTATCGCGTCGCCTTATGTACACAACACATTGAAACCTGAAAAATCCAATTTTTCGTGTTCTTGCGGAATAACCAACCTGTTTTAATACCGGAGGACGAAAAAAAATATTCTCACAAAGGGGGAATGGACGGTTGGTTGAATGAGACGAATAAACGTTGAGCAGCGCAAATAAGGAAATAAATTGTAAAGTGTAAAATTGTAATCCAGCGCCCCTTTTTTTTCTTTCCCCAGTAGTGTTTTTTTTTCTTTTGGAAAGGGCCAGATTAATCATGACTACTTATGATATAAAGGACGAAGTAAGGGACATGGATGTTGACTCAGAGGAAGGGAGTCAGGTTGATTCGAAGATTGAAAATTATTCTTCAAGTATTAATAAGTTGATGAATCCAACGCCAGAAACAGTGGAGCAGCAGCTGCCACCATCTGCGCCAGCGCTAGTACCGGTATCGATCCAACCACCTCCCGTTTCGGTTTCGGTAGCTAGAGAAGCTAGTATGCCAACTCTCACTGTTCCATCGGTGACAACGCTCCCGTCGTTTCCACCTCCATTCCCAAAGCCAATGCATGCTTCACCGCTCTCGGAATTGGTAAATCCATCACCTCCACTACCACCACCTCCTACCAATGGCAGTACTAATGGCAGTTCCAATAGTAGTGCCAATGGTAATGGAGTTTCTGATGTTCCTGTTCCAAATGGTAGTATACGAAGTATATTGGCGACTGACCCACCAGCACCAGAAAATACTGTTCCCGCTCCCGTTCCCGTTCCTCTTGCCGTTCCTGTTGCCAGTGAACCTATTCATGCTGATGGCCCCAATGTCGTCAATGCAGATTTGGATATTACTTCAGATAAGAAACTATCTCATGCCGCCAGATCATATAGACACATTAAAAAGAAAGACGGTGAGCCATTGTGGAGAAACGAAATTCAATTTGATTTCCAAAAGATCTTATTCGAAAATGATCAAAGAGTGTTTACAAACCCGTTCCCAGACCCACAGGTACCCGGTATTGGGAACCCTGAAAAATATACATTTGCTGAGCTTTATATTAGAACACTTTCGGAATCCTCAAAGTGTTCCAAGATATTGAAAGAGAGATTTTTGAGCAATAAGGAGATGGCTGTCTCAGTTCTGAAAGTATGCCTTTTAGTTAATTGTGGTAGAATGAACACTACTATCAATTTTGTACCAGAGATGAGATCAACGCTAAGAACTTACCATTCAATCCCATCATTACAGGGTGACCCAATCTATGGTGGTTCCAAACCCTTACAAGACACCCCAAGATTGAAGTCAATTTTGAAAAACATTACAACGGAGGGTGCTGAGCCATACAGAATTTTGGATGACTTGTTACGTCACCCAAAGGAGAATAAACCAAACACAAACGTCATTGATATGATTTTCCTCTTAAGTAATCATACTCATGCGATCAAATTCTTTGATGAAGGAGTAGATAATAATATGGAAAATACATTCTTGGATTTTTTCTTAAATACTAAAATACATCCAAAAAGTAGAGCAAGAAGATTCTTATGGCTTATATACACTTACTTGGAAACGAGTTTCCAACCTCTGGAACTTGCACAAAATCCATTTGGTGATGGAAATGGATCCACCAATATTCCTGAAATTGAATCGATTACAGAAGAAGAGTATGAAAAGGAATTTGATATTGATACCGAATTCGAAAGAAAATATTCTGAGCAAATGAAAGAATTAAGACAGAAATATTTGAACGATGAGGAACACAATAGTACTCCAAAGAGAGGCAATAAGTCAAAGAAGGAAAGAGAAGAAGAAGATGCCATGATGCAACAATACGTCGAGAAATTAGCTTCTGTGAAGGATGATGGTGAATACTTTGTACCTCCATCTGAAGTCGATTCAGCTGAAGGACAAACAGAAACAAACCTAGACCATAAAACTAGCTCACATTCCACAGAAAGTAAATTACCCGATGATAAGAAAAGACAAGCAGATTTAGAAGAAATCAAAAAGAGGGCAAAAAAGACAGTCCCATTTGGAGCTTCTGTTTCTTCACCATTATCACAATCTGTTGTTTCAGCCACTGATCACTATTCTGTAAATGCAAGTGAAGATAAAGAAGCTAATGGCAACAAGGAATCAAATCAATCAAACGCTGCTGCTGCATCTAGTCATTATGGTAACAACGGTACTATTCCACCATTCACTCCACTTGGAATTCATAGAACCAAGATGGAGAAATCTGATCACAATCCACTTTTCCCAATTGAAACGATGGATATCTTATTAGAAAAAATCCAAGAAATTTCTAATATTGCTCCAACAAATAAAACTTCAATGGCGTCACATTTAAATATTTCTAATAAATCAAGACCATTAATCCGTCAATTCCGTGGAAATGCTAAAATACTGAGTGCAGAGTTTGCTACCAAATCAGAAGATTTGAGGGAATGGATAAATAAATATTTCCAATATAAGAAATCTATTAATAATGGAATTCTTGGTATGGAATGGGAAAATTTGAGATATGATTTAATTAATGGTGTCGAGAGTTTTATTTATAAACAACATGGGAAGATGTATCACAATATCATACAAAACAAGAACCCTGGAGACAGAGTATCTGAACAGCAATCACAACAACTGACGGATGGACCAGGTTCAGACTCCAATTCAGCATCTGGTGAAGTAGATGAGGTTGGTTTTGGATTTGTACCAATTTACGATTTCAATAAGATTAACGAACTCAACGTATTCTTGAGAGATTTAATAAAGTATTGTAAAATAGCCTATGGAATTGAAGAAACAAGATCTTTGAAAAAGAACCCCCCAAGAAACGAAAATTATATAAAATTTGATCTTAATGCTAGTAAAATAGATATTAATTTGGAATTTTAAATATATAGATAGACGAAAGTATGAAATAAATACAAAATAATGAAAATTTGATTGTAGTTAAAAAAAAAAGTATTACTCTATAAATGGTTTTAATTGATAAGTGTTAAATAGAAACGAACAAATAGCACTATATACGTCCTTTGATTGTACCACCAATTCAAGTAGCACATCTGTGGCACTGAAACTACCTGACTCCTTTTTTGTTACATGTAGTTTAAGATCGGATTCAACTTCGCCAGCGACAGTATCATCAAGAACAATTTCCCACCTGAAGAGCACTGAGCATGTTGGACTTATTTTGAAAGTTATACTCAGAGTGGAAGTAGCGCCAATAAAATCTTTAAACAGGTTGGCTATTTTCTCCAAAGTATCTGCCCTCATTACCAAGATTTCAGCCAACGACGCTAGCATATACATTATTAAGTTGAGCTTTAACTTTGGGATATAGTTTTTCACAAGTGCATTATATACTGATTGTGATATAAGTGACAAGGTTAGTAGCTCATTTTTCGGTGGTACTTCTATCTTAGCAAGGGAATTATCAAGTTTGAGTATCTGAATATCCAATGATACGTGGAATAATAATTTCGAATGATCCACTATGAATTTGATAAACCTACTGTCTTCTCCATCACTGACTTGAGCATTTCGTATGATAATATAAGGGTAAAACATCTTGGCATACCTCAAACGATCTTCCCAACTATCAGAAGGAAGAACGTTTAAAAGACGCACAATCAGCTTTTCATCTCCCTTAATCACTTGATTCGTTGATTCAGCACCCACAATAGAGTCAGACCCAGATTCACTCTCAGCCTCTTCAACAACTTGCTTGATTCTTTCCTGTGTTAATTTCTGTTTCCTCTGGTCAAGAAGTCTGTTATTTTGATCTCTTAGAGAATCAATTTCCACCTTTAAATCTGCCCTTTGTTTTATGAGTTCGTCTCTTAATTCATTTAACCTTATTTTCTCTGTTTGCAACTCCAATTGGGGATTTTCAGTTGTGATTACCGTTTCTGTCTCAACTGGTTCTACTTCAATCGAGTCATATTGTGCATCCGGCTCCCTTTCTGGTTCTCTAGGAGATGTGTTCAATAAATCGGATAGGGACGTAATGTCCTCAATGTTTGCCATCTCCCGCTTATAGATTTATATGTTGTATGTATGTATGTATTCTTTTTTTATTAATAGACTCTTTGTTCCTAGTTCTGTATTTGTTTATGTTATGAATTTATTTTAAAGATTATCACGTGATTTTAAGTAGTAACTTCACAAGTTAAACATAATTCAAGCGGATTAGGCTAAAGGGCAAGATTAAGTTCAAAATAAAGGAGCCTTTCTGAGAGTTGAAGCTTGTACCAACATCTTACACTTTACACATTGTGAATATTCACAGCTTTGCATTCATACATATTATAAGGCTCTTTGGTTTGGTGTGTTGGTCTAATCTAAAAACTGAGTTTCACTATCTGCAGTATAAAAAAGCTAAGCTCAAATACCCATCTCTTATATAACAATCTCCAAGCCAGCTAACACCACTTCTTCCAACAACACTAAGAAGAAAACAAGCATGGTTTCAGCCCCTGAATTGAAAACCGTATGTATGGAAGAATATGAATGAAGATTTTGATCATTTTACTAACATCTTTATAGTATATGGACAAGAAGCTCTGTGTTCAGCTTAATGGTTCAAGAAAGGTTATTGGAACACTCAGAGGATTTGATGTATTTTTAAACATAACGTTGGATGAAGCACTTGAAGAACAAAAGAATGGTGAAAAATTGAATATTGGTACTATAGTAATTAGAGGTAACTCAATAGTATCAATGGAGGTATGTATCTAATCAAAACCTGAGAGAACTAAACGTGAATTAAATTTCCTCGAGGGGGGGTGTCCTGGTTGAGTAGATCCAAGATGAATGTTGACTGGGATTATCTGGGTACCGCTCTACTAGGGCCCCTACCCGTGGAGGGCGATTGCATTGAGCTTTGCTCCCCTTCGGGGAGATATTATATCTATTACTCATAGTAGGGCTAGAAGGACGATCGAAGGGAGAAAATCTCAACACAATTGTACTCGCCGGATAGGCACAAACGGAACGTCTTGCGATGACTTACTATATGTGAATCCTATTATTTATTTTATCTTCTGGCTCTCCTCAACTAGGGTCATTTGATTTTATATAAATACTAACCATTTTTTAGGCACTTGATAAAATATAATGTAAATAATTTTTATTTGATTTAATATATATATAACGAACAAATTTCTATAAGATAAGTAGTAGCTCCATCTCTAGAACCTCTTACACATTTCAGCACCATCGTTCTTGAACCCACATTTTTCATAAAATTCAATATTGTGGGATGAACAGTCTAAAATTACCTTGTAGCACCCAAGCTTTTCTGAAATGCTTGCTAATGATGAAATCATTGAGTAGCCCAACTTCTTACCTTGTTCAGACTTTGCAACGGCAATGTCTTCAATGTGACCAACCAATCCACACTCGTGGATAGCCTTACGCTCAACCAAGAGCATACCTGTGGCTACAACCAATCCATCAGCGTTAGCAATAACATGTGGGTGATAGATCTCTGGCACTGATTCCCAGTGATTGATCAAGTCAGTGAACTTTTCTTTAGAGATGTCTCCGACAGTTGTCAAAACTTTGAGAGTGTCCAAGTACGACTCATGATCAGATGCCTTTACTTTGCGGATAGTGTAACCTTCAGGGAGCATACTATGTGTGTAGAGAAGTATGTATACAATTGGAAATCAAATAGGCACAAATAATATAGTATATAAATAACTCGCGCTTTGCCCAAAATATCCAGTCTGAGGAATAGCTTGGTATAGAGGAACGGGCCAAATAGCTGACAAGAAGCCTAAGAAGAAGCCTAAGAAAAGGGACTAGTAGCAGAAGAAGAAGAAGCAGAGGAAAAAGCAGAATTTATGGATTGTAAAGTAGTGTTTGTTATCTAACAATTTATGTGAGTAAAATAGCATTTCAATGCACTGAATGTTAGTATCACGCATATTGGAACATTACGTATGGGGGAAGTGCGAACGCTGAAGACAACACGCTAAGTTCCATACTAGAATCGGACAAGTTGACAATTACATGAAAAAACTCACTGTACACCATACCGTGTCTACTACATTTTAGGTAAAACGAAAAGAGTACTATTCGATCCTATCTAACTTCTATTTTGCAAGTTGACTAATTTTACTAGACGAGGCTAACACAGAATTTTATTTTCTAGAATCACATTGAGATCTTCATTCCTGTTTCTTACACGCCTAGATAAATCGTTACAATATTAGGGTAAACAAATACATATCATATACATATATATATATATATATATATATATCTAACTACGGTTGAAAGGCTTGGAGTAGAAGAGATATATAAACTATGCCTGAATTAGACGAAGAAGGTCATAAATCTTCGAATAAAGAACTCAAACAATGGCTAGCTAGTTGCTCGTGTCAACAGTATTTTTCAAAGTTTGTAGATAATGGAATATCACTTGATCTTATACTGGAATTGGACACAGCTGCCTTGAAAGAAATCGGTGTGAATTTACTTGGTGATAGGTTAAGATTGGAACTTGCAATTGGTAGACTTAAAGCAGAAACCCTGTTGGGCAACTCCATGTCAAATGAAGAGCTACAAAAGCTCATTAATTTACATTTAAACGGGAATTCTACCGTCAACCTTGGTGGCGGTTACCAAGGAAATGGATCAGATACACCAGTACTGAACATTGAAGAGTTTTACAGTGCATCGACTCCGACTCATTTGACCAGCAACAAGGGGGTACATACTCCAACTAATGATTCAACCACATCGATCCCTGGAGGAGGCGGAGGGCTGCCATACTTCTTTGGTAATCACCAAAATAATAGCAGCTCGAATGCATTAGGAACCTCGACTCCAAATACAACTGGTGGTAGCATGGTCTTACCGGCATCAGCAAACATGAGCGGGACATTGTTGCCAAATGGGTTGCCCAATAATAGCACTAATTTATCTAACGATAAAAATGTTACATTTATTTTACTGGACGGTTCTACTAAGAAGGTTAACATTACTGGATGCTTTAATGCCCAATCTATTAAAAGAAAGATATTGAAAAAATTGGGAATAAAGCAAAATTCATCGCTCGACCAGTCCTACGATGTGTATATGTATAATGACTCTGCTCCAAATAATAACAGTACCAATACGCTTCCCGATGGCACAAGTATGCTTTTCGATGTTGAATTAGTTACAATCTGTTATTCTCCAGATAGATGGGAAAAACATAGAATCATGCTTGTGCCGAAGGATTCATATCCCACAGAAGCTCAAATAGAGTCTTCAAAGAAAATCATCCTGAGACATGAAAGATTGATGGCCAATTTGAACAAAAAGGCATCTAGAAATAGTGATAATCTTGACTCTTCAAGGTTGAGCCAATACCACATACCTGACCAAAGATACGCCCATGAACAACCGCCTACCTTGAGAAATTTCTTTGGACAGAGACCACCAAGTGAATTAATTTCATCTAATTTGGCTGAGTATTTCCCAGAGGCTAAACAGAAGGAATTAGAGCAAACGGTAAGAAATTCTGTAAGGTACAGTGTAAGGCTTTCTAGAAGGTTCAATCTCCCACAACTGATGATATTGTCTTCCTCTTCATCTTCGATCTATAATGCAAAAAGAACTTCATTGATGAGTAATAACCGCGCTCCTTCAGTGGTTTCATCCATTGAACATAAAAGATTACCTACTAGTCGAACGATTGGTGAAATGATGGTAAATAATATTAATGCAATTGATGAGGCAGCAGCTGCATCTACGACATCGTTAGTACATTCTGCCCATAATACACCAAGTTTAGGAAAACCTCCATCAATTTATTCAAATATTAGTGGTCACAACCAAGGAAGAGATTATACTAATTATAATCCAACCAACGCAAATGTAACCACTTCTAATAGTGTCCAAAATGATGCCAAATCTATATCATCAGGTATATCATCTAGATTCTCGAGTCCAAACCATCGTCTATCTATTCCAGCAAATTTTGTCGATCATTACAATACGAATAATAATCGTTACTCTCGTATTGAGTTACTCTCAGTAGATTCCGATGATGAAGGTGATGATGATTTCTTAAACGGTTATTGGGATGCTGCGGATACGTCGTCATCTGATTTAACCAATCAAGGAACTCCAAACAGTAAAATTGGATCTACACTTGAATCAATAACCGAAGGTGGTCCTAAAAATTGGTTACAAGGTGCTAGAATTGGTGCCGGGTCTTTTGGTACTGTTTATTTAGGTATGAATCCATTGACTGGAGAATTAATGGCTGTCAAACAAGTTAGTCTTCCAGATGAAAATAGTGCCAATCATAACCTGCAAAAATCAATGATTGAAGCTTTGCAACATGAAATGTCACTTCTTAAAGAATTAAATCATGAAAATATTGTAAGATATCTTGGTTCTTCAACTGATGATAGGTATTTGAATATTTTCTTGGAATACGTCCCTGGTGGTTCTGTTCTGTCAATGTTACAATCATATGGTCCATTTGAAGAGCCTTTGATCAGAAACTTTATTAGACAAGTCTTAATTGGATTGAGTTACCTTCATGGCGAGGATATTATCCATCGTGATATTAAAGGAGCAAATATCTTAATTGATATTAAAGGTACCGTTAAGATTTCAGATTTTGGTATCTCTAAAAAAGTCAACAGAAGTAGTAGTTCAATTGAAGAGGATAATGCAGCTCAATCGAAGAACAGTAGAAGAGCGTCTTTACAAGGATCTGTATATTGGATGGCACCAGAAGTGGTTAAACAAACTGCATATACTAAAAAGGCAGATATTTGGTCAGTCGGTTGTCTAATTGTTGAGATGTTTACAGGTAAGCATCCATTCCCAGATTTCAGTCAAATGCAAGCGATTTTTAAGATTGGTACACATATTACCCCTCAAATTCCAGAATGGTGTACAAGAGAGGCAAAAGATTTCTTAGAAAAGACATTTGAGCTTGATTACGAAAAGAGACCAGATGCTGTTGATATGTTAGGTGAACCATTCTTAAATACATTAATCATGTCAAAAAAATAGGCAAACCAATCAAATAATTGCCCAGTGTAAAAGAAAAAATATTCAAGAAATAAATAGAGTTTAGTATATCGTACCTGAAATATATATGATGTAGAAGCAAAAAACAGATAAGAACAAGCAATAAATTTTTGATTAAGAGTTTGTTAACATAATAATCAGCGTATACTCTTTTAGATAGAATCCAATATGTTAGAAGTACAACAAAATTCTTGAATTTTTGCAGCCGAGTGTGCGGCTCAGACCCTATTTTGTTACACAAAGTACTGGAAATGACTCCGCAAATATAAAATGATTACAATAGAGAGATCTCAATGACCATAAGAGAAGACATCATTTGACTCGAACCAGTTAAGGATTCACCTAATTTCCAGATCTTCTGAAACGATACCTTCGAGGAGTCTTCATTTTTAGTGGTAGAATCTCATTTTCTCCACACACAGCATACTTCTATTTAATATTTTGAACTGCCAGGGAAATTCATAAAAGCAGAAACATAAAGACATAGCACAACAGCAATAACTTATTCGAGATTCTTCTTGAGTATCGAGCCATTCATAGATATTAGCAATGGAAATACCTTTGAAATCGAAACCTAAGGTCTCAGTGGTGAATCATGTAGAAGATTCTAATTTTGTTTTAAAGCCGGCTGAGATGCCAGATCAAGAAATCTCGCTGAAAGTGTCTCCCGTCCAGCCTATTCCAACCTTAGCTATACTGACAAAGAATCCTATAGAGAGAGTCAAGCGGGATACATTCCCCGAGTTTCGTACTACAGACTCAGATACTTCTGATGCAGGAGCTGGGAGGGGCCTGAGTAATTACAAGTTAACGAGAACGTATTCTGAAACCGAAACTAATAACTTTGATCTGGAGACTGGTCATAGATTGTATGATGACGGTAAAATTCGTCCCTCGATTTCTCGAGCGAATTCAAGATCCCCTGACAAGTTTGGGAGACATAGGAACTTCTCAGAGAGTATGGGACCACAAGATACCTTGGCTCCAAGGTACTACTCTCGATCTCAAAATGTGTACGAGGATGAGATTGAGATGATGGGGACAGTTGGACTTGAAGATGAATATATTCCAGGCTTAGATTTTGCCAATATGGTATTCCAATGGAATCAAGCATCTGTTTCAGATTCCGATTTGAGTAAAGGCAATTTGAAGAAAAGTGCACATGACTTTAAGAGTGCAAATACAAGTTCTTCAAATACCCCACTGAGTAGGGATGTTTCTTATTTAGACTTGAATTTGTTACATTCTCAAGTGCCGCCACAGCCAATAATGAGACAACTGTCGTTCAGTAGGTTGAGCTTCACGAAGTTGAACGACTTTATGAAGTTGAGAAACCCGAACAATAACTCATCTGGCCCAACAGCTGCGACTGGAACTGCCAACAAGGGTAAGGTTGCAACTGATGCGAATAGTTGCAATGAAGCTACAGGTATGACAGGTTCTGAAACTATAAATTTACTTAATGAAAATGCTGACTCTTCGACTACCCTTTCAGGTGTCGATCCTTTAGCTACAGGGGATTCAGATCACAAAATTAAAAGGCAGAAGCTGGTAGTTAAGCCTGATGGTGGAGTTAACTATGAATTTATTTTAAATTCGCTTCCATCTAACTTCAATGATCTTCCATATTCTCAACGTAAAAAGATTATAAAATCTTATTCCGAATCTATTGATTATTCACAATTTTCACTTATTGCTAAACAGTATTACACTGATAAATTTAGCTCAAGTTCTGGTGGATCATCAGGTAAATTTGGCTCGTTTTCGCAGAGAAGGTCCAGAAGAAATAGTGCAAATACAGTTGCTGGAAGACTATTGGCATTATCATCAGCTGTTGACTTGCAAAAATTTTCGCTGGGTGCTGGAGGAGCTGAATTGGTGCCAAAGGAGAATGTTGACGAAAAGGGAGCTCTTGTTTTGAATTATGAACTAGGTAAAGTAATTGGATTCGGAGCGTGGGGCACAATTCGTGAATGTAAAAATATCAAAACAGGAGATATAAGGGCATGCAAAATTGTTAAGGCAACCAGGAATGACAGTTCATTGCAATCATCTAGTTCACCACCACGTAGTGGAGGGAAAGTTGGAGCTAGTATTTTACGAGTTTTCAAGAAAGAAATTGAGATATGGAACACATTACACCACCCTAACATTTTACCATTATTTGAACATTTGGAAACTGATAATGCAACATTTTGTATAACCAAGAGAATATTTGGAGGTACACTTTTTGAAATTGTATCATCTTGGGGTGTATTTAACGCAGAAATTAATAACACGCATGGTTCTATCGGATTCCTGATTGAGAGTCATAGAGAAAGAATTTTAAAGACTGCTGGTTGCGCTATACAAATTGTTGAAGCATTAATGTATATGCATCAAGATATGGGTATTGTTCATGGAGATATTAAACTTGAAAACATATTAGTTGAGAATAAGAAAATGATTTTATGTGACTTCGGTATGTCAAGAGTTTATAGTACAAGATTAAGTAGGAAAAATAGTTTAAGATTTGGTGATACGACCCTGCTAAAGGCTGATCCGAAGCTGAACAGTACGTCAGAACAAATGTTGAGAAGTAAATCATCGAGCACGAACACAAGAAGACCATTAAATAGTTCAGATTCTTTAAACACTCGGTTCCTTTTCAAGGATGATTCAAAGATAGGTATTTCGCAATTTGCAAGGACACATGGGCCATCATTACAATCATTAGATTTAACCCCAACTCAGTCATTAATATGGGGAGACTTGAAAGAACAAAGAGATAAAGAGAATGCCAGCGCCAAAAAGAAAGATGGAATCGAATCTGAACTTCCTCATCTGCATATTGGATCTTTGCCATACGCATCGCCCGAATTACTTTTACCGTGCCCACCACCTTTAGGTCCCTCAGCTGACATCTGGGCTTTTGGTATTTTAATGTATACTATGATAGTTGGTAAATTACCCTTCCAGCATCCATACGAACCGAGATTAAGGGCATTTATTTCAGCGGGGAAATATAATAAAGATGAATTAAAAATGGCATGTTTGACAAAGTCTGTACTTGCTGATGACACAACTGGAGGTAATTTATCATTACAAGATTTAAAAAGATTAGAAGACATTGAAAATTTAAAGAAATCATGGGAAGCATACGATAAAACCGAATTTAATTGGATATACGACATAATAACTGGTTGTTTAGAGAAAAACATTACCAAGAGATACGATTTGGATATGATTTACAACTCATTGAGAGATAATTATCAGATCATTGAAAATGAAATTTAATGGAAAACGAAGAAGAAGAAGAAGAAGAAGAAGAAGAAGATGATGATGATGATGAGCATGTGTGTGTGTGTGTGTGATTTTACTGTATGAGATACATGATAATGATACAAAATGAGTAATACATAAATAAATATTAATATAATAATACATAAATAATAAAATAATAATACTAATTGTACTACTAATAATATATGCATTGTGTATTTTGTAGCAATTAGCTATGGTTTACCGAAAGGTTGGTTATTACCGATAGCAATCCTAGCTGCAAGTAGTATTAGCCCTGGCAAATGAAGAGAGAAAAAAAAGAAAAGTGTGGAAGTGAGACTTTCAAGATGTGGAACAACTCACATTAACAGGTTTTAGAAGAGATAAAACCTTAAAAAAATAGGTTAAATCGGAAGTGTAAAAAGGTTTACTCGGTTAAAAAACGTTGGAATGCAACCTTAGTAACCTCCACCCCTCTTTTATATGGCAACCCTTATATATGCCGGGAACTCCATTGGAAATTAACTGCTATTAGCACTGTTAGTCCTGTGTGCTGTGTTTGAGAAAAAAAAAAGTAGTTTTTCCGGAGCGGCTTTCGGTTGCAATTTGACGCCAACTTCACATTATTTTATGCGGCATGTCTTCTCTATGACGTCGCCGTTAGTCCTATAATACCGGGAGATACCACAAGACGTGCCGTATAAATTGATGAAATACCCCTAAATTTTAGTAATAATCCTTTGTACTTTCCTCTTTATACTATATTTAAAAATGGGAGCTAAATATTTTGGACTTCAAGGTGATAGTTTAATTAATACAGTCTTGGTAGCATCAACCTGTGGGTTCTTGCTTTTTGGATATGACCAAGGTGTTATGTCTGGTATTATCTCCAACAAGGTATTCAACGCCGATTTCCCTGCTACCAAAGTTTCAAGCGATAAAGATGTTTACCATTCAACCATTCAAGGTACAGTCACTGCTGTTTATGAAGTCGGATGTTTAATTGGTGCACTCTTTTCCTTTTTCGTAGGTGATATTTTAGGTAGAAGAAAGAGTATCTTACTCGGAGCAGGTATTATGTTGGCTGGGACAGTCATTATGGTGACTGCAATTCCTGGACATACTCCATTAGCTCAATTTATTGTCGGTAGAGTAATCTGTGGTGTTGGTAATGGTATGAATACCTCAACCATTCCATCATGGCAATCAGAAACGTCCAAGCTGCACAACAGAGGTGCACACGTTTGTTTCGAAGCTTCTATGATTGCAATCGGGACAGTTCTTGCATATTGGATTGATTTCGGATTAGACTTTGTTGACTCATCAGTAGCTTGGAGATTCCCAATTGCATTCCAATCAATTTTTGCAATTATCTTGGTTGTTCTCGTTTTAGGTTTACCAGAATCACCAAGATGGTTGTTAACCCAACACAGAGAAGAAGAAGCATTAGAAGTTTTTGCAGCAATTACCGGTACTACTATCGATGATCCAGAGGCCATTGCTCAAAAAGATGCCGTTTATGAATCAGTTAGACAAAATTCCCAAAAGGTTACCAACAGAGATTTATTAGATCGTGGTAGATCAAAGAATTTAAGAAGAACTCTTATTGGATCTTCAGCTCAAGTCTTTCAACAATTAGGGGGATGTAATGCATTAATTTACTATGCTCCTGTCTTGTATCAACAATCATTGGGTATGACTAGATTATTATCTATGATTTTATCTGGTGTTACCATTATTGTTTATGCACTTTTTGCATTATCAAGTTTCTACTTGGTTGAAAAAGTTGGTAGAAGACCATTATTCTTCTGGGGTGCAGTTGGTCAATGTGGTTCTATGGTAATAACATTTGCCTGCCTTATCCCAGGAACCAAGCAAGCAGCCAATGGTGCCGTTCTTGGACTTTTCTTGTATCTTTCCTTTTTCGGTGCAACTTGGTTATCACTCCCATGGCTCTACCCTGCTGAATTATCGCCATTGAAAATTAGAACCAAATCAAATGCTGTTTCCACCTCTGCAAACTGGTTGTTCAACTTTTTCGTTGTTCAAGTTACACCAGTTATGGTTGCCAGTATTGGTTGGGGTACATATTTATTCTTTGCTATTTTGAATGGTATTTTCATTCCAATTGTCTACTTTTATTATCCAGAAACTAAGGGTAGATCATTAGAAGAATTAGATGTTATATTTGCCAAGTCATATATTGGAGGTAAGCCACCAGTACAAGTTGCTAAGGATGAGCCATTTATGGAACATCATGAAGTTTTAGAAGCCATTAGAGAATTGGAATTAAAGGAAAAGGCTGAAAAGGGTGATTTAGAAGGTGTTCATTCTCCAGATGACCAAACTGGAACTCCACCAGAATCTTTATTACATAAGGTAGAAAGAGATCAAGAATTATAGAACAATAGAATGGGTGCTATTTGGGAACCATTTAATGATATAGAAATATATATATATATACATATAAGCTTTACAATTAATACATGAGATATTTAAAGTTACCAAGCATAAATAACAACTATAAATCCTAAAATTCATCTTGCCAAAATTGGGGTTTGAAAATATTTATAATCAGAGAGAGAGTAAAATTGAGAGAAGATTTATTCTACTTTAAGCTACCCTTCCCTCCCCCTCCCCCGCAAAATAGGTACTAGCGGAACATCTTACGATGATCATTGATCTTTATAAGGTACCGCTCCGCTAGGGTGCCTACCCGGCGAGGGCAATTGCATTGAGCTTTGTTCCCCTTCGGGGAAATTTACTCCCAGTACGACCGAAAGGAGAGAAAGGCTCAAGGCAATTGTTCTTACCGGCTAGGGAGCAGGGTAGCGTCTTGCTAAGAATTACGATTACCATAGTCATAATCATAATAATTTTTGATCGTCTAATATATATAGTACTCTACATTTTTAATGTCTCATTATTCTGGTGTTGAGGTGGTACAACATAAAGGTTAAGCAATTAAAATAAGTAGGCGATTGGCGCGGTATGCTCAAAGAAATGCCATGTCAAAATAGTGATGAAATGTTGTATCTACCGCACAGTTAATTTTTTTTTTTTTTGGTATATTGGGTTTCAAGTAGTGGTGATGTCACCACTGATCCGGGACGTAGCCAAATTTTTCAGACAATAGTTATTCAACAAAAGAATTATTGGTTGAGTAGTGGCCCCGTCAGTGTGAGTAAGCTATGACACCTGTGAGTGTAGATAAAGAATATAGGAATTGTAATTTAAATTCGATTGATAATTTGGCGGGGATTATATGCATATTTATAGTCGAGCCATCTTGTGGGTTGTCAGATGGTGAGTCGGTTGGTTGAGGACCGGGTGATGAGCCGGATGGTTGATAGGGGTAAACAAGCTTGATACTGATGGAGAATTGCAGCTAGTTGTGTGCAGCATAATTTTTCAGGTATTTTTTTTTTTTTTTTTTTTGGATGGAGACCAACCACCCAAACCTGTTACATGCACACCATTTATTTGTTGGGAGCGTAGTTTGGGATTGTTGATATATAAAGACTGAGTGATCCACCTTAGATAATATGGTTGCAATTTGTTGGAATAGAAGTGATACATCTTAGGTATGTAAAAAGTGGATAAAAGAGAGGCTTTCAGGGGGTTGAAGGGGAATTGAGTCGTTTAGATAGTTGAAGAGAAGAGCGATGACGATGTCGGAGGTAGACTGTCGGAGTTCGACAAGTGAAAGACAGAGAAAGCAGCCGAGGGAGAAAAAGGACTAGATACTATGCGATTGAGATGATGACGGAGACAGAAATACAGACACAGACACAGACAGAGGCAGATTCAGATTCAGGTGTTCTGAGCCAAGTCTCTATTTAGGAAAGGTACAATTACTGATTCTTCTTTCTGTTTACCTGTTGGTGAACGCGTTTCTTAAGTTCAAGTTCGATCCAACCGTTATTTTCGTCCCGCACTCAAAATTTTTTCAAGTTTTTCCTGGTTTTACTCTCTGCAGGCACTCAACATCTTCAAACCCGAGAAAGAAAGACTCCAACAAAGAATTCCAAATATATATAGGAATATTTGATAGAAATCAGGGAATATTCTTAAAAAGGTGTATGAGATTTCGGTTTACTTGGCTCTCTTCTCATTTAAACTACCCGAAAGCACTCGACCAATTCAAATTCAGATTCAAATTTAAATTTATATCATCCTTTACTAACTATAGTCACAGATCTCTTGTCCAACGCACTCAAGTGCTTGTAAATAATTATACTAAAATATCCAATAATATCCAACATAAACTACTCCATTATACCAAGAGGATAAATAACAATACACACAAGATGACTACAGATTTTACTGAATTACATAATAAATTACCATCCCATTTTTTCGGTCTTAACAGTATCGAAAGGGCCGAACCTGGTCCAGTTACTGACTTCGTTAAGTCAAACCAAGGTCACACAGTTATTACTAAGATTTTAATTGCCAACAACGGTATTGCTGCCGTCAAGGAAATTAGATCAGTAAGAAGATGGGCTTACGAAACCTTTGGTGACAACAGAGCTATCCAATTCACCGTTATGGCTACTCCAGAAGATCTTGCTGCTAATGCCGAATATATCCGTATGGCTGATCAATGCGTTGAAGTTCCAGGTGGTACTAATAATAACAATTATGCTAACGTTGACTTGATTGTCGAAATAGCAGAAAGAACCAAAGTACATGCTGTTTGGGCTGGTTGGGGTCATGCTTCAGAAAATCCATTATTACCGGAAAAATTGGCGGCATCTCCACAAAAAATTGTATTTATAGGTCCTCCAGGTTCTGCCATGAGATCTTTAGGTGATAAGATTTCTTCCACTATTGTTGCTCAACATGCCGATGTCCCATGTATCCCATGGTCTGGTACCGGTGTTAAGGATGTCCTCCTTGATAAGGAAACTAACTTGGTTTCAGTTACCGATGAAACTTATCAAAAGGGTTGTTGTACTTCCCCAGAGCAAGGTTTAGAAATGGCCAAAAAAATTGGTTTCCCAGTTATGGTTAAGGCTTCTGAAGGTGGTGGTGGTAAAGGTATCAGAAAAGTTGATCATGAAAAGGATTTCGTCTCATTATATAAGCAAGCTTCCAATGAAATCCCTGGTTCTCCAATTTTCATTATGAAGTTAGCTGGTAAGGCTAGACATTTAGAAGTTCAATTATTAGCCGATCAATACGGTACTAATATTTCACTTTTTGGTAGAGATTGTTCTGTCCAAAGAAGACATCAAAAAATTATTGAAGAAGCTCCTGCTACCATTGCTAACAAGGAAACTTTCACTAAGATGGAAAAGGCCGCTGTTAGATTAGGTAAATTGGTTGGTTATGTATCTGCAGGTACCGTTGAATACTTGTATTCTCACGATGAAGATAAGTTTTACTTTTTGGAATTAAACCCAAGATTACAAGTTGAACATCCAACTACTGAAATGGTTACCGGTGTTGATTTACCTGCTGCTCAATTACAAATTGCTATGGGTATCCCAATGCATAGAATTAGAGATATTAGAACATTCTACGGTGTTGATCCTCATACTTCTACTGAAATTGATTTTGAGTTTAAGAGTGACAAGGCATTGGTTAGTCAACGTCGTCCAACTCCAAAGGGTCATTGTACTGCTTGTAGAATCACTTCAGAAGATCCTGGTGAAGGGTTTAAACCTTCTGGTGGTAATTTACATGAATTGAATTTTAGATCTTCATCTCATGTTTGGGGTTACTTCTCTGTTGGTAACCAGTCATCTATCCATTCTTTCTCAGATTCTCAATTTGGTCATATTTTTGCATTCGGTGAAAACCGTCAAGAATCAAGAAAGCATATGGTTGTCGCATTAAAGGAATTAAATATTAGAGGTGATTTCAGAACCACTGTTGAATATTTGATTAAATTATTAGAAACTCCAGATTTTGAAAATAACACTATAACAACTGGTTGGTTAGATGAATTGATCACCAAGAAATTAACAGCTGAAAGACCTGATCCAATCATTGCTGTTGTTTGTGGTGCCATCACTAAGGCTCACATACAACTGGTTGAAGATAAAACTGAAATTATTCAATCTTTAGAAAAAGGTCAAGTTCCTAATAAAAACTTATTAAGAACCATTTTTCCAGTTGAATTCATTTACGAAGGTTTCAGATACAAGTTCACCGCTACAAAGTCATCTGAAACCACTTACACTTTATTCTTAAACGGTACTAGAGGTGTCGTCGGTATTAGAGAACTTTCTGATGGTGGTTTATTAATTGCTATTGATGGTAAATCCCACACTGTTTACTGGAAGGAAGAAGCGTCTGCCACTAGATTGTCAGTTGATAGTAAGACTTGTTTATTAGAAATTGAAAACGACCCAACTCAATTGAGAACCCCATCCCCTGGTAAATTGGTTAAGTATTTGGTTGAAAGTGGGGATCACGTCGTCGCTGGTCAACCATATGCTGAAGTTGAAGTTATGAAGATGTGCATGCCATTGATCGTTCAAGAAAATGGTACTATTCAATTAATCAAACAACCTGGTTCTACTGTTAACGCTGGTGATATCTTATCCATCTTAGATTTAGATGATCCATCCAAGGTCAAGCATGCCTTACCATATGAAGGTACTTTACCAGATTTAGGTGAAGCTGTATCCCACGGAACTAAGCCTTGTCACAATTTCCACCAATATGCAACTATTTTACGTAATATCTTAGGTGGTTATGACAATCAAGTTATCATGAACACTACTTTGAAGGCATTATGTGAAGTTTTGAAAGATAAGCACTTACCTTACTCCGAATGGAACCAACAAGCTTCAGCTATTCACTCAAGATTACCTGCTAAACTTGATGAACAATTAAGTGCTTTAATTGAAAGAACTGAATCCAGAGATGCTGATTTCCCTGCCCGCCAATTAACTAAATTAATTCAAAAGTCTCTTAATGACCCAGAATCTGATCCAAGTTTAAAGGATACAATTGCTCCATTATCTGAAATTGCAGCACGTTATGCCAATGGTCTTGCTGAACATGAATACGCTTTCTTTGCTCTGATAATTAATGAATATTCTACCACCGAATCTTATTTCTCTGGAAGTAATATTCGTGAAGAAGATGTTATCTTAAGACTTCGTGATGAAAACAAGACAGATTTACCAAAGGTAATTGGTTACGCTTTATCTCATTCTAGAGTTAGTGCCAAGAATAATTTGATATTAGCCATTTTAGATATCTATCAACCAGTTATGTCTCAATCATCAAATACTGCTGCTCCTATAAAGGCTGCCTTGAAGAAGGTTGTTGAATTAGAAAGTAGAGGTACTGCAAAGGTTACTTTGAAGGCCAGAGAAATTTTAATTCAAAGTTCCTTACCATCTATTCAAGAAAGATCAGATCAATTAGAACACATTTTAAGATCTTCTGTCTTGCAAACTTCTTATGGTGAAATTTATGCTAAGCATCGTGCTCCTAAGTTAGAAATTCTTACTGAAGTTGTTGATTCTAAGCACACTGTATTTGATGTTTTACCTCAATTTTTTGGCAACAACGATGAATGGGTCGCTATTGCTGCTTCTGAAGTTTATGTTCGTCGTGCCTACAGAGCTTACTCTTTAGGTCCAATTGAATACCATTTCCATGATAAATTACCAATTCTTTCTTGGAAGTTCCAATTACCAAGTCTTGAATCAACAGTTTCCCAGAAACCTGTTGTCAAAGATGATGGTTCAAACCAAATGAACCGTGCTGCATCAGTTTCTGATTTATCATTTGTCGTTGATGAGAAGAAACACATTACTAGATCCGGTGTTTTAGTTCCAGCTAGACATTTAGATGATGCTGATGAAATGATCAGTGCTGCTTTAGAAAGATTACAACCATCTGATGCTATCACTTTTGAAGCAGGTGACAAGTTATCAGAGCCATACAATGTTCTCAATATTGTTATCAACTCTGTTGATGGTTACGACTCTGAAGATGAAATTCTTGCCAGAGTTGAAGAAGTTATTGAAGATTTCAGAGAAGAGCTTGCCACTGCTGGTGTTCGTCGTATCACTTTTGTCTTCGCTCATAAGATTGGTTTATACCCTAAGTACTACACTTTCACCGCTCCAGAATACAAGGAAAATAAGGTCATTCGTCACATTGAACCTGCTTTAGCTTTCCAATTGGAATTAGGAAAGTTAGATAACTTTGACATTCAACCTATTTTCACTGATAACAGAAATATTCATGTTTATCAAGCTGTTGGTAAGAATGCGCCATCGGATAAGAGATTCTTCACCAGAGGTATTGTTAGAACTGGAATTATTAGAGAGGATATCAGTATAAGTGAATATTTGATTGCCGAATCAAATAGATTAATGTCTGATATTTTAGATGCCTTAGAAGTTATTGATACTTCTAACTCTGATTTGAATCACATCTTTATCAATTTCTCTTCAGTCTTCAATGTCCTTCCTGAGGAAGTTGAAGCTGCCTTTGGTTCATTCTTGGAAAGATTTGGTAGAAGGTTATGGAGATTAAGAGTCACTGGTGCTGAAATTAGAATTGTTTGTACTGATCCAACTACTGGTAACTCTTTCCCATTAAGAGCCATTCTTAATAATGTTTCTGGTTACGTTGTCAAGTCTGACTTATACATGGAAGTCAAGAACACTAAGGGTGAATGGGTATTCAAGTCAATTGGTCAATTAGGTTCTATGCATTTAAGAGCTATTTCTACTCCTTACCCAGCTAAGGAATCTTTACAACCAAAACGTTATAAGGCTCACAATATGGGTACGACTTACGTTTATGATTTCCCAGAATTGTTCCGTCAAAGTACTATTTCTCAATGGAAGAAACACTCTTCCACTGCAAAGATCCCAGCTGATGTATTTACCTCTTTAGAATTAATTGCTGATGAGGTCGGTGATTTGACTGCAGTTGAACGTGAAGCTGGTGCTAACAAGATTGGGATGGTTGGGTTTAAGGTCACCGCTAAGACTCCTGAATATCCACGTGGTAGACAATTTATCATCATCGCTAATGATATCACTCACAAGATTGGTTCATTTGGTCCTGAAGAAGATAACTACTTCAACAAGTGTACTGAATTAGCAAGAGAATTGGGTATCCCAAGAATTTACCTTTCAGCTAACTCAGGTGCCAGAATTGGTATTGCTGATGAATTAGTCCCACTTTTCAAGGTAGCTTGGAATGAAGTTGGTTCTCCAGACAAGGGATTTAGATACTTATACTTAAGTCCTGAAGATAAGAAATTGATTGACGAAGATGGTAGAGGTAATACTGTGGTTACCGAAAGATCTGTTGAAGATGGCGAAGAAAGATATATTATCAAGTCTATTGTTGGTGCTGAAGATGGTTTAGGTGTTGAATGTCTTAAGGGATCTGGTTTAATTGCTGGTGCCACTTCAAGAGCCTACAAGGATATTTTCACTATTACTTTGGTTACTTGTAGATCTGTTGGTATTGGTGCTTATTTAGTCAGATTAGGTCAAAGAGCCATTCAAATTGAAGGTCAACCAATCATTTTAACCGGTGCCCCTGCCATTAACAAATTATTAGGTAGAGAAGTTTACTCTTCTAACTTACAATTAGGTGGTACTCAAATCATGTACAAGAATGGTGTCTCTCACCTTACTGCAACTGATGACTTGGCTGGTATTGAAAAGATTATGGAATGGATGGCATTTGTTCCTGCCGAACGTGGTATGCCAGTTCCAATCTTAGAATCCGAAGAAGATAAATGGGACAGAGAAATTGAATACTACCCAACCAAGGATGAACCTTATGATGTTCGTTGGATGATTGCCGGTCGTGAATTACCTGATGGTGAATTTGAATCTGGTTTGTTTGATAAGGACTCTTTTACAGAAACTTTATCAGGTTGGGCTAGAGGTGTTGTAGTTGGTAGAGCTCGTCTTGGTGGTATTCCAATTGGTGTTATCGGTGTTGAAACTAGAGCTGTTGAAAACTTAATACCAGCCGATCCAGCTAACCCAGATTCTACTGAAGTTATGATTCAAGAAGCTGGTCAAGTCTGGTACCCAAATTCCGCTTTCAAGACTGCCCAAGCTATCAACGATTTCAACAATGGTGAACAGTTACCATTAATGATTTTAGCCAATTGGAGAGGTTTCTCTGGTGGTCAACGTGATATGTATAATGAAGTTCTTAAATATGGTTCATTCATTGTTGACGCCTTAGTTGACTTTAAGCAACCAATTTTCACTTATATTCCACCTCATGGTGAATTAAGAGGTGGTTCTTGGGTTGTCGTTGATCCAACTATTAACCCAGATATGATGGAAATGTATGCAGATGTTAATTCAAGAGCTGGTGTTTTAGAGCCAGAAGGTATGGTTGGTATTAAGTATAGACGTGATAAATTATTAGCCACTATGGAAAGATTAGATCCAAAGTATTCTGAATTGAAGAAGAAGTTGAACGAGAAGAACTTAAACCCTGACGAATACTCTCAACTTTCTAAACAATTAGCCACTCGTGAAAAGTCATTATTACCAATTTATGCTCAAATTTCTGTCCAATTTGCTGACTTACACGATAGATCTGGTCGTATGTTAGCGAAGGGTGTTATTAGAAAGGAATTAAAATGGTCTGAAGCACGTCGTTTCTTCTTCTGGAGATTACGTCGTCGTTTAAACGAAGAATACTTGATCAAGCTTATTGGTGAACAACTTCCAGGCGCATCTAAATTGGAAAAGATTGCAAGAGTAAAGAGTTGGATGCCTACAGTTGACTACGAAAATGACAGAGAAGTAAGTACTTGGATTGAAGAACATCACTCCAAGTTACAAAAGTACATTGATGAAGTTAAGCAAGAAGCTATTCATCAAAAGGTCAATCTGATCTTAAAGGACGATCCAGCTAATGCCTTCGATGCCATCAAGTTGTATATGTCCTCCCTTCCAGAGTCAGAAAAGGCTAAGCTTGTAAAATTACTTAAGTAAGGGAAATTTTATAAAAAAAAAAACAGAAAAGGAAAAAAACTAAAAAAAGAAGAATGAAAATAATATATATATATAATATTTAATAAGATTAATAATTTACGATAATAAGAGCAATTTGCATTAGTTATAGTTGTATTTAATATAATTTCTCTTGATAATTTTATGTTAGGTGTTTCTTGCTTCTGTGGACTAGCATTTGTGAATAAGAAAAATACTCCCAAAAAATCAAGGTAGAGAAAACACCAGTAATTCACTTAAACTTATTAAAACGATTATTCAAATGAAATATTCTAGTATAATGAGAGTTGTGCTTTGTTTAATAAATTATACTGTTTGTGAACCTTCAGATAGATATTTAGTTTCACTCAAGGTTACTGAAACAATTGAGAATTTTTTGAAGTATGACGAAAGTTATCCATTATCCCAACATATTAACCCATTGATAGACCATGCCTTCTCCATTGGTAAGTATAGTGGATTTTCTGGTGAGTTTTCTGATCTGGCACTTGAAAGACTAAGAAAGTGTCCTTTGGTTGCTGGAATTACACCAGATATAAAAGTTGAAGCATTCGAAACATTGGCTCAGTATGATAGCCCTAGACATCTTTCAAGGTTATCCCAAAGGGATAAGCTCGAAAATGGTCTGTCGTATGAATACTGCTATACAGAAACACAAGAACCCGTCTTAGCATATGTTATTGATTCTGGAATTAATATTGGTCATTTTGAATTTGGCGGAAGGGCAATCGAAGGTGCAGACTTCACAGGTGAAGGACCTGGTGATAACAATGGTCATGGAACTCATGTTGCAGGCTTGATTGGTTCAAACACTTATGGCTCATCCAAAAATGTAACCCTTGTGGAAGTGAAGGCCTTAGATAAAAGAGGTTCTGGTTCACTTAGTTCCATAATCTCTGCCATTGAATTCGCGGTAAACCATAGAGAGAGAAGTGGATTGCCTGGGGTTGCCAATCTCTCGTTGGGGTCAATGAGAAATAGTGCTTTGAATAGAGCAGTAGACGCGGCAACAGAAACAGGTTTGGTTTTAGTTGTTGCTGCAGGGAACTCCAATATGAATGCATGCTTGACCAGTCCAGCAAGTGCACGAGGAGCCATTACAGTTGGTGCAATCGATGACATTGACGATACATTAGCACCGTTTACTAACTGGGGTGATTGCGTATCAATATTTGCAAGTGGTGTCAATGTAGAAAGTGTTCACTACGACGACGAAGATATTTCTCAAAAACTTTCGGGTACCTCCATGGCAGCCCCAATTGTTACAGGGTTCATTGCAACTCTTTTAAGCTTAGGGAATCCTCCGGAGGAAATTCCTGACATTATTTCAAGAATGTCTCTGAAGAGAAGAATCCCCCGCCAATCTTTTTTGTTCCGTTATCAAACACCAAATAAGATTGCCTACAATGGCAACGAAGATAAATGTAATACTTAGAGAATCGGAATAGTTTTCATTTAGCTAAATAAAATATATAAAGAAGTATATATGCATATATATATTGTAGATATAAAATTGCTGCAAATATCCTGCATATTTATTCTGCACCGGTGTTTGTGATTCTTCGTCCGTGTTTGCAACCATTTTCCATAGAATAAATAAAATGGGAAAACTTGTAGTAATATTCTTCTCTCTTTTACTACAAAAAGCAAAAAAGGAATTTTGGAGAGTTCAAATAGATGAGTGAAAGTTCACCAGAGTCTTCAGATGACGCAGTGGGATTGGGGAAATCAAATGGTTCCCCAAATTTTCCTGCTCAAAAATTCCGTAAGTTTAACTGTTTCACATTTGACAATAGTTTATGTATATTCTAACAAAGCATAGCCAGCCGCCGCAATCAGGATTTTACTCAAGCTGTACTTGGATCTGGATTGCAAGATATCCCATTAAGCGGATTCAAGACTCCGTACTTATCTTCTAGTCGTTGGGCAGAGATTGGTGAACTCAACAACAGAAGAATTTCTGAGAGCCAACAAGTGAAAGGTGAGCAACTTGCAGAATCAAATATTTACAATATTTCAAGCAATCCTGATGATACTTACCCATCATGGGCAGGTACCATTCCTATTTCAAAGCAAGATATAGAAGCAGTATTTTTGCAGTTGGCAGAAATCTTTGGTTTCCAATATGATAGTACCAGAAATATGTTTGATTATTTCATGAGACTTTTGGATTCAAGAGCTTCAAGAATGGAACCTAGTCACGCATTGAAAACTTTGCACGCAGATTACATTGGTGGAATTAATTCTAACTTTAAGAAATGGTACTTTGCAGCTCAACTCGACTTGGATGATACGGTTGGATTTGATAATTACAATGCAGATGGGAAGTTAAAAAATCAAAAATTAAACGTGAGTGGCGATAGTTCATATTTCTCTTTGCAAGAAGCTGAAAAGAGGTGGAGCTCAAACATGGATAATTTAGCACCGGTTGATTGTGTGATTCAAGTTGCACTTTATTTGCTATGCTGGGGCGAATCCAATAATATTAGATTTATTCCTGAATGCTTGTGCTTCATTTTTAAATGTTGTAATGATTACTACTATTCATTAGACACAGAAAGTCCAATTAGAAATATAACACCAAGCTTTTTAGACCATGCAATTACCCCACTCTACAACTTTTACAGAGATCAATCATATAAATTGGTTAACGGAAAGTATGTTAAACTTGACAGAGATCACGACAAGGTTATCGGTTATGATGATATGAATCAATTATTTTGGTATAGTAGTGGGTTACGGAAAATAGTTTTGAAAGATAAAATCAAGACAAAACTTATGAAATTAAACGCAAGTGAAAGATATCTTAGATTGAATGAAATTTCCTGGAAAAAAGTGTTTATTAAGACTTTCAAAGAAAGAAGAACATGGTCCCATGTTTTAGTTAATTTCAATAGAATTTGGATTATTCATATTTCTGTTTTCTGGTTGTATACAATTTTCAATTCACCCACATTGTACACCAAAAATTATAAACCGGAATTGGATAATCAACCAACAGTACAAATGACATTAACATTGATGTCATTAGCTGGTGGATTATCAAGTTTAATTTGTATCATATGTACCTGCCTTGAATTATCATTTGTACCAAGAGAGTTTTCTGGTGCTGAACCATTTTTCAAAAGATTGTTCCTCTTATTCGTGATTTTCCTTGTCAATGTTATTCCAACCGCTTATCTTTTAATTTTCCACCCATTAGATTATCACAATACCTATTTGGTAGTGTTAACATCCTTCCAATTGGTATTTTCGTTGTTAACTGTAATTTACTTGTCAATTGTTCCTTTGGGTCACCTCTTCAGGAATGGAAGAGACCCCAACAGCAGAAGGCATCTTGCCAACAAAACATTTTTGGCTTCATTTTACGAACTTAGTGGTACTGAAAGATCAGCATCATACGGATTATGGTCTGCCATTTTCATCCTGAAATTTTGTGAGTCTTACTACTACTTAACCCTTTCATTGAGGGACCCTGTTAGAGAGTTAAGCACTTTGACACTAAGTAGATGTCCAGGTGATGTTTGGTTAGGCTCATGGCTTTGTTCAAAGCAATCAGTAATTGTATTGAGTTTAGTGTATGTTACCGACTTAGCGCTCTTCTTCCTTGACACTTATCTATGGTATATCATCTGGAATACAACTTTTTCGGTTTGTAGATCGTTTTATATAGGAGTTTCCATATGGACACCTTGGAAAAATATATTTACAAGGTTACCAAAGAGAATATACTCAAAGATTGTTTCCACCAGGGGAAATAAATCAGTGAATTCGAAGGTTGTTGTATCAGAAGTTTGGAATTCAATCGTCATATCAATGTATAGAGAACATTTGCTTTCTATTGAACATGTTCATAAATTGATTTATCAGCAAATTCCAAATGCCGATAGTGGATTCACCTTGAAGGAACCAATATTTTTCATTTCGCAAGAGGATCAATTATCAAAAATGGCACTGTTTGAGTCTGAAGCCTTAAGAAGAATAACATTTTTTGCCCAATCTTTATCTACTCCGATGCCGGAAGTTGGTTCCATGAATTCGATGCCATCATTCACTGTATTAATCCCACATTATGGTGAAAAGATCACATTATCTTTGAAAGAAATCATCAAAGAAGAAGAGCAATATTCCCATATTACCATGTTAGAGTACTTAAAAAAATTACATCCATTTGAATGGGATTGTTTCGTTCGGGATACCAAGATGTTTGCAGAAGAATTTGAGAATTCTTCTTCCGAATTAGATCTTGACTTTGTGAAGAAACTCGAAGATATTTCTTACCATTCAGTTGGCTACAAAGTTGCAACACCCGAATACATTCTTAGAACAAGAATTTGGGCCTCTTTAAGATCTCAAACATTATACCGTACGATTTCTGGGTTTATGAATTATTCCAGAGCAATCAAATTGTTGTACGATGTGGAAACAAATAGTAAAACTGGTGAAGATTTGTTGGATGAAAAACTTGAAAACATTAAATTGGAAGAGGCTGCCATCATGGCTCTTCGCAAGTTCAGAATCATTGCATCAATGCAAAGATTGAAAGGATTTAATGAGGAAGAACGTGAAAGTACTGAATTTTTGTTAAGGGCATACCCTGAGTTGCAAATAGCATACCTTTCGGAAGAGATGGACTCCACAACTGGTGAAATTCAATTCTATTCTATTCTAATTGATGGTAGCAGTGCAATCTTAGAAAACAGTGAAAGGAAGCCAAAATACAAGATTAAATTGTCTGGAAACCCAATCTTGGGAGATGGTAAATCTGATAATCAGAATCACTCATTGATTTTTTGTAGAGGCGAATTCATTCAACTTGTTGATGCCAATCAAGATAATTATCTTGAAGAATGTCTCAAAATTAGAAATGTTTTAGCAGAATTCGAAGATATTTCACATTCTGATAGTATCAACCCATATTCTTCTGTTGACTTGAAGGGAACTATTTATGAAAACCCAGTTGCAATCATCGGTACAAGAGAATATATCTTCTCTGAAAATATTGGGATTTTGGGAGATGTTGCAGCAGGTAAGGAACAAACCTTTGGAACTCTTTTTGCTAGAACTTTGGCTCATATTGGAGGGAAATTACATTATGGGCACCCTGATTTTTTGAATTCAGTATTCATGACCACTAGAGGGGGGGTTTCCAAAGCACAAAAGGGATTACACTTGAATGAAGATATCTATGCTGGGATGAATGCAATCATGCGAGGAGGTAGAATCAAACATTGTGAATATATGCAATGTGGAAAAGGAAGAGATCTAGGATTTGGTTCAATTTTAAATTTCACTACCAAGATTGGTGCAGGTATGGGTGAACAAATTCTTTCAAGGGAGTACTTCTATTTAGGTACAAGATTACCATTAGATCGTTTCTTATCCTTTTATTATGCACATCCTGGTTTCCATTTGAATAATGTTTTTATTATGTTATCCATTAAACTTTTCCTCTTAGTTGGTATCAATCTTGCGGTCTTAACCAATGAGGCAATAATTTGCGACTATGATAAATACAGACCAATTACAGATCCAAAGAAGCCAATAGGTTGTTATAATTTAATGCCAGTTGTCGAGTGGTTAAAAAGATGTATTTTTTCGATTTTCATTGTTTTTGCAATCTCCTTTGTTCCCTTGTGTGTTCAGGAATTAACGGAAAGAGGGTTTTTCAAGGCATTCACACGATTAGCCAAACACTTTGCTTCATTTTCACCTTTATTCGAGGTATTTGTTTGCAGAATATATGCTCAATCATTAGTTAGTGATATCAATGTTGGTGGGGCAAAATATATTGCAACTGGTAGAGGGTTTGCAACTATTCGAATCCCATTCTCCATTTTATATTCTAGATTTGCAAGTGAAAGTTTATATTTTGGAGCAATTTCCTTCATTTTAGTGCTCTTCACATCCATTTCTATGTGGACTGGACCACTACTATACTTCTGGGTAACAATAATTGGGCTCTTAATTTGCCCTTGCCTTTTCAATCCAAATCAGTTTTCATGGCATGATTTCTTCCTTGACTATCGAGACTATGTAAAATGGCTCCATGCTGGGAACACGAAATATAGGAAATCATCATGGATTGGATACATCAAATCATCAAGAAGTAAGCTAACTGGTATTAAGCAGCGGAAGACCAGGGGAAATATACAAGGTAAGGGAGACATAAATGTTGTTAGTGAAACTAAGCCTTCAAGATTGAACTATTTATGTTCACAGTTAGTGTTTGAGATAATTGGAATCCTTGTTGTCGCTTCAGCATATCTCTTTGCAAATGCCCAAAATGATTCAAGAGGCTCATATCCCTCGTATGCGCTCTTAAGAATATTATTGATTGCAATCTTACCAATATTAGTAAACATAATAATCTTACTTACATTTTTTTTCATTTCATGTGTCCTTGGTCCATTGGGTTCACTCATAACAAGTAAGTTCCCATCATTTATTTCAACAATTGTTCATGGATTGTCTGTCTTAAACTATGTCTTTCATTTCGAATTGTTATGGTATTTACAAAATTGGGATATTTCAAGAACAATCATTGGCTGTTGTCTTGTGGTAATGATTGAAGGCTTAATATTCAAAATTACCAAAATGTTAATTTCAAAGGAGTTTGAACATGACAGATCCAATAGAGCGTGGTGGTCAGGCAAATGGGTTACATCTGGTTTAGGATGGTATGTTTTAACTCAGCCACCTAGAGAGTTCTTGGTTAAGATTATTGAGTCAAGTTACTTTGCGTCGGATTTCTTCTTGGGGCATATGATCCTCATTTCACAAATTCCAATCGTTTTAATTCCATATATTGATACATGGCATTCGTTGATGTTATTCTGGTTGAAGCCAGTTCGTCAAATTCAGCCAAGAGTCTTGACTACATCTCAAAGAAGAAAAAGAAGAAGTAAGGTGATAATTTCAATAATTATATTCTTCTTGGCCATAGTATTCTTCGTAGCAATATTTTCATTACCAACAATAGCAAGAATGTTTGATGTAGATTTTGATGAGTACATCCCATACTTGGTTCAAGAATTGATTCAACCTTATACTGTAGTCAGTAATAGGAAAGGAATCCGTGGGATTGTAAAAGCAGCTAATCATTAAATAGAATATGTGTATGAATGAATAAATATGAATAAAGTAACTGAATCGTAAAAAATCAGGTGTGCTACATGCAAGTAGTTATAAGCATAAATTGACAAAACAAAGCATATGTAAGCTGTTTATTGTAGTGTTGTGCAAAACCTGAAAACCTTATCTGAGTCGTCCGTAAAATTGATTTTATTTGTTCCCATAATGAAGGGACTTACGAAGTTTCAGATTTATTGCTGGCATGATTCACCAATACGGATTCTATTGGTGAGATACACTCACGAAACTGCCTAACTTGGTATTGGTCGCCAGAGTTGTTAAACTGTGTGTATAGGAGAGCTATTTGATCTAAGTCACAGAAGGTAAGAGAAAGGTCGTATCTTGGTAGAGACCTTAAAGAAAGTAAAATGTTTAAAAGCTTTGATAACCAATCAGCCATTAATTTACCAACGGCACACTTACTAGCTGCTTCAAAGAGAAAAGGTAAAAAAGCCGAATCGACACCAACTCTTTCAAACAAATCCACGTACTCTGATGGGGGGAAATTAAGTACAAATATATAAGCATTTTCCTTTTGCTTATCTGGTAGAGATGATAATGATGATAAGTAGTGCATGGTTGGTTTCTCTGTCTTGGAAGCAATCAATGAGGGTATTGACTTCTTCGTGGGTGTTGGTGTGTTAGGAAATAATTCTTCAATCTCCTTATTTACTCTAGTCGAAGTAACGGGTGTGGGTGGAAACAAAAGATCTTTGAATTCTTGGGGAAGTGTGTCCACAACTTCAATTGGAATATCTTTTGGGCTCGATATTTCCTGTTGTACCATCGTTAACCTTTCCGAGACAGCAGCATTATTTGGATCTAGATTCAATGAAATTTTATATGATTCCTCTGCTTTGAAGAGGAGACCCTTCCCTTCATAAGCCAAGCCTAACCTGTATAACAACTTAACCTGAATCTTCAACTGAGCTTTGGGTTCAAATCTCAATGCTTCAAGACAATCTCTTATTGCTCTATCCCAGTCATTCAATTTTATGAAGCACATAGCTCTGTTTGAAAGCAATACTGGGTTGAAGTCAAGAGCTATAGCATCTCTATAAATCTTTGCAGCTTTTTTGTACTCACCTTTGGAAAAGGCTTCGTTACCTAAAGACTTTAAGGAATCAGCAGTTGACATTATGGAAATTGAAAAGTAGTAGAATAAGAAGAAGATAAATCTAGTAGTTGTGATTTTCAATTATATGTGCGACTGGTAAAATCCGATATGAGTACGAGAGTGCGACATACAATTTGAAAGAATCAATTGACTAATGTAAACTACTACACGTATTCCTTCTCCATTATATATGACTGTTGAAGAACTTCAAGATGAGATATGTGCTATTGATGCCATATACCCTAATATAACAAAGAAACTAGCTCCTCAGATTTATGAGTTCAATATTCCTCAGCATGAACAACTCGTGGTTCAACTAAGCTTCCCGGAACTGTATCCAGATGAGATACCTCAGATTATTCAAATATTGAGCAGGAACTTAGATAAGTATACCGATACCAAATACATAGAGACTACTCTAAGAGAAACGTTAGAAAGGATTTTTAATGTTGGAGAGGTGATATTATTTGAATTTTTCATGGAATTGGAACAGATACTCGAGGTCTACAATGAGAAGGAAGCTGCGCAGAGAGAACAAGAGTTGGAAAAAGCGAAAAAGCAGAAGGAAAGGAGTGAAATTGAAGAAGAAAATCCGGTACTGGTATTGGCAAAGTTAAAGATTTCAACTACGCCTGAAATAGTTCCTGAAATCAATCCTTTTGAAGGATGGTCTCAATCTGATGTTATAGAAGATCGAGCATCAAAATTTATTGGGTACGCAAGAACTGTCCATTCGGTTGAAGAAGCAAAGAAGTACTTGAATCAGCTCTTGACTGATCGTAAAATTGCCAGAGCAAGTCATAACATGACTACGTGGAGGATTAAGAAGGACACTGGGGTTCAGTATCAAGATTGTGATGATGATGGGGAAACGGCCGCTGGTGGCCGAATGCTACATTTACTACAAGTATGTATAATAAGATAAATATGATGCAATTGAAAAAAAAAAGAACTATAAGACCTTTCAATAATATATATAACGAGGGTGAAAGATCAAATGAGAAACTCTATACTAACTAATGCAGATGATGGATGTTTGGAATGTTATTGTCGTTGTGAGTAGATGGTATGGTGGGACACATTTAGGTTCTGATCGATTCAAACACATAAATAGTGCTGCTAGGGGTGCAGTTTTAAATGCTGGATTGATTGAACCAGAGAAAAAGACAGTAAAGAAGAAGTAGAATAAACATAAATAATAATCATAATAACATATAAGGAAATAAGCATTATTTCTTATTTTGCTTAAGCTTAACGTTAGGTATGTAGTCACCCTTCCTCTTATTGGATTGAGTTGGTTCTCCTTGTGAAGCTTCATTAAGCTGCTTCTTATCCCATAAGTTTCTTAAGAATTCCTTTGATTGTCCTTCAGCTATTGACGACGTCCTTCTCTTTTTCTTATTGTTGACGGAATCCTTCAACTTTGAAATGTTTAAACCTTTTGATTCCTGTTCCTCCTTAGATTCAACTTTTGGTGCACCCCAAGTTTTCCTGGCACTTTCCACCGGAGTGTCATTGGTGTTATATGTGTTTATACTGGCGTATCCTACAGATTCCACTATGGTTATTGGCTTAGTACTTGATATTATCTTTGAAGATGATGGTAATGACCATTCTGATGAATCTTTAACTTTCTTAATTTCAACTTCTTCCTTTGGTTCATCACCGCCTTTTTGCATGAACTTCATGTTCATAACTCTTGATGAAAGACCACTCATATTGCTACTAATACTAATACTAATACAAATACAATACAGTTATACATATTATATTCATTTGGTGAATGATAAGCACTTTTTTGTTTGTGCTCTTCACTGTCCCAGAGAGCTAATAGTAGTTTTTTCGTGCGCACGCCAAAAATATTTTCAAAATCTAGCGATGAGTAGATGAGTAGAGAAGAGCGAAGAGTTAAAGCAGCCAACTAATAGCTATAACATTATCTTTCATTAAAACAAAAGTTGTACTATGAAGTCTGATTTCAGGTTTTCTAACCTTTTGGGGACTGTTTACCGTCAAGGTAATCTTGTATACACCCACGATGGTAAGAAGTTACTTTCACCAGTTGGAAATAGAGTCTCATGCTTTGATTTAATCAATAATAAGTCTTTCACTTTCAACTATGAACATAGAAAAAATGTTAAGAGAGTTGCTCTTAACAAACAAGGAACATTAATGCTCAGTGTTGATGAAGACGGAAGAGCCATATTGGTCAACTTTGTTTCTCGAATAGTACTTCACCATTTCAACTTTAAGGACTCTGTAAACGATTTACAGTTCAGTCCAAATGGTGAATATTTTGCAATTGCAATGGGGAGATTTGTACAAGTTTGGAAAACTCCTGATTTCACTGAAGATCGACAATTTGCTCCATTTGTACGTCATAGAATTTATTCCGGGCATTATAATGATGTAACCCTGGTTACTTGGTCCAACGATCTGAGATTTTTTATTTCTACTTCTAAAGATATGACTTCAAAGATTTTTTCATTACAAAGTGAAGAAAAAGATGTTGCCATGACTTTAGCTGGTCATAGAGATTATGTTATAAATGCATTTTTCAATGAAACTCAAGAAATTATCTATACTATTAGTAAAGATGGTGCATTATTCCAATGGGAATATACTGAAAAGCCATCAGATGAAGATGAAGAAAGTGATGATGAAGAGAGTGACGATGAAGAGTCTGAACAAAAGCCTATGAGTTGGAGAATCACTGCTAAGAACTTTTTCCATTCCGATTCTAAAGTTAAGTGTGCCACTTTCCACTCCAAATCTAATCTTCTCGTTGTTGGGTTCAGTAATGGTGAATTTAGACTTTATGAATTACCAGACTTTAACTTGATACAACTGTTAAGTATGGGTCAAAATTCAGTCAATACTGTTAATATCAATGCATCTGGTGAATGGTTGGCATTTGGTTCTTCTAAATTGGGTCAATTGTTAGTATATGAATGGCAATCCGAATCTTACATCTTGAAGCAACAAGGTCATTTTGATTCCATGAATGCATTATGTTACTCACCTGATGGTTCTAGAGTTGTTACCGCTTCAGATGATGGTAAGATTAAGGTTTGGGACGTTGTAAGTGGATTCTGTCTTGTTACTTTTAGTGAACATACATCATCCGTCACAGCAGTTCAATTTGCTAAGAGAGGACAAGTATTATTCTCAGCTTCACTTGATGGTACTGTAAGAGCATGGGATCTTATCAGATTTAGAAACTTTAGAACTTTTACCGCTACAGAAAGAATTCAATTTAATTCATTGGCAGTCGATCCCCTGGGAGAAATTGTTGTTGCTGGTTCTCAGGATACATTTGAAATTCAAATTTGGTCTGTTCAAACATCTCAATTATTAGATACTTTAGCAGGTCATGAAGGTCCCATTTCATGTTTAAGTTTTGGTAACGAAAATGGTTCTATTTTAGCATCTGCATCTTGGGATAAAACTATTAGAATTTGGAACATTTTTGGTAGATCTCAATCCGTTGAACCAATTGAGGTTTCATCTGATGTTTTGAGTATATGTATGAGACCAGATTCAAAGGAAATTGCAGTTCTGTGTCTTGATGGTAACATAAGTATATGGGACGTCGAAGATGCCAAACAATTACATTTAATTGATGGTAAGAAAGATATTATAAGTGGTAGGTTCTTAGAAGATAGATTTTCCCTGAAGAACTCTGCAAGACTGAAATTCTTTACTACAATCGGCTATTCTTTTGATGGTTTAACTTTAGTTGCAGCAGGTAACAATAATTCTATCTGTATGTACGATGTTTCGAATGAAGTTTTATTGAAAAGATTTACCGTTTCTCAAAATATGCAATTAAATGGTACATTAAAGGAATTAAACAGTTCCAGAATAACAGAAAGTGGTGAAAATTTAGATTTAATTGACAGAGATGGTGAAAATTCTGATTTAGAAGATAGACTTGATATTACCTTACCAGGTTCACATAAGGGTGACCCAAGTTTAAGAAATGTTAGACCAGAGATCAGAGTTACTGCTATCAAATTTTCACCAACTGCAGCTGCTTTTGCTGCTGCTTCTACTGAAGGTTTACTTATATATTCAGTTGATGAAACTATATTGTTTGATCCATTTGATTTGGATATGGATATTACTCCTGAAGCTACTTTAGAAAGTTTGAAAGAAAAGGAATATCTTGTTGCCCTTGTCATGGCATTTAGATTAAATGAAGAATACCTCATTCACAAGATTTATGAAGCAATCCCAATAAATGATATTAAATTAGTTGCTGCTGATTTACCAATTGTTTACTTGGATAGATTTTTAACATTTATTGGTAAGTTAATTATGGAAAATTCACATTTTGAATTTAATTTAATTTGGATTCGTTCATTAATTACCAGTCATGGTAAATACATAAATGCTCACAAGCATGAATTCTCTAGCTCATTGAAAGCTATCCAAAGATTTTTAGCTAGAGTTGCTAAGGATGTTGTATTGGTTTCCAAGAGAAGTGGATATTTACAATCTTATCTTACTCATAGATGTGAATTAGAAGGAGAAGGAGAAGGAGTAAATGAAGTAAATGAAGAAAATGAAGAAGAAGAAGAAGATGATGATGATGAAGATTTTGAAGATGCAGAGGAAGATGATGAAGAAGGTTGGTTAGGTGTATCAGGTAAAACTTCTACTGATGCATTTGCTGAATCTGACGATTCTGATGAAGAAATGGAAGAATAAGAAGGGTGGAAATTTTTTCACCAAAAATCAAAAGCTTATATAGAAAATTGTAGCATAGTTAGCATAATATAGAAATAATTTTAAAAAAATCAATGTAATGAGTAGTCTTTTACTAAAGTTTAAGCTAAGCTAAAAGGTCAATGTAAGTAACGAACTTTACTCTTCTCAATGGTTTATAATTTTGCAGCCATTTATGTTGGATTGTAAGCGAGTGATTTTCCGAGAATTCTTGACAATTCCCAAATGAAAATAGTTAACAAAAAAAAATAGTAAGAGTAATGCAAGGCAGAATAGGGAAGAATTGAGAGTAATTTTCTTGTTGATATAGTGAACCAAACGTGAAACTATAAATGGAAGTTTGACAGAATGAAATAATTTGTTGGGTTCTTCGATATTTATTCCGTCTTTTCTTCGTATTTAGAGATAAAAAGTTTATTTTGATGGGATTTTTCCGAGAGAGATGTTAGGGAGGGGAGACTGTGGGGTGATAGTGAGGGGGTTGGTAAGTAATATTTGGCCAATGAAACAAAGGTAAAGGGCTTAACTGAATATGGAATACGGGAAATGGAAAAAAAATGCCAATTTTATAAACAATTTGGAAGAACCAACAGCTCATGTCGAACTGTGGGTGGGTAAGTAAGTAGCATTTCAACAAAAACAGTGTGACAATTGTTCCAGCGTCAGGAGATGCGCCCAAGAGAATGAATATACAGACAAAAAATGATCGGCGCACTTTGGGGGAATGCACCGAAGAAATGGAGGACTGCGAGGTCGAGCCACATAAAAAAAGATACCAGGAGCATACAAATGTAGATTTCATGGAGCTCAAATAGCTGTCTCTGTCTAAAAAAAACTATTCAATACACCGCCCCTGCAAAATTAAAGACGGTTTGCATGAGCAGGTAGGTGGTGTGGTAGGCTTCACCTATCCTTGGCTTACAGAATTGACACACCGTCCTCTTTCTTGCGTACTTCACTCGCCGTGGTGCCGCTCTCATTTGCTGGCAATTCTGATACCGGCGAAAAAATAAATAGTTGTGCCCCACATTTTCTTGTCCGCGCGGAAACCCTTCCATGAGGTACCTATACGGAATAGGGTAACTAGCATGGTATTTCATAGTAGTAGTAGGTAGAATGGTGAATGGTAACAGATATATAAACCATTAAATATGGATTGATATTAGTTGGTTAGTAGAATCTCCAAGGCGCCCACAATCTGTTAGCTTCAAATGACCTTCTTTTCCAAACATAGTGCTTCTCACCCCACCTTTCTCCAACACTGACTGCTTTTAGTGCAATTTATTTTTCGCCTGGAGCCTAATTTAACTTTTGACCCGCTAATTTCTCGGATTTTGCGTCATGGCTGACTTTTTTCATCATTTGCGGAGATGGAGTCATTCACTTGAATCATATAAATAGGATCGAGATCCCCCGGCAATTTGATTTCTTTACCACCATCCTTATTTCCTTCTTTTTTTTCCTTTTTGTTTCTGATTTTATTCTTTGTGCTTTTTGCTCTTAGTTTTGCATTTCTTATCTTTGGCGGTAATCAATTGACTGAGTAACCCCCCAATTGCGAGACCCCACCCCACAGGAGAAAAAAAAAGGGTGTTCATCAAACCCCCCCCCCTCCCCCAGAAAACATATAAACAGTTTTAAAGCTTTTTCAAGTTTATCCCTGTTTCGTTTCCTTCTATCTTAAAGCATTAATTAATAATAAGAATAATAAAAATAATAATAATATGCCCCGTGATATTAAAAATCACCTTCTCTTTGAAGTGGCTACTGAAGTCGCCCACAAGGTTGGTGGGATCTATTCTGTCCTTAAATCCAAAGCTCCAATCACAGTTGCAGAATATAAAGAACGTTATACTTTAATTGGTCCTCTTAACTACCAATCAGCTCAAATGGAAGTTGAAGAATTGCCAGTTAAAGATCCATTGGTCAAGCAAACTTTAGACTCGATGAGTGAAAGAGGTATTAAATGGCTCTATGGTAGATGGTTAATTGAAGGTGCTCCTCGTGTTTTACTCTTTGATATCAATTCTGCTGCCTATAACCTTAACGACTGGAAAGCTGATTTGTGGACAACTGCTGGAATTCCAACCCCAGATCATGACCAAGAGACTAACGAAGCTATTTTGCTTGGATACTTGGTTGCTTGGTTCTTAGGTGAATTGGTTTACCATGATAGAGAAAGAGCAGTTATTTGTCACTGTCATGAATGGCTTGCTGGTGTTGCTTTACCATTGTGTAGAAAGAGAAGAATTGATGTAACTACTATTTTCACTACACATGCTACATTATTAGGAAGATATTTATGTGCTGGTTCAACTGACTTTTATAATAATTTAAGTAATTTCGATGTTGACGCTGAAGCAGGTAAAAGAGGTATTTATCATAGATACTGTATTGAAAGACTGGCAACACATCTGGCTGATGTTTTTACAACTGTATCTCATATTACTGCTTATGAATCTGAGCATCTTTTAAAGAGAAAGCCAGATGGTGTCTTACCAAATGGTTTAAATGTTATTAAATTCCAAGCCGTTCATGAATTTCAAAACTTGCATGCAATCAAAAAGGCTAAGATTAATGAATTCATTAAAGGTCATTTCTATGGTAATTATGATTTTGATTTAGAAAATACTCTATATTTCTTTATTGCTGGTAGATATGAATTTAGAAATAAGGGTTGCGATTTCTTCATTGAATCATTGGCTCGTTTAAATCATAAATTAAAGGAAGCTGGTAGTAAGATGACTGTCGTCGCATTTATTATTATGCCAGGTAAGACCCACTCTTACACTGTAGAAACTTTAAAGGGTCAAGCAGTTATCAAACAATTAGAAAATACAATTGAAGAAGTTCAAAAGAAGGTTGGTGAAAGATTATTTGAACATTGTGCTAGATTCCCAAATAACCCAAAACATCATCAAGGTGGTCCAACTAATGGACATGAAGTCCCATCTATTGATGAATTAATTAAACCATCTGATAGAGTCCTATTAAAGAGAAGAATTTTTGCATTAAAGAGAGACGGATTACCACCAATTGTTACCCATAATATGGAAGATGATTCAACTGATCCAATTTTAAATCAAATTAGAAGAGTTGAATTATTTAATAAGCCAGAAGATAGAGTAAAGATTATTTTCCATCCTGAATTTTTAAATGCAAACAATCCAATTTTATCATTAGATTACGATGAATTTGTTAGAGGTTGTCATTTAGGTGTTTTCCCTTCATATTATGAACCATGGGGTTATACACCAGCTGAATGTACAGTTATGGGTGTTCCATCTATTACTACAAATTTATCAGGATTTGGTTGTTACATGGAAGATCTTATTGAAAACACAGATGATTACGGTATTTACATTGTCGATAGAAGAATGAAATCTGTTGATGAATCAATTAATCAATTAACTCAATATATGTTTGAATTCACTGAAAAGACAAGAAGACAAAGAATCAATCAAAGAAATAGAACTGAAAGATTAAGTGACTTGTTGGATTGGAAGAGAATGGGATTAGAATATATCAAGGCAAGACAATTATCATTGAAAAGAGCCTACCCAGAAAAGTTTAAGAATGGTAATAATCCATTTAGCAATTCATCAAATTTGAAATTAACAAGACCGTTGTCAGTTCCAGGTTCACCAAGGGGTAAAGTTGGTTTAATGACTCCAGGTGATTTAGGTAGTTTACAAGAAGCCCAACAAGGGTTAAATACTGAAGATTACGTTGGATTCAGATTAGGTAATGCTGATGCAGATGATGATGATGATGAAGGTGAACAGTATCCTTTAACTTTAAGAGGAAACTCTGCGCCACCTAATGATGGTAATTAATAAATATAATTATCATGAACTTTCTCGAATTCAAGATTCTGTTAAATATAATGATGCTGGTTCTGAGATATAAGTAGTTGTTTTGTTGTTTATGGAATTCTTGGTTTGATGTTCTGTTTTTTTTCTTGTTTTTTGCACCCATTTAAGTGCTACATAAATTTTTGAAGTAAATAAGTTGTATAGAAGTTAATTTGTTTCTTTTTTAGTATAATTTGTGATTTTATAAATTCTCTCAATTCTTTTAAATATAACATTGACCAAAATTGACATCTGTAGAGAATAAAGTTTTAACGAAAGAAGTCCAAAAGAATTGGTGGCATCCAGTAAGACCAATTGATAAAAAGTTTAAAATACTTCAGAATACTTTATTCCAACTGAGATTGGAAGTTCAACCAATGAGAGAGTTATAGTAATAAACTTTTAACCCCCATCCCCCCCCTCTTCCCCAGTAGATTTCATACTAAGGCCATCTGTAGCTTTATGTATGCATATATATGTTGCAAAAATGTTGTTATATGCAGTACATTACAATCATTCAAATTAACCTCCATTCTGATAGATTAAAGACTATAGATAGCAAAAAAATACAGAATACTTGGATTACACCTCATCAACACTTTCGATATAATGAACGACTTTGTAAGTTATAAAAAATTCGAGTATTGTCCATTCAGGACCCCTTATACAAATCGAGATTGCTTTAATGTAATACTCTAGTAATATTTTTTTTAACCATGTTTTCTCCCGCGCACGACTCTTTTGGTTTTTTCTCATTCGTTCAACGGAAGTAATGAAAAAGAGAATTATGATTGTTAAGTAGTTGAGGAATCATATTAATAGTAGTAGTAAACAAAGATGGTATGTATATATAATAAGGATGGGCTATTTTTACTTGGAGACTTGCAGTATTTTTACATTTGAATTTTTTTCATGTAATATAATGAAGAGGTGTTGATTTATTTATGTATCAAACTCGTAGTGGGATAGCTGCCAACGAAGCATAGACAGACATACTCAACTAGTTAAAGTTTACAATAAGTTTAAGTTTAACTGGTAGTATATGTACGTTTAGTTAATTATATTGGAATACCATAGAGTGTCCCGTCTGATTAATGAATCAGTTGCCTTTCTTACTCTGTTTGTTGTTGATGAAAAGTTTGACTGTGCTCAATGTTTCTTTAATATTTGAAGTTTAAATTATCCCTGGATGGGTTTAAAGCATTTGAAGTTTGTTTTTTTTTTGTGTGGATAAGTACTAACATGCATTTTAGTTACCATTATACTTGTTAACAGCTGCTAAAAATCAACCAATCTTGGTTGAATTAAAAAATGGTGAAACTATTAACGGACAATTAGTTAATTGTGACTCTTGGATGAATTTAACCCTTAAGGATGTTATTCAATCATCTCCAAACGGTGATGAATTTTTGAAAATTCCAGAAAGTTATATTAGAGGTAATCACATAAAATATTTAAGATTACCTGAAGCACTTATGGACCACGCTAAGGAACAAAACCTTCAAAACATGGAGCAAAGAAATAGAAACCAAAAGAGAAGAGGTGGAGGAAATTTCAACAACAGAAGAGGTGGTTATAACAACAGCAACTACAATGATAGAGGTAATAATAATAACAATAATAGCAGGAATGGTGGTTACAACAACAACAACAATAATAACAACAACAATAACCACCAAGGAGGTTTCAACCGTCGCTATAATAACAACAACAATAACAACAATCATAATAACAGCGGTAACAGCAGCAGTGGAAGTAACGTAAGTAGTAACCCTGCCCCAAACAATAATGATCATAACGGTAACGCATCTGCCAATCAAGGTAGCAGATTCTAAAATATAGATACAATCTTTGAAAGATATAACAATATTTTTAAGGTTCAGGTGATGACAGGTAAAACATATGTACTATAATTTACGTTTTTTTTTACTAACCACTGTAATTCAAGCAAGATCTTGAGTGAAACTAAGGCCAAGCTTAAGTTTAATATTTTCTTGAGTTCTTAGTCTGGTTTGTAGAGACACATGCTGTAGTTAAAAGAAACAGTACTTGAACACTTTTCCCCCAACTGAGTTAAACTCTTTGATAAGAGTAAAATCTCAAGAGAGCGAATGTTTGCATTTGATTGACAGCACCAGAAAAGTTGGTATCAAGTGGCTTACAATTCATTTTAAAATTCATTATATTAATTAGCCATACCAAAGAGAATCTTCTTCTAATTAATGTTACACATATATACATTTATCTGTTTTAATCTTATTTCACAAATAAAAGAGCTTTCATTTTTCTCTCATTTGAGAAGGTAAAGTACAAATATAACTAGTTCCTCCTCTTTTTACTCTTTTTGCATATCTGTATTGCACTGTATTGCACTGTATTGCTATATAATTCAACTGCTCCCCTCAGTCCTGCTGTTATGTTGGGAAGTCCTCATCCAATAAAATTTGGAAAATTCAAAGGTCATCTAGATGATAGAAGGCAATATTGTCATAAATTTCCGTGTAAAGGTTGCAATTATTGTGGGAACTTACCATACGTCCAATCAATTCTAAGAAAGTGTAATCTGAGAGAAGAACCTCAAGAAGAAAGTAATGGATATAAAGAAGATCCAACTGAAAGTGAAGCATGGAAATTGGAATTGGATAATCTAATTGAATTGGAAAAAGAATATATTGAGATCAAAGGATGTGATAGCACAAAAGTGAAAACGATTAATTTTAGTCAAATATTTGGTTTAAAGTCCTGGAAGAGAAAAGATACCGTTCAACTTCCAAAACGTAAACAAATCACATATAATTGATCATGTTTCTGAATTCCAACTTTTTAAGTCTTCCCTATATGGAACCTCGTTAATCAATCCATTAATACCCCTAACAGCATAAATACCATCTTCTTCGCCGTCATCCCACTTTCCTAACATCTTAGATAAATTTTCATTCCAACCGTTATTGTTAGCAAAGATTTGTTCAATGATTTTTTCTGGTGAATAATTTAACAACTTATAAAGTTCAGGATCCCAACTTGCTTCGAGGATTTTTTTATATAAATTACTAATAATAGGCTCCATTAATACTGTATTATCCCTTGCATTTCCTAAAATTGTATCAGAACCACTAGCTGTTCCAGATTGTCCACCAGATGCGGTACTAGTACCACCATTACTACCACTTTTATGAGGATTGAAATTTATTTTATGGGTCGTAAAATGAGCAGTAAGCTCCTTAATACCACAATTTTTATCCTTCTCCTTATCATTTTCCTTATTCTTATCCTTATCTGAATCTTTCAGTTCCTGGGAGTTGCTATCTTGGTGAATTACATCGTTTAAACCACCAAATACCTTATTCCGCTCAAAGTTTGGTACATTGAATCTACCACCACCTGCAGTTCCAGTTCCATCTCTTGCAATAGTAGAGTTCATATTTGTTTGTGTGCTGCTAGCAACAGAAGACGTATGAGTGATAGAATCTGATATTTGTAACAGAGTGTGGAAATCAACATTATTTGATAGTTCTTTCAATGAAACCGTTACACTAAGAATTGAATTAACCTTTGCATCTCTAAGTAAATATTTTGAAGTTGCTGCTCCAGTAAAATTTAAGTACTCTGATAAGTTAACTTCAACTTTACCTAATTCATTTGATGATGTATCATCTGAATGGTTAGCCCCATGCCTATCATGTGCATAATAGACTGTCATTATTAAGTATTTATTCCCTATTAAGTTTTCCTTCTTCTTTATCGGAAACTTAAGATTACAATTTACTTTGTAATTAAAATTACACTTAAAATTATGAATTCTCTTTTTAGAAGTGACTGCATTAACAGAGCCAGGTGTGGAAGATGAATAAGTCGAACCGTTGGTAGTGTTTGAAGACGAATTTGTAGAAGATGTTGAAGTTAACTGTTTCAACTTACTAGCAGCTTTCGAATTTTCAATGGCTGCTTGAGCAATTGCAGTTGGATTGTTTGATGAACCAAATGAGAATTTTGCCTTTTTTGAATCTCTAATAGCTATGTCAATAAAACAACTCCCACCAACATGTGGAATGTTTGAAAGTTCATTAATTGAGAGCTCAAGAGCAAACCTTGGCTTTTGTGATGAATTAAGCATTAAACTATGAGATGAATAGATGCAAGATAATTGTTTAAGAAGGGTCTTTTCTTTTCTTCTTCCCCCATAAACAAAAAGCAATGATTAAGACGGGAAGTATGGAAGGTTTGTGTTTATATGCAGGATTGTAAATTATGTAACATATGTTTGGAAGGGGAGGGGGGGTAAGGAAAACGGCCAAAAGAACAACAGATTCAATATAATTTTATTGGTTGATAGACACAAGTGTGAAACCTTGAGGCTTTATCTTCTTCTTTTGTAATCACCTTTATTTCTAATTAGTTGGAGTGTCCTTTGAAGTCAGTAAGTGGTATTTCAAGTAGCAATGAATGGTGCCTGTATATAGAATGGTTGCAAAAAGGTACATCTCTTCGGTAATAGTAGAGAGTGCTAATGGCAACAAGGGGTAATATATATAAATATATATATATTTAATGTATGTGGTTGGTGTTTATATAATATACTTGTAAGAAAGGTTGAAGTAATGAAATCTATATCATTGGTTTGGAGTTGAGCATGTCAATCTCCGCCCAAGAAGAAAGTGTGCAAGAATTGACGAAGGTGTAATAAAATTGTAAGATTAAGATCCTTTTATATAGATTACCCGGGATCTTTGGCATAGATTCTAAATTGCCAACTCTTTACATCTAGATGACTGTATAATCTTAAATTAGAAGATAGCTGCTATTATAGTAAGCAATATATTATTTAAATTTCTGTAAAAACTATCGTCTGGTTAATTGACGAGAGACAGTGACGGAGGATTCAACCATAATTTATTCAAAAAAAAAAAACAGAAATTAAACTGACTGGAATAGTTCTAAGGTAAGTTTTATTTTTAATAGCATTTAATTATAAAAAGTATAGAAATTTGAAGTTACATAATTGTGTGGGTCATACATCTGTTTTTCCATTTACAGGCATAATGTATTGAGAGATGGGATTTCAGAAACGGCATCGAATAACATTTGAAACCACTCAGACCCGTTTGCTTCTTTTAAACAGAAATCCAGAAATTTCCTAAAAATTCCATGAGTTTTAACTAAGTCTTCCAATTGAATGGAATGCTCTTGCTGTAACAACCAAAAATATTTTTGAACTAATTTAATTGATTGACAAAGCTCATCATAATATGCTTCAATCTCGCACGGGCGTGAGAGATTTGGTAAATCAATGGAGATTATTGGCGGAGGTATATTAGAGATAATTGGGAAATTAACATACATATGGCACATTTTGAAATAATTTACAAAAAAGAAGAGAAACATTATATTGTTTGTAGGCTTATCACATTACAATTTCAAAAAGATTGTGCTAAGGTTACAAATAGATAGAATTGACACACACAGATGAAAAACTCTGATATTCACATCATAGGAAAAAGAGCAAAAAAAAAGATGAAGGTATACTTGATTTACTGACATCTGATATCTGATATCCATACTCCATTAAGGTAACATCTTTCGTCAAATTAAATCAAACCATACACCAATACATAAAAGGATTTATACAAGGTCGTCATCGTCAACAAACACAGTGTGTCCGAGATGAGCAGAGCTCAACTTATTCGTATTTTGTCCGATTAGGCGCTTGCGAGGCGTTTTCAGATAAAGTAAGTAACTGGGGGGCTTCTGTAATAGGAAAAAGTGTGGTAAACACTCTTCTGGGACCCAGAAAGAACAATTTTACTGAGTTTGGATCCCAATCCGGTCTGAGTTCTAGCCTTGACCTTTAGCTTCTCGATACCAGTTACTTTGTACTGGTCGAAAATGATTGTATTTTTTTTTTTTTTTGTCGGTGCCTTATTTTTTCACCGTATACTTTATGTACTTGTGCATTATTTTTTCGACACTACATATCGCTTATCTACACCTTTTACCACATTCCAATCATAATCAACACTTTATCCATGATCAAACGTTATACCAAGGGGGGGTACAACGTCAGAGAGCTTTGTCCCAGTCTGAATACACGGGAAACTGGCTTGCTGACGTGGTGGATTATGGCTAATTTGTATCTGTCCCAAATTTTAGATTACCGACTGCTGCTGCGGTGGAATGGCGGACCTGCTTTACGGTTGACCTCATTAGTTTTATTCACGTAAACGCCTTATCCCTATACAGGGAAATACCGCGTCATAAAGTATTTTTTAATCTATACGCACACCAGTGTTGTGAACTCACCAACAAAGTATATCAAACATAGCACTTGTAACGTAGTCAGGAAAAAACTTTTACGTTTTGTGTACATTTAAGCCACTTAAATTGTGAGGAGAGACGAAACAAAGGTTGTAAAACCACATGAAAATTAGAATTTAAAACACCTTGAAAATTTTGTAAAGTGGAGAGCAAGCAGCAAACGGAGAAAACTACCCAGGGCCAAAAGACAAAGATTTTCCAAAAGCTATTCTAGAAGCAGAAGCAGAAGCGAGATCAGAACTGGAACTAGATTATAGAAAGGATCAGTTTCAGAATCAGAATCCTCAAGACATCATCTAAAGTGACCACTGTGTAAAATTTTGCTCTCCACTTCTGTTTCTCTTGTCTTCTCTTCTGTTTCTCTATACTCTCTTCCTTTTCATCTGCTTCTCTACTGTTCATATTTTTATTCCTGTATATATCTAGCTTTATAGTGCCACCTACTGCATAAGCTACAGCAGGGAAACAACACACAAAATCCATAATCAGACAAACAATTAAAAAAATAAATAGTTAAAAAACAGACATATAGAGAGAGACAAAAATAGCAGTGAGTTTGTGAAAAGAAGATCAACACCGAGCAAAGAGTAACTTTACTGAACTATTCACATATATTCTACAAACACTATAGGGTGAATAGCTGTATTATTAATTGAAAAAGAGGTCGCCCTATAACAAACAACAGAGAGCAAAACACAACAACCACAGCAAAAAAAAGCAAAAAAAAAAAAGAAAAATCTTTTAATGGTTGTGTCGACGCTTCAACCGGCCATGGAGTCAACGAGAGATGCCTTCCAATCGCTTTCTCTTTCAATCCCAGTGGATATATCCAAATACCAATACATTTGTCAGTTTCTTGAGAGAGTTTTGAGTCTCAAGGATGAGAAAGTTATCCTCGGTGAAGACAATGAAAATGTATCTTATCCAACAAAATTTGGTTACGTTGAATTGTTACCAAACGTTTCGTTCCCATTAGACGCTTGGGTCAATGACCAGCTTGTAGTAAGAGACATCAAGATTAAAAATTCTGTTCTCAATGAAATCACTTCGTTAATGGAACGTGAACTTGGTAATATTAAAGCTGGTAACCAGGTTAAAATAGAAACAAATGTAATAAACTATTATGAGAAATTATTAGTTGCTTACAAATTTTTAGAGGCTCCTGTGATAATGAATCATTCACCTCCAAATTCTACGGTCTATAGGAACACTGATTTCCCCCTTAGAGAGGAAGACGATGAAGATCTTCACGATAATCATATTTCAAGAACAATGCTGAACCAACTGTCTCAAAATTCATTACTGAAAACTTATCATTCCTTATTTGGTAACGGGAGTAATGTTTCGACCCACAGTAATTCTAATCATAATAGTATGATAAATAATAGTAATAATGGTCCATATGCTACTACGATAACCCTTAATGGAAATGGGAATAGTAATGGTAATGGGATTAACAGTAATAGTAACAGCAACAATAACACCAACGGCAATGCTGGTTCAAGATTAACTTTTACCAGAAAGAAGAGATTTCTGACAATATTAGGACAAGCAGGTGCTTCCGATTCAAATGTTAATGAAATAAACGGTGCTGGTGCTAGTGCTGGCACTAGTACTACTGGTAGTATTGGTGGATCACCTAACCCCAATAACGGAGGATTTGACAATGATTATGATGAATCAAAGAGTAAACATAGTAGTTTGCTTACTAAATCAAGATTGTATAATAAATTGATTAAGAATCGTGAACTGACTGCCTCACAAACCTCTTTAATATCAAACCCTACTAGTTTGACTCATAGTAATAGAAATAGTATAGCAACTAATATGACAACAGGTAGCAAAAGGAGAGGAAGTATACAAACTCCTGAAGCCTATTCTGATCAAAGATCGTCGGTGTTATATGGTGGAAGTGGATCTGGAAGTGGTGGTGCAGGTGGTGGTAATAGTATTAGCGGATACGCTAATTCAAGACATTCATCTATTTATTCAATTTCAGGATTAACCCCATCCCAGAGACAAGAAATCCAAAAATCAAAGTATGAATACTATGTTCAATTAAAGAAACTTTTACGACTAACTAAGCAAGTTTTGAAAATTATCAATGATTCGATCGAAGCGAGAGATTTAGTAACATTGGTAGATTTTATTAAGAGATATGTAATGAAATTTGTGGTAATAGATATGAATGAAATCCTCCTTGAATATATTGAATTTAAGGAAGTATCTTTATATAGGAAATAAACAATTCCAATGTGAACTTAAGTACGTAGAAAAAGTGATAGATAAAAAAAGGAAAAGTTATTGCAGTAGGATTAGGAGAAGAGCTTGATGCCATCGTCAGCGAAACTTACATCCAACAATTTGACCACCACCCACACGAAGTAGGTACACCAAAATATTATTGAAAAGATTCTGAAGAGCTACAATCCAACGTACGGCGATTCTGTTTCAAATTTCATGATTATTTATTAGTTATATTTAGTATCAAGCATTAAAAGAAGTGTCTACTAACAGATGGATGACAAAAGCGAGCTCTCTCTCTTGAGGGTGATTACATCTAGCCATTTTCCCTCAAGATTCCTCTTTTAAGGTGGAAGTAAGGAGCGGCATCTTCCTGAGTGGGAATTAAGTTGGATATATCCTACTTGTGCCCTTTCGGAGAACTTTGAATATGAATGTTTTGTTTCTCCCCAATAAAGATAAAATGGAAATAAATAGTATTTAGATATTCTTCTATTTGCAAGTACTGAGCATTTGCAGTATAACAGATAAAAGTTGATCATTTTCACAAGCAGCAGCAACTCTTTCCTTGTCATTCAATTGTTTATTGACTTGATTTTCAGATTGATGAGTTCCCTCCTTAATCAAAATCTTAATTCTGAATCTCGGTGGGAGGCATCTTTCTAATCTAACTCTTATGCCCAAACCAATAAGAGTGGCTAAGGAACAGTGGGTAATAGTAGGGGTGATCTTGATAAGGATTTCGCAAACTCTTGTCTTGTCCGACTGGTGATCAGGGACGTAAATGTCGACCAAGTTTACAACGGCCAACTGAGCTAAGGTCAAAGGATGTTCTGGATCAGAAATAGATGAGATAAGGTCAAAGATTTCCTGAGCATCAACAGGATCTTCTTCTTCGTATTCGTCATCCAACTCATCGATATCTATTGAGGAAGCGTCATCCGTTATGAGTTCAGGTACTTGATTTATCGACGAAGGTAATGATCTGATATGTTTTGGTATTAAAGAGAGTGACTCGATTTGTTCCAAGAGTTGTACCTGGGTGCCCTTCTTCGATTCAGCTGATCCGATTCTGGTAGGCAAATCGGAAATATCTATGATCGTCGGGTTAGCGTTAATAGGATCTTCCATTTTTAAGGTAGGGAAGAAGAATGGTAGTAGCTATATAACTGATTAATATGAGAGATATTAATTTTCTGTTGTGTTTTTTCGTACCTATTTTTCCTTTTTTGCTCGATATGTATGTTGGCGATACAGTACTCTCAAAAATTATAGATTAGATAATATATTACATTTCAATTAGAGAAGCTACAGAGGCCGTTGTTAATTCAAAATGGAATATTATAACCCATTGTTGTTCCAGCAGTTGGCTCCTGCGTTGCATATAAACGACTCAAAGGTCAAGGGCTCTTCTGTTGCTCTACAGTTGAGATCAAGCTTCAATAAGTACAACATATCGCATTCACATTGGGATAACTGTATCATCAAGAATAGGTTACTGAGTTCAAAGTATCTTATAAAGCTAACCGACTCATGGGATTTTGGCGCTGAGAAGAAAACAGTGGTATCTGGTAGTCAGGAGACACATTCGGTGTTGTCTCCGTTCAATCCAGAGTCTGATATCTACCCTAATGGAATCATTTCCGAAAATTGGTTTAAGAAGTACATTGAGGATTTACCCTTTGCCTTTGTCGGGGTATTCAACCTTGGTGGTGACTCTGAGGGTGATGATTTGTTAGTTGCAGAATTGGAACAATTGAAGCTAAAGTTTGCCACGAAGGGTGTTAAGTTTGTTGCTATATTATTGTCCGAGAATCTTGTGGAAGAACAAGGTGTCAGAATGGAGAGCATTAGTCAACAAACTGGATTACAAAAACTGCATGGTTTATTTTGCTTGCATTCAAGTGCAGATAAGAACGCTAATCTTACTCGTGATGTAACTATTCTTGTGTCTACTCTCTTATCAAATTTAAAAAATCCAGCAATTGAATTTTATAGTGGGGTAGAAGCTAAGATTAGACAGCGCAATAAGAAATACTATTCGTACCCTGAAGTGTCGAAGATCAAGACTAAGGTGGAATTAACCCCGGTTTTCTTGGAAACTCGTAACTTGATCAAGCAGGGGATAATGTTTCAATTCAGTAACCCGCATAATGTTGAAATGAGTTTAAAGTATTTGATTCCAGCTTACGATAATTTGATAGGAGTATTAAGAGAAAACTTTGCTGATTACACGGATATGCTTGAGCATGATGTCAAGTTATTTAACCATTTCCGCTCACTTATAGATGCGTTGGTGTTCCACATCGTAAGATGCTATTTGGCTATGGAAGACTCAGTTACATGTTTATTAAAGCATAAGCAACATACTACTATCATAAAGGAAATATGTTCTAACAGTACAAACCAAGGAGAAATTTCTAATTGGATATCTGTTCAGTATGAATGGTTAGCTGAATTACTTGACTTGATTCCCCAATCTATTCTACCAATAGTGAAAAAATACAATAACAGCCCCCTGGCTACTGTGTTCTTTGGGGGAATTCAATTTCAAGAAAATGGTGAAAGCTATGATATTATGACTAAGTCGGGTTTATTGTATCTCAAAGCTGCGGAATATTTAAAGGACTCGAGTGTTTCCGTCAGTTCTAATATATATTCATTGTTACCACACTATGAGAATACAGAGATGATTTCTCAAAAGAAGATTTCTCTCTTTAAAATGGCAAAAGCATTTTTTATGGATGTGGAATCAAATTCTAGCAGCAGTCCTACAATATCCAATGCGTCTCATGCTAAGTATATTGATTGGTTGATTGCGGAGGAATATTATAAATTGACAAGATACAGCACGGCAATAGAATATTATCTTTCTGGGAAGGATGAAAGTTTGCAATTGTACAGATTACTTGATTGTTATGCTAAGTTAGGTGACAAATCAAAGTTTTTAGAGACTTCTATTAAGATTTCAATGCAAAAGAGTGTTTCTGCCTTTAAATTCAAATTCCCGACACATTTCAAGATACCTTTGTTTGACGGAACCTTAGATAGTTTGGAACTATTTAAGGTTACACCTTTCATTACAAACAAAACTCTTCAAGAAAGGACATACATATACGATGAATGTATTTGTCAATTGGAAATCAAACCTATAATTGATATTAGAAGATTGGAAGAGCTCCTAGGAGCATCTAAAATAAAACTCAATTTGAATAAGATTATAATAAAGTTTGGTACTGGGTTTGAAGATGTCAATTTAGACAGTGGATCTGGAAACTTATCGTTTTCCCTAGTTGAAATAGATGCTAATAAAAAAGGAACTTTCGGTTTTTCTGAAGTGGACGAATTGAAAGTTATTCAGTTCCAACAAATTGCTAAAAAAGTAGGTTTTATTAAGATTGAACTGATTGAAATTGAAAGTTGTTTGATCATTGATGATCACCTGATTGGACATGTAGGAACTTACATGTATGAAAATGTGGAGTCCATTCTGTTCCACGACGTAAGATTTTATTTGGAAAATAGCTTGAAGAATAGTTATAACCCTTCTTTATCGTACAGAAACATAAGGTTGAACGGGTTGCCCAACTATGCTGTTAGAATTTATCCAGTAAAACCACAGGTCAAACTTGTGATTAGTTCTCTTCCAAGATCAATAGTTATTGGTGAAAAGCTTAAGCTTCCGATCCTGATTGATATCAAAGAACAAAAGGGAGTTGATCTTAGTAAATTGTCTATTGTTTCTAACGTTAAAATTGAGGGTGGTAGTGACAGCGAGAAGTTTACTATAAGGACTAGCTGGAATGAGCTTAAAGACGATGAACCATTAAGACCCACGGTAGATACGAAGTTGGTTTATTTGAATTTATCTATCCTTTCACCGCCATCTATGGAAGTTAACGGTGACTCCTTACTTCTCGAATTTAAAGTAATTCTGAATGATGACGATACGCCTGCTAGCGTTGAAGAAGTTGATGAATATCCTACTGTTTTTGATATTATCAAATATGAACTTGATGTTTTGAAGACACCATTTTCTTGTAAATACGGAATTTCTCCAAGATATAGGAACTCTCCTGAAGAAAACGATATGCCAAATCCATTTATTATTGGTAGAGATACTCACATTTCAATGCCAATTGCAACTAGAGTTTGGAATGGTAAGGTATCGATAACCAATTCTATAGCAGCTATTGAAATTATCGACACCGAAATAAGTGTGAAGTCTCAAAATCCTGAGGTACATTTGGAAGAGGGTGAATTATCAAAAAGTGACAGTTTATCGTCAAAGGTATTTTCAACGACAAGTAAAACTGGATTTTCTCATAGAAATGTAATTGTTTCTTCAATTGCCGTTGTGAAATGGAAGAGAATTAATTCAGACATCGTCAATGAGTTCAGGAGTAAAGAATGGGAAATAACCTTACCACTTTCAGATCCAAGAGTGCTATTGAAGATAGAGCAAGAACCCGAAGAATTGGTGAAGTTGCATTATGTTATTGAAAATCCAACTCCAAGAATATTTACATTTACAACCCAGCTAGTTTCAGATGACTGGGGGCTTGTTGAAGAGTTGAATATTGTGCCTTCAGTTCAACCAGCCTTCCCTGTTTTACCATTCCTGAGGCATGTAATGGACTTTTACGGGAAATACAATGGTCAAGACAACACTGTAGAAAACATTAAATTACCGCAATTACGGGTTTATGACGTTAATTATAAGGTTGGCTTGCCAATATTGTCCGTGGTAGACGAGGTCATCACATCAGAGGGAATTCTCTACTGGAAGAAGAATTGAAAATAAAATTTTACATTGAGAGGAACATATTTCATAGTAAGAAATACAATGATAATTTACCACTTCTGTTTTGTATATTATACTATTTAGTTAACACCAATTAATTCAACATCGAAAATTAAAGTAGCATTTGGAGGAATTAAACCTGGGAAACCTCTTGGACCGTAAGCTTCGTGACCTGGGATAGTTAACTTAGCACGAGTACCAACAGACAATTGTGGAATACCCTTGTCCCAACCTTGGATAACTTGACCAACACCAATGGTACATTGGAATGGCTTCTTACCTCTTGAGGAGTCGAATTCCTTACCGTTTTCTAAAGTACCGGTGTAGTGGATGGTGACTAAGTCACCTGGCTTTGGAAAGACAGAACCGTTACCTGGTTGAAGGGTTTCAATTTGAGTAGTAGCTGGAGCAGACATCTTACTATTGTTTAATAATGGAGAAAACTTAGAGAAGGATCTGTATGAAGTCTTAAAGGTGTTTAAACCAATTGATGAACGGACTGTAGTGGCAAGCATTGCTGGTTAGAGAGACAGTGCTGCTAGGGGTGGACGAGCCCAACCGGGCAATGAAGCTCCACTCAACGCGCGCGCTCCAAACGAGGTCCATCCCCTATGGTAATATGCAGTTTTGAAAAATTTTGACCAGAGAGTGTGGCCCTCCTGTATATTAAGTTTGAGCCCGTGATACCTACGTCACTATTATATATAGTTCCTATTCTCTTTCCCAATGGGTATATATAAAATGGTAAGCATTCAAGTATTGTGTTGAACAGAAGCTCGTGGTAAGAGGATCTCACTTTCTTTTTTTAACAATAAATTTCTTTCCAGTAGTGTATTCTTTCTTGTAAGGATATTCTCTCTCAAGCAACTTTGCTACTAACTGTAATATTAAAGTAATTGGCAATATTCAAACAAATCTCAGTGTTTTCTTTTAGGATTCCTTCTTGCTATCTTTAATTATTTTCTTAATCATAACCTCTCTTTCCATCTTTCTCTTTCTCTTTCACTGCTTTCTTCTATTCAAATTCGACATCTTGAGAGTTTATGCTGTACCTGCATGTAAATTTTGCTGCATATAAGAAGAAGGCTGTATTTAGAAATCAATGATTAACTATGAATTATGAATCATGCATTGATTCAATGGGATACAAAAATTTCTTAAATCTGTTTGGTTACTCAATTACATCGGTTTCTTACATAAGGGAGGATTTTGTGGTTTTATTTCTGTTTCAATAAGAAAACCCACACCAAAAAAAAAAAAATCTGAAATGGTAAGTGAAGTTAAGATTGCAATTGATCGAGATACAACTGGTGGCACATTCACTAATCATGACATAATTCGAGGAAATATTAATCTCGTGGTGACAACATCATTATCGTTGAATTATATTCAGGTCAAGCTTGAGGGTATATCTAAATCTCAAGTACATGTCCCTAGAGAACAATTAAACTCTCCATCGAATCAAAAGAAATCGAAGAGAGATCAAAGAAAAGAACGAGATAAGAAAGATAAGGTTATACAAGACGTTCATAAGGTCTTATATGAAACATCTATTGTGTTCCCACCGGAAAATGTTAGAAAAGTACTGAATGCTAAAGAGTTTACTTTGACCCCAGGGAACTATTCTTACCCATTTCAGTTTAAAATACCAATGAACAGTTCTTGTGTCAAAGTCCAAGGTTTAAGTAACATGTTGCTGTTTAATAGTCAAACATTTGATATTAATATTAATAATGGGAATTTCAATTTAAACAATCTAAAAGGTGCATTACTTGACGGCAATGGTTCCTCATCGCGTTCTCCGTCGACGTCCGACACTTATCATATCACCACTCAATTACCTCCATCACTCTCTGGAATGGGCGATATTGCTAATATTCGATACTTCATCAAGGTAACCTGTAAAAGATCGTCGATACTTAAGCCGAACTTAAGATCTTTTGACCCTTTCATTTTCTTGCCATTGGATATTGATTTACAAGGTCGACCAATAAGTCAGAATGATAATGAATTGAAAGAAGTCTTCTATCGTAAAGAGTTAATTTTCAGAAATAGAAATCCAGAGATCGTTGCAGTTAAAATCCCGGTAAATCAAAAAAAGAAAGAGTTGCCTTCTGCTCCGCTGAAAGGGTTCTTTGGTAAGATATTTAATTCCTCGAGTCCATTACCTTATATTTCATCGAAATCACCTCACATCGAGGAAAGAGGTAGACAATCGGATGTACCCTTTGGTTTTGAAATTAGATTCAGACATCCTGCATTCTTAATCCCAACTAAAGCCCCATCCTTTAAACTTTTTCTTGTTTCCAATCAGTCGCCATCAAAGTACTCTCTTGCTCAATATGGTAGACCGGATGAAAGTAATGGATTAGGTGTAATTTATCTTCAAAAGTTGAAATTAGAACTTCTGTGTACAACTATGGTCTCTGCATTAGAACAAGATGGTACTTACAAGGAGATTCACAGATCAAAATTTGATAAGGTAATTCCAATTTGTGATAATTCGTATCAAAATTTACATTTTGATTTGAAAAATTCAACGCGTCAAAAGTCTTCCAGTTCTACAACTAATTCTTCAATGCCTCAAAATACTAGGTATGAGTTAGAAGTTCCTAAGAAATTTTATGCCAATTGTCAATTACCCGATACTGTTTCACCTTCTTTTGCTACTTGTAATATCTCGAGAACATATTGCCTTTCTGTAGTTGGTGGATTTTCTTGCGAAAAGATTATTGATTTTAGAAAACAGGAAGAGGTTGAACGAAAGGTTAAATATGTTGAATTACTGTGTCAGAATGTTAAGGTATTGAGTGGTATTAATACTCCGCAAATCTATCCACCTCCAAAACCAAAGAGACCTGTGCCACCAGAAAACCCACTGTATTCAAGTTCTCCCCCAGAATTTAATGATAATAAGGTACCACCCGCTGAAAATTCTGTTGAAAGTCCAATTGAACTGAATTTACCTTCTTATGATGAGGTTTTACGTGAGAGTGCAGTTCAAGGTCACAATGTGAACGAACCACAAAGAAGAAGATATCAACAGCATGAACAATATTACAGTTCATTAGATTTTTAGAAAATTAATTGTGACCAGTTACATATACATACATATTATGCTTTCACCCTAATATATACTTGTTAAGCTCTATTTAATTCTACATGGATTCAAGATCTCAGATCTTGCTCTTTACACAAGTACATATATTAACCTTTTTTTTTTTTTATCGGTCTCCACTAGGACTAAACTTCATGAAAGTTCCTTAGTGGAAACTGCTTTCTTTTCGTATGGAGTAGACATAACGAAATCAACGACTAAAGTTGAGCTTTGGTAACTCCGGAAATAAACATGTATCTAATTTTTTTTTTTTGGGAGGGGAGGGTGGGATATCGCTCCTCTAAAATTTCTACTAGGTAATAAAGATGACATTCATCAAATCTTTCACCTCTCCATACTAAATAATAGATACATTTCTCTTATCATGATCAACTTATAACCATGTTTGCAACCATTTCCACTCCTGCATGTATCTGATCGAATCAATGGTATTTTTTATAATATGTTCGTGCGCCGCCAAAGTTGCTGAAAAATGTTTTTCCCTTACGGAAGGCAATCAACAAAAAAATCGAAACGTTTAAAACGAATTCTACTTGCCTTTCGTTTTCCTTTTTAAATTAAATTAAATAACTGAAGTTTCAGCTTTTAAAAGAATGGGCATTGATAATTCAAGCTTTTTCGCACGTAACAAAGTTGCCATCACTGTTGCTGCGGTAGCAGGTGTTTCCGCTGGTGCATACCTTTATTACAACTCTTTGCAAGAGCAAGGTAAGAGTTCTGATGATTCAGCCACTGGTTCTGCTGAAGGATCTAAGAAGAAGAAGTCTAAGAAGAAGAAGTCAGCCGATGCATCTGCTACTGAATCTGGTTCATCTACTTCAAAGAAGTCTGCCACCAGTCCTGGTGCTGTTGCTTCTAAATACCCAGTTGCCAATGGTCTTCCAGCAATTACCGAAGAGATTATTTCAACTCTTACTGATTCTGAAAAGGAATCATGGTCAGCTGCTTTAAAGGAAGATGGTAACCAAAAATTTAAGGCTAACCAATATAAGGATGCAATTGAATTCTATTCTGCTGCCTTATCTTTGAAGATTGATCCTGTCTTTTACTCTAATAGATCTGCTTGTTATGCCGCATTAAACGATCATGAAAACGTTATCAAGGACACTACCGAAGCCATTAACTTAAAGCCTGATTACACCAAGTGTGTCTTACGTCGTGCTACCTCTTATGAAATCTTGGAACAATTCCCAGATGCTATGTATGATTTAACTGCCTTGACTATCTATGGTGGATTTAACAATAAATCTGTTGAACAACTATTAGAAAGAGTATTAAAGAAGCACTCAATTAAGATTGTTGAAGAAAACTTAAAGAACAGAGTCCCTGAATTACCATCTGCTGCAACCATTTCCTCATTCTTTGGTGCATTTGTTGAAGAAACTAACCCAGAAGGTATTTCTGCTGAATCTGAAAGCCAAGGTGACAAGTTCTTATATGAAACTTTACAAAACTTAAACTTAGGAACTGCTGAAGGTTATGAAAATGCTGACACTTTAATTAATCAAGCTGTTGCTGCTTACAATGTTGATGAATTAACTAAGGAATCACCAAATGCCGGTGCTGCCGCAGTTGCCTTGGAATATTCCGCTGCTATTAAGTTCTTAAAGAATGATCCAACTTCTGCTGCTATCGATATTAACAAGGCTATTCTGTTAAAGCCAAGACCAAGAACTTATGTTTTCAGAGCATTAATTAACGCTGATAAGAACTCATTTAGTGAAGCTAACGATGATTTTGATGCTGCTAAGGCATTAGATCCAAACTTCCCAGATATCTATTACCACTTGGGTCAATTATATTATCTTACCGGTGATTTAGTTCAAGCTGAAGAAAACTTCAACAAGGCCAAGGAATTAAACCCAGAAAATGTTTACGCTTATGTTCAATTAGCATGTATTAAGTATAAAAACGGCGGTGTTGCTGAAGCAGAAGATATGTTTACTGCTGCTAAATTAAAGTTCCCAACTTCTCCAGTTATTCCAAATTACTTTGGTGAAATTTTATCTGATAGAAATGATATTGAAGCTGCTTGTAAGCAATTTGACACCTCAGCAAGATTACAACAAGCACTTTCAACTTTCTCAGTTGGTGCTCTCCCATTAATTAACAAGGCCTCTGTTCTTTCTAGACAAGGTTATGAACACTTTGAAGAAGTTGAAAAATTATTAACTGATGCTTGTGAATTAGATCCAAAGAGTGAATTAGCCAGAATTTCTTTAGCTCAAATTAAGTTACAAAATGAATTAGTTGATGAAGCTATTGTCTTATTTGAAGAATCTAGTAACTTAGCTAGAACCATTGAAGAAAAGGTTCAAGCTACCTCATTTGCTGAAGCAACCAAAATGCAAAAGAGAATTAAGAACGATCCATTTATGACTGCTAAGATTCAAGAAGCTATGGCCTCAAGAGGTATGTAAAATTAATTACAAACAATAAAGATAGCTTTCAAATCAATAAATCGAGATTTAAAAGAAAAAGAAATGAAATAAAATAAAAGAAAGAAAGAAAGAAAGAAAAAAAAAAGACAAAAAATTTAATTAATTTATGGAGAGATGAGTGTTTGAAGTTGGCTTGCGCAACTTTGGTTCTGTATATATATGTAAGTTAACTCGAGTATGGAGAAGATATAAACAAAATTTGTATTCAATTATAAAATGTAATTAAAGGAAAAAAAAAATATGAATCTAGAGAGGAAGAGAAAGAGAGAGAGAGAGAGAGATAGAAATAACTTTGATGATGGAACTTATTTGCTGGTTGAATATTGATTTTTTAAGTAATTGAAGGCTGAGTGAACCTTTTAATTTTCTTGACTTTCGCAGCCATGAAGCGAGGGTCACTTCTGAGGCAAATACGAGATACAATAAACAAGACAAAAAAAATGCAACCCACAACAAAACTTCATTCTGCTTTCTTTTGCCTCTCTTTTCTCTTCAAGTGTTATGAAACCATTCATACGATCGCTTGTAGCTTCCCCTAAGCAATTGCACTATGACGAATACCTTCAGCTACAACTAGACCTCTCTTACATTAATGCTAGAGTTATTGTCTGTTCTGGACCAGTGAATAGTTATTTTAAATCAATATATAGAACTCCGATAGTTGATTTGGTTCGATTTTTGAATGCAAAACATAAAGATCATTGGAAAATATGGAATTTTAGGGGCGAGGGTAAGGGTTATCAAGATTCAGATGTGTCTGGAAGAATTGTATACTTACCTTTCCCCGACCACCAGCCACCTACATTGAAAATTATTGAAGAATCAGTTAGAGGGATGGATGAATTTTTACAAGGAAACAACGAAAACGTTGTCGTTTTACATTGCAAAGCCGGAAAAGGTAGATCTGGGACATTATGCTGTGCATATCTCATGTATAAACACCACTTCGATGTGAACAAGGCCATAGAGGTGTACACTTCAAAGAGAATGAGAGAATTTGCAGGGGATGGCGTGACGATTAAATCTCAGAGGAGGTATCTTCGATATTGGGGTCAATGTTTAAATGACAAAGAGTTATACGGACGAGCAATTAGAAAGAGAAGGGATAGTATAATTAATAATGCTGGTTTTGATGGCAAGGGCAGGATTATATATTGTATTACGCTAAATAACCCAGTGGCAACATTGAAGTCAAAAGAGCAAATATTGAAACTAAATTTGCAACTTAATAGTTATTTTACGAAAAGAGATTTTGTTGGAACTGGATCAACCCCCAAGTCCACCATTGGAGTAGAAATTGGAAATTTGTATAGTCTAGTGGATTCAGCAGATATTGAAATCCAGGATAATTGTATCCAAATTCTGCCACAAGAAGTGTTTAATGGTGAAGTTGAAGACATACAATTAATGTTTAAGGATACTTATTATTTTTGGTTTAATAAGTTTTGTGAGGAGAAGAAAAGAAGTGGTGCGCACGATTTGCAGCCAATTCTGAATTCTTTGAAACTAGACTGGGATGAGATTGACGGGTTTAAAGGTACTGAATATAAAGGCATAAAATTATTTGAAAATATATCTATTACTTGGGAAAAGACCTAAACCAGAAAAACCCTTTAAAAAGTATCAGAGAAGAAGAATGAGAAGAAGAAGAAGAATAGAAATAGAAATTCTTTATGAGTTTATGAAAAATGCTAAATTATTTATTATGTTTTATGTATGATATATGTTTATTTGAAGCCATGCCCACCTTTATTTTATCCACCAATTCTATCATTTTCTATATTTTGCCAAAACTCTTTAACGATTTGGAAAACTCTATCCAAATTTTGATTAGTATTATTATTCTTTATTTTGGTTATTGAACCAGATTTTGCGAGGTACGGCTTCAAAATTTTCACTTCATCATTTACGATTATGGAATCGTTGTTTGCACCCCAAGCAACTTTCCCATTGAAGTTCGTATACAACTTTTCAAATAATGATACAGCTGTACTTGATACCTGGTGGTTTCGAGAAACACTTAGCATTTCCTTGTGCTGGGCCACCGCTTTGTTTAATGATGTTTCCAATTCGTTTATCGATAACTGAACAAGTTGTGGAGATGGTGGAGCAGGAGAAGGTGATTTACTTCCACTATTGCTACTGTTTGGAGAAGAAATCTTCTTAGGAAAGGGAGCTAAGACTTGGATAGTTTTAATGAATGCAGTATTGATAAATTTATAACTCTCCTTCCTGTTTGTTTCCGAACTCTTCAAGTAGTTATTTGTTAACCTGAGAGTTAAGATCTCATGCACAGGAGAATATGCATATATATATCCAGTGGTTGGTTGGTCCAACAAAGTCGTAACCTTGACTTTCAAATTTATCGCTTGGTCTATATTAATCATACCCATGAATTATCCATAAATGAAAGAATTGATGCACAAGTCAGATCAAAGTTGATTTTTGATTATGATCTTGATGGATCAAAGCTTTAATTTTTCAGGGTACCTTCCACACACTCACTCATACCTTGTCAGTATACAGGAACAGCTGCAAAAATGCGCAGCTATCTCTTCCAAAATGGAAGTCTAGTTAAAGTTATAGTTATCACCAGGAATTCAATTCGGCTTATTATTATTATATTACTCAGACTTTTTTTCCCTCTTGATTTTACCCCTCCATTCTTATATTATTACTTACCTTTGGCTCAATATATATTTAAAATTCAATTTTAGAGTCGTATATACTCTCTTTTCATTCATTTTGCTCCCACTTTGCTGCTACGTACGCCCTTTATACACGTGACTTGGGAAATACGGTGTATCAAAAATAGCATTATGATCCCATACATAACAATGTTTCCCCAAAAATAATCAAAAGTTATAAGTTTACCTCCAATTGCAACTTGGTTAAAGATTTGAATTCGACAAAATGGATGAAAATCTTGATGAGAATAATCTGATCGATCAATTAGAAGATCTGATTATTGATCACCCAGATGCAAAGACCAGAGAAGATCTTCTTGATCACTCATTAGATCAAACATTCCAGAGTAAATTGAATGCTCGAGCGGATCAAATCACAAACGGAAGAATAAATGAAAGAAGAGATTCAGTCAAGGGTATTTCCAATGGTTCAGACTATTCTCAGGGTCATAATGGTCCTGGGACTGGAGGTGAATCTATTGAGAATGATTATCAATTTCTCATTGAAAAGACTAAATTACTTTACGAATATAAAGATTACGAATCATTAGAGATTGAACTTAGTGAATGGTTCACCTATAACGATCTTAAGGTTTTGGGAACGTTAGATGGCATTGCTGAAATCTACAATAGTGTAAAGAGAAACGGTAATGATGATAGTATTATGCAAAAATGTTCGAGGGTTTCTTTATCTCAAGAAAACTTAGCAATCATCTTATATTTTACACTTGGTCAATACAAGTCTGTCACTTCAAGGGAGGAGCAATTGCAAAACATTGTTAAAAATTGTAAGGCTTTTTATAAATGGAGCCTTACTGACCGATTAATTGATTCAATCAATGGATTTATTAATGATAGAATAATTAAAGATAAAAAACTTGAAGAATGGGGTACAAGCGAGGGATTAATAATGAGAGAGGAAGAGACTGCCGAATTCTTTAAAATACTAACAGTATTCTATTTTATCCTCAATGTATCATTAACCTCCCTGCTGTTTCACGGTCTTAGGGAAACGCTTAAGAGAAAAGATATCCTTCTGAAAATTGTGAAGTTCATTGAACATTGGAAATGGAAGCCAAACTCTGGTTATAGAATTCGTTCTTTGATCCAAATTGCCTGGAAATTGATTTTAATTGAGTTTGGTGATTCTAATATGATTCAATCCTGTGATGATTTTTTATGTGACTTACATGGAATTATTCATAAAGAGGGTAAAGATTTGCCCAAAAATAAGCTTACATGCTCTCCTTTAGACTATTTTACATTTAGAGAAGATTTAATGGCCAAATATCCTCTTTTCAGTAAGACAATGGGGGTTAATGGGTCAATAAAGCGAGATCCCTTGGATTTTGAAACTGCGAGAAACATTAAGTACCCAGATAGTAACCGAAGCTGCAACAATAATGAATCATATCAATTTTATATGGCTATGAATGAGAATTCGAATTCCTTAACTAACCTAATTGAAATGCCACGAACAAATAGATCACATACTATATCAAGTCAACTCCCTGCTCAGACAGTTCATATTGCTACTCCAGTACCGTCACCTCCAAGCACCCCATCTGATTATATGTCGGGAGGTGAGAAAATCAGGAAACTGTATCACCTTAATCAAGCCATGCCTTTCATATACCCAACCTCGGATGAAGTAGAAATTCCGTATGCTATCAAGGAAGCTGAAACAATCTTAAAAAATTCTATCTATGAAAGTTATTCGAATAAGCAACTCTGGGAAGAAAGGCAAGCCTTCATGAGGCAAGAAAGAGGGTTTATAAGTGAATATGAAACCGGGAAGGAACAAGATGATAATGAAAAACAAAATGAAAAAGAATTTCAAAAAAGTACTTTTGATTATGATGATGAACTTATTTACAGATTTCCTGATAAAGCTGATGTAATCCATTCGCTTCTTAGAGTTGAGTCATTTTATTCTGAAAACTTGGTTCGCTTGAACTCACTCATTGAAGTTCTTGTAGAAACAATAAGATCAAATAAGTTTGACTACGACTTGAATTTTCCTGAATTGGAATTGAATCCAGAAACTTCATTCTTCACTAAAAAATTAGAGGAAGAGAATGCAAATCAGGGAATCAATACAAGGGAAAAAATTGAATTTATGTTAATGCAGCAACTAGAAGTTGCAAATGTTAAGGAAATTACCCTAAAGGCATGTTCGGGTATTATTGTGTTATTACTTAAATGGTTTAAAAAGAACCACGTATTGAAATATTGGTATTTGACAAGTTTGTTATTCGATCAACAATATCTCTCTATAATGATGGATTTTTTACACCTGAGTTTCAACAACAGTAACCTTCAACAAACTAGACAATCGGATAACAGTAATGGAAATAATATAGATGAAATGGTTGATTACGGGCAATTTCAAAATAAAATCATGAACCCAAAAATCAGTTTACCTAAATTTGAATTTTTCAATAATTGTTTGAACGAATTTCCCGAAAACTATCACTATGAGTTCTTAAACAAAACTCCAATTCAGGACCTTTCCACCAAGAGAGATACTAACAATATTAACAATATCCTCATCCAAAATTTTAACTCGAACTATTGTTTCAATCTTACAAATATCTTATACATTGGTGATAAGATATTATTAGATAATAAAACTCAAAGAATCCTTACATTAAGTGATTTAAAACCTTCAGATATGTTTAAAATGATCTTGATTAATTTTAATAATGAATTCATCAGTCAACCAATCTTAAAGATTCTAAAAAAATTGATTCCTTACCAAGGACGTAAATGGAAATCAAACAACATGGAACTTATCTCACAAGTATATTTACATAGTAAATTAAGTTTGAGAGATAGTTGGTTATCTGGTAAAGATTTAGAAAATGACTTCAACAACTCATATGGACAGGAAATTGCGTTAAGAGGTCTTCTACAATTTTACAATATGAAAAAGTACCCCCAACAAATGGAGATGTTAGGCTATGAACTATTAAATGAGGAATTCAATGCTTTGGAATTAAACCTTGAAGAATAGTTTTTTCTCTTTACACAACAATACAAAATATTACAAACACAGTTATTTAAAGGGTGAACATTTCTGTTGTGAGGTTCCTGATTAGAAAATAGTCCCTCCTAGAGAATTGTTAATCTTATTGGTTACATAGCACTCTTAAGAAATTTTGTATATATATTCTAAATTATCTATCCTAATTAAATGTCCGTTATGTTTTGAAAATTCTTCTTCTCTTTTCAAAATCCCCCTGTCATTGTTCTAATTTTATCTACCTCATCTTGTAATGCTTTTAAATCTGTTAACAAATTGGCAGTGCTGTCGCTGGCTTCTTCGTTCCCGTAGATACCTTGAATATTAGGTTGGTATTGCTCTGATTGCTGTTGCATACTGACCTTTGGTGGAATTGGTGGGGGTGAGCTAGTAGTGGATGCCGTTCTTCTCCTAGAGGGTGGTGGAGGTGGTGGTACTGCTCTACCACCAGGTTGGGGTGAGCTGGCATCAGATAATGGAGAACTCATTCCATTTCTTGGTGGAACAGGAGGACCAGCCGAAAGAAATCCATTGCTTGTACGAGGTATATTATTATTGTTATTTGTGTTTGTATCGTATAAAAGTGATGCTGATACAGGAGTTGGCGACGTGGCTGATCTTGCTCTCCTGTTTTGAGGTATAGGTGGTGGAGGTAATGTTCTATTGTTATTATAATGATTAATCACTTCTGAACTGTATCCATTTCCGTTGTTATTACCATTATTATTGTAATTATTGTTGATATCATTTGGTTGAGAGGGGGATCCGGTTACTGAGGTTTTGGAGTTTTGCATTGTGTTACTGAAAGTATTCCCTGTCATTTGATTTGTAAATGATTGTAATGAAATTTTCGGCTGATCATTATTTTCAGGAGTAAATAGCCTTGCCATATCTGCAGGGCCAGTTCTGTTTGGCTGTAATCTTGCCATTTGTGCCGGTCCAGTCATGTTGGGTTGAAGGTATTCATCTTGCAATGTTTGCAATTGGGGTTCTGGTGAGGGGCTAAAGTATTGTTGCATTTGAGCAGGGCCGGTCATATTTGGTCTTAAAAGTTGTTGATGTTGATGATTTTCATGGGAACTTTGTGAAATCTTGTCAACTGAATTCAAACTTTGAAAATGGTTTATTTGTTCTTCCATATCCTGAAGTATTTCCTTCTCCTCGACTGATTGGTTTTGCTTCAATCTACCTAATAATTGATCCATAGGCAAAGAGTAATCTATATCCTGTTGAGGTTGGGGGGATGGTGACGTGAGACTTGTGATTCCAGTGTCTACATCATGTACATCAGTTACTATTTGATCTGAAAATTTTACTGATTTTAATTTCTTCGATCTTTTCTTTTTCCTCTGTTCCTCTGGCCTTTCACCGGTGAGCATGAATTGTGTAAATGAGTCAAGATCAAGCTGAGTTGAGACTGCCTTGGTATTAATTTCACTACCGATGTTATTATTATTAATGTTACTGCTGAAGTTATTTTGGTTATTGTACTGCGAGTATGACTCTTGTATATCTTCCTCGTCAACTTCATGATCATCTTCTTCGGTAGGTCGCTTCTTTGACAAGATAGAAGGAGGTTTCGGAGTTGGAGCCTGGATTTTAATTAATCTGCGCGATGGTTCTAATCCGTTTAAAGTGTGAGATATTAACCTAAGTAATGCAAAAAACTCTCCAATATTTATAGAATAAAGAATCTTAGAATAAATCTTATTAATCTTTTCCTTTACCGATTCTGGGATTTTAAAATTACTCAAGAATGAATAAACGTCTTGCATGGAAATCGTACGAGCATTAGTACGTGCTAGTATATCACTGTACCATCTCATATAAGTTTTCAGTTCCTGGAATGTTAATTCTTGAGTTTGAAGTGACAATGGAATTGATGAATCATCATCAGTATAATCTCCTACGGATGTGCTAGCATTGCTGATATTACCACCGCTGATAGTTCCTGGTATTGATTCGCTTCTATTGGGAGAAGTTGAAAATGATGCAGAATGATTTCTAGAAGTAAGATTTAAATTTGATAATGACAAATATTGACTCGCGTGGGCTTGTGCTTGGCTGCCTTTTTGCTGATCTTGAGATAATTGAGTTGATTGCGCAATATCAAGCATCGATTGCGACACTCCCAAACCCCCATTATCTTGTTTTTGTTGTGATGGTGGAGGTGGTGGTGGTTGTTGTTGCTGTTGTTGTTGGTAATGTTGTTGATATTGTAATCCTTGTTGGTGAGTCGGGATTTCTTGAGGATCATTGTCAGATCTACTAAATGATACCCTAGGAGCAGGCAGTACAGAACCACTAGTATTACCGGAGCTCACTTGAAGCCAATCAAATCCGGAACCACTCATGATGTAAGTCTATCACTTTTAGTTACTATATATATACAAGTATATATATCTAAAATTAAGGAAGTCGCCTGTGTGTCTAAAGTAGTTTTTTTTTTGTTTTTTTGGTTTTTAATGTACATATATGTAGAAGTGGGGGCTGTATGCAGAAAGGGAGGGACGGGACGCAGTAGCAAAAGTAGTAAACTTAGTAATAGTAGCGGTAATAGCAGTAAGAGAAATTGAATGACAGAGAAGAGAGAGAAGTAACTAATTACTAAGGACTACTATATTAAGAGGGAAAGGAATTGTGATTTTATTTAACCCAACTATTCCTCAATAGTCTTAAAAGAGAAGCTAACCCACCTCTTGCCTAGAGCGGCTCCGATATATTATGGTCGTTTAGCGCGTTTTTCTTAATCATAATGAAAAAACTATTTGAGTAACTTTACATCTAACTACTGTTTAGGTGAATGATAGCTTTATGTTTGGTTTAAAAAGAGGATTGGGCTCTTCAAAGGGGAAGAAAAAATTAAAATCTTCAGCTACATTTTCTGGTGGGTTTAATGAAAGTTCAGACTCCGATAATGAATACGATTTTAAGTCTGCCATGGCTGCCAAACTGAAAAAGGTCGATAAGCTTATTAATAAAAAAGAGCCAGTTGAAATTGACGAAGCCACAGAAGTTAAAGTAGTAAATGCAAAGAAACCTGGTGAAACCATGGAAAGAATTCTTGAGGCGAAACGACTTAGAGATCAAGACCATCAATCTATTCAGCATCGACAAAAGGAATCTCAGTTACAGAATTATCTTAAAGAGAATACTGATGCTATGGTATTCTCAACTAAGGAGTATGAGAGACAACAAGATGAGTCCAGGAAGTTAGCAATAGAGATTGAAGAGAGGGATAAAGTTGGGGGTTCATTTTATTCGAGTTTGATAAATTCGAGGACGGGAACACCAAATGTCATTGTTAAAAAAGAAACTACTAAAGAAATTGTGAAAGATGTAAAACAAAACATTACCGGGAAGGAAGCCAACGTTTCTGAAGGATTGAAAGATTCTATGCTTCAAATTGATAAGGTAATGAGAAAACGAGTTTTAGAATTCATTAGATCAAAAATTTCGGAGACTGATATAATTGAACTACAAAGAAAGTATTGGGAGCGTAAGCAAGTTTCTTAGAATATCATAATTTTTTTTTCATTTAAACACATTAAAATACAGACATTAAGATCCAAAGGTAGATTCGGATCAATATTGGGCATAGGAAATTTTAGGAATAATTATAGATAATATTTTGTTTCGTTGATTAATGTTGAAGGGCTTCTTGTAAAGCAACAGTATCGGCCATCATTTTATTTCTATTCATTCCAGTGTGAACTGGTGATAACTCAGTGTGACCAGCCCAATCAGAATCTTCTTCTAAATTGGCATTTGTTGAATTTCCTTGAGGTGCGCTAGTGGTAATATTTGAACCAGCCATTCTTTCAATTTCTTGGGCAGATGGCATAAAGATAACTCTAGTACCAGGACTCTTTGCCATATTTTGCATTGCATCCAAGTATCTAATTTGCATAGCAGGTTTAGAAGCTAAAATATCAGCAGCCTTTCTCATTAACTTGGCACTTTCAACTTCTGCCTTGGCATTAATAATCTTACCTTCACCAATTCTCTTAGCTTCAGTTGCCATTGACAAAGAAGATTGAACCTTTTCAGGCAACTGTAAATCCTTAATCAAAATAGATTCAATGTTAACCCCCCAATCGAATGCAGTCTTTGAAATAATATGTTCAATTGCTTCTGCAATTGCTTCTCTTTTTTCAACAACTTCTTGTAAAGTTCTGCAACCAATAACATCTCTCAAAGTGGTTTGAGTTCTTTCAATAATTGCTTCATCAATATTTGAGATATTATAAATAGCCTTTTGTGGATCAATAATATTATAATAAACAACTGATGTAATTATAACACTAACGTTATCTCTTGTAAAACAACGTTGCGCTGGGATTTCTCTAATATTAATTTTAATATTCACTTTGAAAAGTTTTTCAGACCAAGTATTTACATAACATAAACCTGGTTCAACAGTTCTTGAAAGGGCACCAAAAGTTTGAATCAAACCAACTTCACCTTGTTGAACTTGTTTATATGGATTTGAGCAAAGGAAACAAAATACCCCACACAGACCGAAAAGAGTACCCATTGACTCAATAAAGCTTTGGTAACCACCACCTTTAGGAGTCTCGTAGGTTTTAGCAAAGTTTTTGAGAACCATGTCAGGTTTTACTCCAGGCTGTTGAGAGATTGGAGTATCTTTGAATTGTTCTTCTTCAGTAGAGTGAATTTCGAGAGTCATTGTATTAAATGTTATTCCTTTGATTAAATTATAATTGGAGAATGCAAAAGAGAAAATAAAAGAAAGGAAAGAAAAGAGTTGTAGAAATATTCGACAAGTAGAGTGGGATTGAGGGGGATATTTATACTGCTAGGATAAATATCAAAATATACAATGCAACTGAGAAAACGGCTGACATTCTTACATATTTCATCGGAATTCGAGAGGCTCATACATTTAACTTTACAAAATATTTTTTTACGTCATGAGGTATAAAATATTATGGTCGCTTGAAAAAAGTCGGCTTTTCAGAAGTGTTGTCCAAGTAAGAGTGCACTATGGCCATATTAATATCATTTTAAAGCTGGTACGTTAAGTTAAGCAATCCTTACAAGACAACGCCGACTTGAAGAAAGAAAAGAAAAGAAGAAAACTGACAATATGAAGTTCAAATCTCAAATCATATATTTGCTGTTCAGCTGTAAATGACTCTTTGAGGGGTTAATTGAAGATAAGGAAGCTTTTCTGTACATAGCCAGATACAAAGATATGCTTAATAAAACCAAGGCAAACCATACGATTCCATTTAATTTAAAATACCCCACTGG